>MU382697.1:0-152905 GCA_022495115.1 Xylaria castorea
CGCTCATATGATTATATACATGAATTGGAGTTCTAGGCCCAAAGGGTTTCGGGTGCCTGAGGCAGCCCCAATCCCTTGGGTGGTCCGTGTGACAGCCTAAGTGCTGGATTCACAGAATCGTGGGTTCTTCATTATCTCAACGTTGGAAATGGCATCGCTAACCAGAACTGCGTCTTCAGTTGGTCTACCTCTGACGCCACTGGCACCTCGGTATTAACCGTAAGCTGCCCTCCGGATGGTGTCATTTGTGGAATCCGCGCCACCCCAAAGGTCATCAAAACTACAGGCCAAACCCGCATATTCACTCATGGGGCCGGCTGCGTGGATACAGGCAATTGGAAGGACTTCGAGGTTATTGCCCCCTATCAGCAGGGCAGTGGCGACTCGGATGACTTAAGGATTGTTATGAATTTCAGTGCCTGCTTCACTGAATGCCCCCCAGGAGGCGACACGGACGCATGTAAGGACGCAGCAGGTGACGCTGATCTACCCAACTGCCCCTGAACACTTCGTTGGGAATCTGGTGAAGTTAAGATAGGGGTACGCTTCATACTTCCTTTTGTTTAGATGACATACTTTTGAATATAAGATGTACTGGGATACTGCGGTGTGATTGTCGGGGTTTGGATGGAACTATATAAGCCACAAAGTGGCTTTGTAAGTCAGTCCATATAGATATAGCCTTAACTATATTGACTTCATAAGTCGGAGTTGAGCTCGACTCTTCTTTACGTTGTTAGACTGGATGATCACACATAAAAGCTACAATATTTATGATACCTCGCGGTATGTCATCACTGCGAAAAAGAGCAGGAAAAGAAATGAATAAATAAATCCTCCTGCGTGAGAGGCCGTACTGACAAAATGTTTGCCAGCTCATACCATTTACACAGGCGGATATTGATAAACAAGGGAGACGTGAAGTTGTCTGGATTAACGCAAGCGGCACCTATTGCGGTGAAATCGTCATGGACACTCATTAGAATACTAATATAATAGCTAATCATGAAATAGTCAGACATTAGGTCCTACCTAACGCCGCTGCAACACTATATTTTGCACTCACTTTATTCCGGCGATGGAGTGTCTCACCAAGCAAGTTGAATCAGCTATAGCGCATAAGCGAATCATCCGACCAGTCAATGACGGCATAAATAATTGCCTAAGCTCGGTCAATAGCTGCTCCCGACCCCCTGAAAATAAACTATACTTATGCTCGGTGAGAGACCTATCATAGGAAATTTGAACGTCAAGTATAACCCAGCCATGAGTGACTAGGTATTGCTACAGACAACTCCTGAGGCGGTCTCAAGTGAATCTTAGTACCATGCGATACGGTTGAGTCGCTGAGCATCACTAGTCTACCTGCGCCCTAAGTCTGGTGGATTTAAACCTCCGACCGTAAAGATTGAAGATCCGGAAGTTCGCACCAAGACTAAGTCGCTAGTTAAGCATTTCAATTCGGGCTACAGTCTTATCAATTAGAATTCTAAGCGTTTTTATAATAAACCTCGCCATTCTTTGTACGTGATGCTTAGCTCTTCCTTTGGTCTCGATAACCTTCCTTACACCCAACAAAGCATTATGTCTACACCGGCCCGGAAGCGTCATTTCGCGCGCCAGAAATTCCACCGCAGTCTCTCTCTTTGTCTCTCTCTCTCCTCTATTCGCGCATTACTGCGCTCAAAGCTCGGCCCCTAGCTGACTGGTAAATGGGGCGACCGCAGCCGAAAGTAGACCTAGCAGGCGACGACGACGACGACGCGGAGGCAGTAGTCGCCGAGCTGCGAGGATATTTCTCGCAGTCACCGACTTGGGAGTGCGAGAAGACGCTCGGTAACGGGGCGTACGGGGCGGCGATCCTCGTGAAGGAGCGGAGTGCGAGGCGCGGGCACGGGCGCCGGGTGGTGTTGAAGCGAGCCCTCAGGGCCGGAATCGCGGAGCTGAAGGCGGAGATCGCCACGCTTAAAGTACGCGCTTCTTTTCGAGTTCGTTTCCGAGATACAAGGTGAATGCTACGCTGACAATGCGCGCACGTACACATAGAAGCTCCGAAGAAACGCGCACGTTGCTACGCTGCTCGCCTCTTGTGAGGATGTGACAGAGTGTGCGGGCCCGGATATACCTGCAGCTAAATGGAAGACAATCTTCACGAGCTTGCGCGGCCTTCGCGGTCCGGTACTCGTGCAGGAATACTGCCAAAATGGGACGATAGACAGTCTAAAAGAAAAGGCCAGAACCCAGGGCATTGATATCCCGAATCGCCTCCTGTGGCGATTTTACCTCTGTCGTAAGCCGGCGCATTCTTTACCCCGCGTATGCTCCAAAGTATTCGTATACTGACGCTACTACCCAGTTGTACGGGCATGCGTCGGGTTGGCATATCCTGCTCTGGGTCCCGAAGACGGCACAGCGACCCTAGAGGAGATCCCCGCCGGCAGGGCGGCGGGAGATCTAGTGCATGGTGACATTGCGGGGCGAAACATGGTAATCGGCGACACGGATCCGAGCACGCCGGAGCACAGCACGATCCCGGTTCTCAAGATGATTGATTTCGGGAGCAGCCGGGAGTGCGCCGACGCGGGGAAAGGGGTGGAGGAGAACTTGCACTCGACGGCGGTGGTAAGCTGCACCTGTCACATCAACCAAGCCCTCCCCTTTTTTACCCCATCCCTCATATTCGTAATCATGATATAAGTAGCTAACAAGACCGGCAGGAGATGCTAAGGCTGATACGGAAGGGCCCGGTGAAGACGCGGGTGCAGCGGAACGCAACGTATTTCGAGGGCGTGCGTACAGTGGCGACGGACATCCTGCCGGGGGTGGACGGAGTACCGCGATTTCCGAATCTGGACCCGAAGCTGCGGGATCTCCTTGTCCATGCGCTGCGGACGGATAGGGATCGGCGACCTAGTTTGGCGGAGATGCTTGCGGCTACGCGGAATGAGGGTGGGCAGAACCCAGTGAATGATACGAGGGACTCGGATGCGGATACGATACAACGGTTGATTTATGATGCGTGAAAATCTAGTTGTCGCTTTGGGTTCGTGTGTCGGTTGGGTTGGACGGAAGGGATTACTTACTGGGTATGCATGTATATAGATACCATCTTGACGAAGACGATAACGAGTGTATAACTTGGCTTCCGATTTTGAATAAATCAGCATTTATTTCATAGGGCAATGACCAGTTTACACACAGATCATGTATACTAGTTATATCCCTCGAGTATTATTTCGGCGGTGAAATTACCAGGCTAATGTAAAACCACTAAGAACTAATCCGACGTATCACAACCATCCCTCTAAGACAATGACAAGTCCTAAACGCCTAGAGCCACACACCAATCCAGAGAGGGTGTCCTTGGGTATCCAAACCATGAAAATTAGAAAAGAACATGATCCTAGATCACCACATCCAGTCCTGGCTGAGGCGACAGTCTCACTGGACCATACACGGGACAGAAATACCTCACTCGTCACCAGATCTCTTCTTCCGGCCCTTCCTACCCTTCTTCAGCCCGTCGATACCATCCTGCACAAGACTACTAGTATCGCTAACAGCCTTGCGCCCGCGCTCTTTGACCTGGTGCTTTTCTGCCTCATCCTGGAGATCCTCCACGACGTCCTTCCCGACGCTAGTCCCGCTGAACCAATCCAACAGGCCCCAGGCGCCATAATTCCCCTTCCCACCACTGGCGTAGTGCGTCGCCGTGCGCCTCGTGATGCCGCCCATGATAATCCCCGGGATGACGCTGTATCCGGACATAGACAACGTCTCCTCTATCGTTGTCAGGAGCGTGAACAGGAAGTAAGTCAGGAGATGCGGACGGACGACGAGCGAGGGCAAGTATACGGGTAGCAAACGGTTGAGCATGAGCGGGAGGGGGTGGTCGGCATATAACATGAGAGAGTACGGCGCGGCAGTCTGGCGTGAATGCGCATACTGAGCGTGCCACTTCGCTATGGCTCCGCGAGAGTGTAGAACATAGCGGTGGATGTAGTATGTCAGCACCTCGCGCGCGGAAAACAGCATGAAAATATGCTTGATGATCTGCCACGGAAAAGGGAGCGTCGTGCTCGTTTTGAAAAGCGGACCCTTGAGCAGGGACGTCGCGGCAACGGAGATAGCCGCCTGAAACGCAGTGAAGAGGGCCAGATTCACAATGGCGAGAAGCGCTTGTCTGGCGAGTGATGTCGCATGGCGGCGAGGGATAGAGGCCGAGCCATATAGCTTGATAGACTCGGCGAGACTAGGGACCAGGGTGTCTACTAAAAGGAAGAAGAGCGACGGCACGAGCCAGAAGACTATGCGCACGGCGAGCGTGCCGACCAGCTCGATCTTCAGTGGTGAGTGTGAGAAAACGAGGGTGCTCCAGGTCATGTAGAAGAAGAGCAAGTTCAATGAGGTCGACCACGAAGTCAGCATTGGCGCCGCGAAGTAACTGACGATTGGGAGGGAGAGGATGACGTCCATCCTGGCGATATACCGACGATGTGGCGGGACTCGCTTCTTCTTTCGTTGCGTTTGAAGCTATCTGAGATGCATGCGACTCAACGCTAGCTTCTGCCAATATCGATCCAGAAATCAAATCGATAGATTCCTCAATACTATTCTGCAAGTTGTCCGGTCACAAGAAGCTATGGGAGACATTCAGCATAAAATAAAGTGCTACCTGTATTCCGTCAGCTTGTGCCTTGATTCAAGTCGTATCTCATTCGAGCTCAGGTCACTACTGTAACTAGCAGCCTGCCTAGTCTAACTAGTTGCTGTGTACATAGCGATGACGTAGCTGGCGCTTGGCAGTCGGGTCCTTTACCCTTGCACGAGTCTCCATCTCCATCTCCATCTCCATCTCGGCGTCGGTTTGGTCTGGACCCCGGGAAACGGGAGCCTGACCGACGCGGGACGTAGCGGGGCAAGTCGGACATTAATAGGAGGAGGTCGTGTCCGTTGTGTGTCGGCTCTCATAGCCGCATGGAATTGATTGGATTCTCAGATGCAGTTGTCACAAAGAGGAGGTCTGTATTCACGTCCAACAAGTCAAGTCACGACCAAGCTAGGATGGTCCTGCACGAGTTGGAAACGATGACGGCATCATTAGGATAGGCGACTGAGTACCACGACCATAGCTTCTCGGCGGTCGAGGATCATGCCTATGATAATGGTCAAAATTGATGAAGACTAGCGCCTGGGCTATAAGTATATCGGATGATCGCTATATGAGGGAGCGGGTGAGCCGAAGACCTGGGTATCGTCAGCGTGTAAAACCGAGCCAAAACGTTGAGCATTCCATTGCATTAAGCGATGCAGGCAGGTCAACCACAGGCAGATCATGCAACTCTTATCTAGTCCGAACCAACAAAGCGGCATTGGCTGTTGTGGTGGATTGCCGGTCAGGTGATTGCAAACATATGTCACCCATATGTGAGGTGAGGTGTCCGTATTTCTGTCCGTATGACATATCAATTCTGAAAATAAATGAGAAGAAGGAACTTGAAGATGTAATTTTGGCTTTGTCCACAAGCATCATATCATGTACAGTACTGTACTGCACTGGACTGTACCTGCATTGACCAGAACAGGTAAGCGTTGGTGTTATGATCAAGCGGGGCATGTACAGTACCTCGGGTGCAGCATTAACCTCCTCTAGTTAGTGTATAGATTTATCCCTCTAGCACTCCCCATTATGCGTACTGTAGGAAGACTCAAGTCATTCCGTCTAGACATGACGGTGGCGATAAGATATCATATGGATATTTGCAGGCACGTGTATACTTTTTCGAAGTTGATTCTTTATAGACGCCCTTCGCGTACCCAGGTAGATATTTAGCAAGGGCGGGTTGCAGCTCTTTCTACGCATAAACATGCTTGATTAGCTTCTAACTCTATTCAGAACTAGTACCAAGACATAGCGTATGCGAAACGCATAGTTGGTAGCCACTAATCAGCCCTAATTCGTGCACTGTCAATCAGAGGGATACTCCTTTTCATCCCTGCCGAGCCTGCCTCTCGAGCCTCTTACACTACTGAGCAAGTGCTGTATAAGACTTCTCAGCTTGGAAAAGCGAGCCCGTAAGTACAGGAGAAGCACGGGCGATGTATTCGACTGACTGTTCATTTTGAGGGATATTAACGATACGAAATATAGACAACTGGGAAGACACTATATAGATGGCCACGTCTTCCAGTGCTTTATCAGCATAGATAACGCTCGAGTATGACCTGGCCTAACTGGCCTCGACTGGCGCTCCCTCGATGCGCACACACGCGGCATATGAACCCCGAAGCGGTACACAAGATTGCTGCCAAGATGTACAGGTGGGGTCTAGGGCCCTTGCTTGCCGACATTGAACCCAACAGAGCCAAGCATTGCTGATCCAGGTGACCCATACACTACACTAGCTGCCCATCCCCTGTCTCTCATCCCTTTCCATCCCCTGACTTTTCTCAATACGCGACAGACAATCCACGCCCGCGCACCCATCATGTACCGGTACTGTACCGTATCTATCGCATACAGCGACAAAGCAAGGTAGTGTAGTGGTCACATACCTATTCTGTACTATGAGTAATGGTCACATTAGTGGTCCCTAGCCAGTGACCAACGTCCTCTTTCTTTCTTGATGTTACATCGCATTCGAACCCGTGGATCACACACACTCGCTCTATGATACCAGTGCTATCTCCCAGCAGTGTGTCTATACTACCTTAGTGAAGCGACGTCAATTGGGTTGATACCGGTACTATGTACTGTCTCGAACTCAATTGAACCCAATCCCGCGCCATTGTGTCTCTATTGTTTTATATATTGTCGTCGGGCAACATCAATGGAACCCCTTGTCCCCGAGTTTGCGCTGTTCTGAGTTCGAATTTGCCTTTTTTCTGCAGAACAGGGCCGAGGAGAGAGACGCCCGAGACACCGACGGCATAACAGAGAGACAAAGAGGGGGATATACCGGTATTGTCTCACGTCGTAGTAGGCGATGGAGCACTACTCGACCGATAGGGGCCTCTCCAGCTCCAACGCCAGTGTCTCTGCGCCTCTGCACCGTCCCCGTCCACAGCCCCGACAATCGTCACGCCGGAGACCGATCGATCCCTCGATGCACCTGCACCTGCGCGACAACGACAGAGACCGTGTGCAGATCCCGCCCACGTCGCCCGAGGTCATCTCGTCTCTGATAACTAGCCTGTCCGCCATCTCTCAGCCCGCCACCAAGCACTTCGACGACCCCAGCCTGTCCATCCCCAGCCCAGTGTCGCCCGTCGACGGCAGCTTCGGTGTCGAATACGGTGCCTACATGCATGCTCTCGAACGTCTGCAGGAGGAAGACGACATTAATGATCTAGCCGCGAGTCCGCCTATCATCCGAACATCCAAGCCGCCGTCCGGCTTCTCACCTATTACCGCGCCCAAGTCCCCGCGCCGCGAGACCTCCCACAGCCTCAAGTCCCTGCTGCGACACCCCTCGCGGCCGTCGTCTAAAGGATCCACCTCGTCGGCGTCGCACGATGATACACAGAGCATTGGCAATCTATCGATTGAACCCGGCTTGTCCGTACAACCCGACTTGCGCAAACCGTCATCGCAGGACAGTTGGGGCATGAAGCTTGGCAGGGGTCACAAGGGGTTGATGTACATGAGCTCCAAGGAACGTCTCCGTGCCAGCGAAAGCGAAAAGAAGCGCACCGGTGCTGTTGGCTTGGGGCTGGGACTGGGGCTGTCGAAATCTAGTAGCTTCAGTAACTCATCGACGAGACCCGAGCAGTTTCTAGCCGAAACGACCATCAGCGAAGAGCCTGCATTTCCGGATCCCCACGAACCGCCACCCGACGACGTGCCCTCGACGAACAGCGCTCATCTTCTACAGCCCGTTCCACTACGCGACTCCTCTTTACGAAAAACGGGAAATAGTATGAGACGGTCCTCGCGTAAGTCATCCAGACAAAGAAGCGAGCGGACTACAGGAGAAATAATTCCCGAAGATCAAGGCCGTTCCGAGTCTAAGAGTCGACAGGTACGTCAACCGACCTCGGAAGCCCAGACCAAGAGCAGGGGAGAAGACATACTCATGGGAGACATGATGGACTTCCCACGAGATAACCTGGCCGCTATCAAGAGCTCCCCAAACCCTAGCTTTACATACGAGAAAGCGTCGACTGGGCAGCCATTGGAAGCACCGGGAATTGATGATGGCGCACCATCTCCCGCTATATATCAGAATAGGCGTCACAGTTCGCAGAGCGGCAGCCGTAGGAAGTCGGGCCGTGCCACGCCCGATCCCACTGATATGCTGAGGCCGAAACGAAGCAGTTCCAGATTGGACCGTCTTTCGACCGGTCCCAAGAGTCCTGGACCCGCCGACATGGCAAAGGACGGAACTATCCCCGACCCCCTGGTCGGCTACGAACGACCTGGGAGTGCTGATTCGATCGATGACGCAGTCGAGTCCTACCTTCGTGCACCCCGACTCACCCAGAAGATCCGACATCCCCAAACAGGCCGCGTCATTTCCTTCTCCGAAGTAGGAGATCCCAACGGCTCGGCCGTCTTTTGCTGTGTCGGGATGGGCTTAACTCGCTATATTACTGCATTCTACGATGAACTGGCTCTGGCGTTAAAGCTGCGACTAATCACCCCCGATCGACCCGGTGTTGGTGACAGTGAGCCCCACGATGGGACTACCACGCCGCTTAGCTGGCCAGGTACGTTGCAACTTGCTCACAAAGCGGTTATGGCTTATTAACAGTGACCAGATGATGTGTACGCCATTTGCCAGACCCTCAAGGTCACCAAATTCTCCATCCTTGCCCACTCAGCCGGTGCCATCTATGCACTCGCCACAGCGCTTCGTATGCCGCAGCACATACGAGGCCGGATCCATCTATTGGCCCCTTGGATACCACCGTCGCAGATGAACGTGTTTGGAACCACGCAGGCATCACCCCCTACAAACGCGATTCCTACATCGCAGAAGATCCTGCGGGCTCTACCGACACCCTTCCTGAAAGCAGCAAATAGCTCCTTCATGACGGCCACAAGCAGTTCCATCACGAGTTCACTGCCCAAGAGCACCCCCCGTCGAGGCAAGCGCAAACCAGCAGCCGTTCAAAGTCGTGATGCGGGCGCGTCCAACAAACATGATGTCGTATCCGGTCTGGACAAGGAAAACGTACCCCATGGTGCCGATATCAAAATGTTGTTGCCCGAGAATGCCGCGTCATCAGACCAACCTCATGCTAACGGTCATGGTTCCATACTACAAGATGCCGCCATCGATGCCGCATCGGACGCACTGGCGGATAAGGAACGGCAGATGGCCTACGACATGCGGCTTACGCATGCCATCTGGGACCTGGCCACGACGGGGGCCAATCCCGCCGTCGACTTGCTGGTCTGTCTAGAGCGTCGACACACGATTGGCTTCCGATACGTCGATATCACACGGCCTGTCGTCATGCACCACGGCAGTAGGGACACCCGGGTTCCGGTGGACAACGTCCGATGGATCGGCAAGGCAATGCGAAGGTGTGAGGTCCGCGTGCTAGAAGGTGAAGGCCACGGTCTCATGGCGAGTGCTTCCGTCATGGGCACTGTGCTGATGGAGATCAGCAACGAGTGGGAGGACTGGACCAGACTAACGAGCCCCAAACGCACCGAGGAGAGAGGCCGAAGTACGCGAACCGCCGCAGCGCGATGAGACTACGTCTATAAAACTTCTACGCCGAGTTTGAAGCTATATCTTACCATTACCAATAAACGCAACGACTCTCTATAATTACGAGGCTCTTGTTTCCAAAAAACAGGATATATACTTACCACTATACACACGAAAACTGCGCATGGCTTTCTTAGTCGGAATTATCTTGCATTTTCTAATGCGTTAGCCCAGCCCGTGGATTAGATATCTGAGGTAATAGTATGAATATGGGACGACATTGGTATGGCATAACGGACGGACGGACGGATTATTACAGACTACCTATCTATATATAACCCGGCGGATTTTGCGCGGCTATAGATGTTAGCGTTCATGCTTGTAGCTTAGCCATAATAGGGTTGTAAACGTGTAATACATAATATGTAACTTCAATCTTTCCATCTTTTCGTGTTAGCCAACTCTGCGCCGTCACTACCCAGATCAAGAGTTATTTATAATATTTCACGGCAACAAGATAGAGGCTCCTCTCTTCTCCAAACAAAAAGGACCTTTCACATGTAATTTCATCCACAACCCGGCGATTTATTTAATAAATGCTCTTTGCAAAATATGAATTAAGGCAGAGAGGGAGAATCGGAGTGGAGAAGAAGAAAAAGGAAATCGTCATGCATCAGCCGTGAATCGAACACGGGGCCCATCGATGGCAACGATGGATTTTACCACTAAACCACTGATGCTGCGTTGGAGAGAACCATTGTACGGAATAAGCATGTGTATATCATATCTTATATATGATCCTCTGTCTCAAGGCTTGAGTTGCTACGTGTACCTAATGGCAAGCACGTCCTTTTCTCTGGCAAGCATAACCTCGCTATACTCAGTCTCGAAGAACCCCGGTGTCTTAAACTCGTTCAAACAGACCTCGAGTCTCCGATGGCCGAGCTGCAAGGACTAGCCGACCCATGTCTAACTGAGGGGGCTACTAGTTTGAAGGCATCGAAGCTGCGATGGTGGAGAAAGCTACGGGACGTGGCAAGGTTACGAGACAAATGTCATAAACAGCAACAACAGCTGCAGTACGCCCAGATTCAGTTTAAAATGTAGCCATAGTAAACCAGAGCAGATAACCAACACTAGAGCAGGCATTGCTGCCATCTCAGCTTTTAATTCGGCCCATTTTTCGGTCTCCATGGCCCTCAGCTACGTGACCCTCTTCGATCAACATTTATTTATGTAGTGTAAAACAAATTCAGCAAAGGGCGGTAAGAATATCAGTATTTAGACGAATATGTAGTCACAGAATGCTGGCTATCACACTAGTCTTACTACTTAAGATGCTCAACAATGCATTTACCCTTAAGATAGATATTCTTTAGCCGGTTGACCTGCCAAACGTATACCATTTCTTCGGCTTCTGGGTAGGATATTCCTGCCGATCGACCGCAGCTGCGAGGTCCGACTGGAGCAAAAGAATAGTAAGCAATCAGTACATCTTCCAATATAAAAAGGAAAATGAAACTTCATACTACACTGAGTTGGCGATAGGACGTGATGATATATACATTATGTCGCATCTAAAAAGGAGAATACTGGTAAGTTTTCATTGAAGCCGATAAATGCGTACAAAAGAAAGCTTTTCGTACCTCAAACTCATACTGTTTCTTGCCGAGCTTCTCATCCAGCGCTAGCTTCAGCATCCGTGGATGAGGGATATGTTTCGCCTTTATACGCGTTACACATATGGTGTCGTCCTTTCCTTTGGCTTGCTCTTCTTTGGCAGAGTCTACAACGCTTGTCGGCATGCTGGCCACTGTCGGGAGATGTAGGCGGGGTTTGGGTCTAGGTTTGGTATGACAGCTAATAGTACGAGGGAGTGGAGGGAGGATGCAAGAATACTAGCTGTTCAAAATGAACAATAGAAGTAGGAATCTGTACCACAAAGGTGCGGAATATAGAAGTTGAGCTGGGAGTTGAAGTTGGAAAGGGGGAGGTGCGGGTGCGTACGCTGATGTCGTTTTAATATTGACGTTCAGCGCTGGTTGGATGATGAACCGACCTCCAAATATGCCCCTATCCCTTGCTTGTCCTAAAACAACAAAGGGTTTCTCCACTTGTGCTACATATGAGTGTAGAGGTAGAATGTAGTTTATGTAGCATGGGGTCCAGCTTACCGCTCAGCGGCTGTACACGCTCATGCGTCGTCCGTATATCCTAATATCGGCTGGTATATGCGGCTATGCGTATTTTGCGCTCTTGGGTACACTAAAAAGCCTAACTATTTCTAATGAGTACTCTATCAATATCTCGATATTGGTTTGATTGATTAATTATGGTGTTTAACGTCATGAGGTAGTTATACTGCCACTATATATACAGATGGTGAGTACAGAGGCCATATTCTCGTCTCAAGGGCGCGTTAGGTCGTGACTCCGCGTTCACTCCTCTTAGGTCTACCGGGCCTTGCGCGTTCTATTGACTACGCTACCGTCCTGCCTGTATCCGTAGCCCGTATTGGTGCTTGCCTGACAAACTAGATCATGCTTGAATTTCTTCTTTCCATCCACCCGCTATGGTGTACCTACCCAGAGTAATTTGTGATACTGATGCTGGCATAAGATCTGAGGCTGCGTAACTGCTTTGTTGGAGTGATGTTGCAAACTTTATAGCGGGTGGAAGCAATCTCACCACCGCATCCAACACAAGGCGATGTATATTTGGCAATTTATCTTGGGAGAGTATCATACATAAATTCAGTCGAGGGTGTGCTGAACATTTGGAAATGTTCAGGTAGGGGGCTTGGCTATGAAGTGGAAGAACTAAAAGGGATTTTCGCCCCGAATACTATTGTGCGCGGTTACAAGCGCTGAACAGGGCCTGAATGACTTTCTAGGCACATAAAGCCTTGCTGCGCATAGATTTGAGCACTGCCTCAAGTCGGTGACTTGTGGAAATCGGACTCACCTCCAACCCCCCCCAACCCCCCCCCCCCCTTCGATATATAATATATCCACTTTCCCATCAGTCGATTAATCTCCGTTGTTGTACTCAAGGCTACCCTACAAACCGAATGGAACATCTCTTTGTTATTATTTCAATTGCCCTCCTGGCGACTTAGATAAATAACGGGAACCGGAAACTGACCTTTTAGCCAATACGGAATACAAATGATGGAGTTTCTAGATTACGGTCATCCCGGGCCTCCTTCCGGAATCTCACAGTGCAGTACCGCACAGGGTGAGGCAGAGGAGTCACCTCTTGCTGATAGAAATGCTAGCAAATGGCCAGAGCCAGAACTCCTGACGCCATTGCCGGCCAGCCATGTCCTGAAGGGTATCGGGTCTGGCCTTGATTCAATCCGAATCAGCACAAGCCCCGAACCCTCGATTCGGCTTTCGATTAGTGGAAATTCCTCACAAGATCAGCTTGTGCTATCTTCTCTTAAGAAGTTACAGGCCTCTTTGCGCAGCGCATGCCTGGAAGAACCAACGCGCTATAATCGGAAATATATTCCAGTGGATAAACAATGTGAGCTTATCACAAGGGATAGCGTTTCTGAGATCCTCATTACTGTCGGAATACCCCTAAATGGAGACGATCTCAAGAGCGTTGTGAATCAAATTTTGCCCCGTTACTCCTGTTCGGGCCCCACGATAACACCTACCCGTTCTCCGTCCCGGCGAAAGTTATTTGCTATTCTGGTTATGCTAGGCGTGCCTGATAAGATTTTCTTGTTCATACTGGAAGAGATCTGGGATAGCCATCTCCCCTTTCAGAGAAATCCTGACACTCAGAGATGGGAGCGCCACGATACTGTCGATAGCGACAAACTACTCGAAGTAGCGTGTTCTAAGGACGATATCTGGGATCCGCAATTGAAAGACCTCTTTGAAGTGTACCAATGGTACTTAACCTCACCTATATTTGACATGGGCGGCCCCGAATTGATGCATTATTCTCTCCACAAGAATACTCCGCTTCCATTCATTGGGGATAATCCTAGTGACGAACAACCCGTAAACGGGGGATTCGGGGAGGTGCGCAAGGTCCAGATCTATCCTGCACATCATACTTTGACAGTAGGACGCCTTATATCACATGAACCATCATTTCAGGTTAGTTAAGCTGATGAATCACTCTCCTCTCCAGTCCAAAGATAGCAGTTTCGCTGTGAAATGCTTGAAATCCAGGAGTGAGGCCAAATTCAATCAAGAAGTCGAAGCTTTGAGACTTTTCCGGAACCATGGCGATCCGCACTTAGTTAAACTCCTTGCTACCTATCACGACGGGGATCACTACAATCTGATATTTCCCTGGGCTAATGGTAATCTTAAAGACTTCTGGCGACGGAATCCGAAACCGGAGAAAAGCCACGGTGCGAGTATATGGATTGCGGAGCAGTGCTTTGGGATCGCTGAAGCACTGCGCAAGATTCATTACCACGAATTCCCAAGTGCGAGCAGCCACAGGCCTATAGAACAGCCCATGAAAGGAAGGCATGGGGATATCAAGCCAGAGAATATCTTATGGTTCTCCTCATCGGATACGAATCCCGGCGACATTAGCCATGGGCAGGAAGTCTTAGCTCTGTCAGACTTCGGACTTACCAGGTTCCATAAAGCCATCACGGCGTCTCGACAGTATAGGCACCATTCGCTCGCCGTATCACCTACGTATCGGGCCCCAGAATTTGACCTGGAAAAGAAAGTCTCGCCGTTATGGGATGTCTGGACACTTGGATGCGTTTACCTCGAGTTTCTTATCTGGTATCTACAGGGTTGGGACGCTGTTGACGAGTTCTCGAAGCAGCGCAAACACTGCGACCTGGCGGTCTATGGTCACGAGGACAAATATTTCTCCAGCGATAAACGGTCAAAATTTGGCGCCTATCGGAAGTTGACTGTCATCCGGGTGAGTGTCGCACGCATCAAAATCAAGGGAAGATGAAGACCCTGACATCCGGGACCATTCACAGCGAATCGAAGAGCTCCACAACCATCCAGACTGTACCGAATTCATCCATGACTTCCTCAATCTAATCGCTAATGGCAGTAAGTAGTGCATGGAAACAATCTTTTTCATTTTGATGTTTAGAGATTATATGGGGTCAGTGTCAGGCTAGAATAGCATCTTAAGGGCTTGCTAAATATCCGAAACACTGTCAGATTACGCCCAAAATGGACCAAGCTAACTCCAACCATTGCAGTGATTCGCATCCGCTCGCGGAAGCGTATGGACTCCGCCGCCATTTCTCAACAAATACGAGAAATGCTCGAGAAAAATAAAGACCGCCCGGCGTACTGTACTGAGACAACGAAGACTTTCATGATGAGAACAACAAATGAGTCAGATAAGAAGAAAACAACTTCTGAAAAGATCTTGAGCTTGGTATGTGTCGCTAGAGCAAGAGTAACCCGACGAGGTACCCAGACGCCTATGTTTACAAGATCCCCCGAACCTTTCTCCTTTCTAACAAGAAATCGAGATGGAAAAAGGGGAGTTTGGGCCGTCTCTTACGGACACGCCGGGTCCAGTCCTCATCCCCCATGAACTCGGGTTTCTGAAGCATATCATTGAAAGGAAAACAAGACCTATTCTTAGGAAGACAAAGACTATGAAAGCATCCTCAGACTAGATTGTATACGTGCTTATACACAAATCAATACAACTGTTTCAAAAAGTCTGAGATCATTTTCTAGTTAGTGTAGAAGACCGCCGGGGCTTGACGTTTGATAGCACAAGAAAAGGTTAGTTCTATTCAGTTCGCAGGCCATCCACCTAGTTGATAGACTGAGTAATAGAATCAATTACTAGATAAATGTAACGAGGGCTTGAGATCAAGGGCTTGGAAGAGACTTCGAATTGCAATAATCATCTAGGGCTTCAAGGGGGCCACGAAGGACTAGCCCTCCCTTTCAGCTAGGCGGCGACCTAAGGTCTATATATGCCAAAGCTTCGCTTTCGTTTCTTGCTCTCGCGAGTATAGCCTGTCTTATTCGATCAGGCATATATGGGCAGTATTTCCAGCCGCTCATATGATATATGTATAGTATTAGAGCCCTGGCCCGAAGGGTCTCGGTTGCAGTCCCAGTTCATTAAGCCTGTCTGATAATAAGAGGAACTAACGGTGTCTAACTCGTTGTGGAGTTCGGGTCGGTGCATTCGCTGGGTGTCCCCCACTGACTTCTGAGATTTCACCCATACGCTCCAATACTTGCTGAGATTTCAGTCTCCGGATTCGTTTCATATGCGTCATCTTGGAGATGAGTTCATGGCATAATTCGAGGGCGGGTTCTGATTCCCCGTGTCTCCGTAACTTCTTCAACCAATGATCAAAGGAACGGTGTCGTCTATAATTTCTTGGGAGTACTGGGAAAGTCCGTGCCAGTTTAGTCTCCTCATAGAAATAGTTTCTTATGTTATTTTTCATGTCGCCGAGCTCCCCCAAATTCGCCGCGACCACCTCGGCAAATACACACGCGAGAGACCATACGTCACTCCCTCGTCCCATGTACGTACCACTTTCTCCGCCAGCGATTCTCGGTATGTTGTTGTTGATTTCTGGCGGTTGGTAGCGGCTAGCCATCGACCTCGCAGTCGTGCCCACAGTTATCGTGGTGTGCGGACCAATCTGTTCTTCCCGGGAACCTCCGTCGGTCCGGAATTTCTTCTTATCCGAAATAGTCGTGATACCAAAATCTATGAGTCGCCATTCACCAACGATAGAAGAGCGATTCGAATCAAATACCAGAATATTTTCTGGTTTGATATCCATGTGGCAATAGCACGTGTCGAGGCCGTTTGACTCGTTGTTGTGTAAGAACGCGACAGCCTCAACAATGCCTTTAATCTGTTGTATAGATGCCATCAGGCGGCCTCTATTGAAGCTTCCTCTATAGCTAGTCTGCAGTTTCAAGAGTTTATCCTTTAGATTGCTTGTTGCTCGGAGCGACAAGGAATGAACTTCTAAACGTTTCGTGACCGTGGTAATGCAAGCACAGATTTGAATTTCCCCGTCGCGTAGTAAATCTCGTAGTCTTCTAAGAATATTGATTTCCTGTTGAGCAACGTCCGAATTCCTTTGAAGGGTCTTCACAGCAACTGAAATTCCCTGCGGGTTTGACTTTACAAGGGACTTTCACATTAACAAGATATCTTCTTTTTAACGGGAAGCGAGTGAACATACCCCATCTCTGCGCTTAAGATGTCCCCGGGGTATCGTTTGTCCTATGACAATACCGTTCATCCCGGATCCTAGTGCCTCAGGCTCCCTTGACCCGATTAATGGCATTTCCTGAGCACCTTCCAAGGTCATATCCTCACCTTCCGTGAGAACGGGGGCGGTGAACAAGGGGCGTGCAGCCAAGAAAAAATCCTGTTCAGCCTGTTCCAGGCTCAGATCAAGATCGTTTGCTCTGACCACATGCAGGTTTTCATCAAAACGCTTTTTGGATTCTATCAAGCCGAGAATTACTTGGCTTGCATCTGGGAACCTAATGTAAACGAGCAATGAAATTGTTCTCAGGAGGTGTTCTTGGGCAAACCTGATTTCTGTGTTTGTCAGGGACCTTGACACAACAGTATTTCGCAACGCGTTGTTGGTCCAGATTTCCCTAAGGTCTCCGATAGCGATGATTCCACCATCCGTCCAGCTGGAGGGTTGACACGCTCCCTTGATACGTTGAGCCAGAGACTCCATTTTGAGATGGCATAAATGAGCATCTATGGAGGATTCGGATTGTCGCTGCTTGATCCGGAGACAGGAAGTAGACGATGCTCGTTCGACTCAAGGCAGTGAATTCTTATAGGAGCCTCGTCTTACTGATGGCTTGTACAGCTCGGCGAGACTTATTAGAGCCTGCTGCTCAACCCCTGCTCTCTCGGCATCGCCTACTACCCTACTGCAAAGGGTACGGTATCATACACCACCCTTTGCATTTTCAGAAGTCGATTTCATTCGTCAATTTCTATATCATTTTCTAGCGCGCAGCCAGTCTTACTCTGATCTAAATACATCGATCACACCTATTGAAATACTAGCCATCCAGTGGCTCAAAACGGTAAAGACCGTCACATCAGCTATCATTACCGGGTATCAAGTACCCCAAGGCATGCCCCCAATCCCCCATGCAATAGTTTTTAAAGTCACTGCTGGCTGATTACCTGTAAGCTGGTACCGATAAAAACGACCATAACTGCAGCATAGGCCGCTGTGGAAGTTAGCACGTCCTTTCCACTCATATCAGGGGCGAAGATGACCATGGCGAGCGAAAAAAGTGCCGTGGACACCGACGCCGTCACTAGATCTACCGTGAGCGTCGGCTTGAGAGTCATGAGTATAACCGGCGCAATGAGCGCCACGCCTCCGAATAATGCCATGTGGAATCGTGACCTGATTCTATCTAGGAGGTTCCTCTCGAGCAGTCTTCCCCTATCAAGCTCGCGGAACCCGAGCGGCCCAATTGAATATAGAGGAAGTGTAACGAATTGAAGACGGCTTCTCTCCAGCCATTGCGGTATCTTCCAACGAGTTGTGTTCGTCCTTCCGACAACCTGAAATTCTCCCTTTCCGCCAAGGAAGTCGTATGTGGTGCGGCTGTCGAACCCGATTTCTTGGGATAGGGTCTCGTAGTTTCGAATGGCGTCAGCTATAGAATCATTAGCACCAATACCCAGTTTGACCTTATTTAAACGCACCGTATCTTTGAAGCAAGCTATCGATTTCCTTGTATTCGTTCTCTTCATTCCCAAGCTCAATCACAGCCTGGCTCTTGGTGTCCAATTTGTCTTCTCTCTGAAGGGGTGGAACTTGATGGGGAGGGTTCATTAAGGAATTTTGTTTCTTAACAAGCTCGGCCTGCAATTTCGCCATGCGATAGAGCTGCAATGACCGAAAGCTAAGAACGGCCAATCTTCTCACTTGGTCTCCATCGATCTGCCGGATCTGTTCTCGCAGGAGTGCATCGTCTATTGGAGTGGAAAGTAGTTCAGGTAGTTGGGGCAGGCTACGTTGCGGGAGGCGGGCCTCAACGCTGCCCGCGATAGAAAAGGGTGAAGTGGGCATTTTCGAGTTTTCTTATATTCAAGGCTAATAATTCAGATAGTAAAATATAAATGAAAGCAATACCATGTTTATCCCCAGAGTTCGCTGAGGTGGCAGCTTTGATTTTTTATCCTGACACACTATAATTCGCGCTGGGTTGCCGCATTTCCGAGGCATGTGGCATTATAAGGTTGTAGGTGCTGGCCTAAAGGACAAGTACTTGGGCCTCTGAGAAGAAGTTATGAGTAGGTGGCCAACCAGCTTGCAAATCTGCTACGAAGGATAGTGCTATAAGGTTCGCTACCTAGCTTAGCGGTAGGTCTCCTTTTTGGAAGAACCCTGCATGATGATCGCCCTGTGGGTGCGTCAAGTTGTCAGTCAGGACTGCGATGGCTGCAGGTACATCTGTACATCTGAGGTACGACGAAATTACTCTCGAGAAGAAATGACAGAGCCTGCTCGGGACCGGCCGATGGTTACCAACTGGGGGCCGCCGGGTACATGCCCAGTACCCGATGGCTCTACCTATCACGGTGACTGCGATATCAATTATACACTTTGCTACCTATCAATGCCTTGTAGATAACCTTTTTACGCCCCTTACTTCTCAGTGGGGTATATAAATGTCACATAACGCCACAAATACATATATATACCCAAGTATTATGAGACGCATAGGACCTCAGTCTAGAGAACACGTTTTGAACACGTTATGCTAACGTGCTCGATGGATCCACGCCGCTTCGGAGTGTCTGAATTTCTTGAGTCCTATCAGATTTTAAATCAGCAATAGCTTTTACCAAGTTAGGATTCCGCCACGGTACTATAAGAGTTACCCCTCACGTAGCCACCTTGTCGATTACCTACTCCATCCCATACAGCATCAATAATGTAACCACACAACATCGCAAAACGACCCTTAGGCAGAACCATTGACCAACCAACCGCGTTTTTTAAGTAAGCGAGAGAGGCGGGCTCTGGATGCAAGCATCTGAAGTAGTAGAACAGTGCCCGACTGCGCCTAGATTGGGCTCATCCCGCGCTCCCGCACAGAGCGAATGCACTTGCCTTGTTTGGCGACCGGATCCACGTACCCTGCAAGATTTTTCGACCGGTCAAGCCATATAAATGCCACTCTTTGTCGCCCGATTTACGACGCTCAATCTGGCGAAAAGGCTGCCTGATAGGAGGCTCGGCACCCCAGTAACTATCCATTTGCCGGCTATTTCGGCACTATGACTTAACAGTGGGATAGCGGCGTCACTTTCACAACTAGATGTCCCTAATAAAACAATAAAATCATGCTTGGATAACACAATTATCGGGTGCATCTAGCTGTGCAAGGAGCTTCGATATTCCACTTTTAAGTCACGGATAGTCCGTCCGAATAGGAGAACAAGCGTGTTACCAGTCCGTTTAAGAAATAGCACGGGAGTATAGATGCGCATTTTTTCATACATGGCTAAGAAGAATGGTTAAAGGGAAACTCAGGGTGACAATTCGACTTCTCTAGCACTCAGTGACCTAGGATGCTTCGGATCTCTTATAATATGTAGTTTTGAATATAACGCATAAGCGCAGCCGGCTGCTGTTATTGGTATTATCAAGTGTAGTCCCCGTAAGGTATGGTGTCTTGTTCCATATTGAATTGAATAATCTGGCCGTAAGTTGTAGATACTGAACTCAATTTGATCGTTTCCCTAATATTTTTAACTATGACTAACTGTTTTTGTTTTGCCCGTGGCCGACGAGCTGCGGTCAGCTCCCACTTTTCTAATTCACAAAAGTCTTATAAAAATATATCTTTAAACTTACACTAGTTATAGTTACTAAAAAATGCTAAAGATTTGTTTTACTAGCCCAATACAGTTGGAAGCTGCCACGGCGATTTTAATTAATTATTTCTGTCCCGGTTTTGTTGGGGAATGGTTACACGAAGCACTTAATGTCCCACATACCTAAGGGACTGAGACTGGATCCGAGACCTTCTGGCCTGGGACTACAATATCATTTATATAATCATATAAGCGACGGCTCGTACGAGCCGAGCTCTCAGCTATTAAACTATTTCATATTGCCTGATCGAATGAAACAGCTATCCGAGAGCGAGCGAAAGCGAAGCTATTCGCATATATATACCCTAAGTCGCCCGCTTGGCTTACTAGGAGAACTAGACCGTCATGGCCTCCTTTGGGCCCTAGATGATTACTGCAACTTGAAGTCTCTTCCAAGCCCTTGTTACACTCAGCCTGGTAGGTCGCATATGGCATGGGAGACTGCGTTCTCGGATCCCAAAACCTCCAGTCCTTGAGGCTTCCATACTAACTCTTCATCATTCATACACAAAATAGCGTCGAAGAATTCTATACTAGCTACTGAAGAGATTGTACATCGCCGACACCCCTGTCTATGCCATACCATCAAAACACCAAGGCAGAAAATTATAATCTACAAGTTCATCTACCTAATATTGGATCCCTATCACATCAATTTCAACAATTTACGGTCAAACAGTGTAAAATAAACTGTTGTACCGCTACTAAATCTCTCGTCGCGCTGTAGTTTCGTATTTCGATATGGTTTCGTAGCTTAGACGCGGCAGGAACATTCAAATTTGGGGTTTCTTTCAAAACATGCATGTCAATTGCCCCAATACCCCTATATTTGAGTGCACCTAGCAATCCCATACGTGATCCAGTATGCTATCTAGGAACACCAAACTATCTCAATCAATGGGTATAATATTATACTGGAAGCATAGTGACCGTAGATAAGTTTAGGGATTCTGTTTTGAAAGTAAGTCCTAATTTATTTCTAAGAATGTTATAAAAAGGAGACTTATTTCTCTCCGCCTACAGCATATCGTAGGACGCGGCAGAAATTCCCTATTGACATATTATATCCCAGTCTAATCTAGATTTAGTAAGTGGGCGGACATAGGCAGGTAAGTAAAAATTCAAGAATGTTTACCTGAGAGACGAGTGTGAGCCTATATTCGGGTTAGGAGAGCAGCATATGACGCCAAGATGAACTTTAATCGTGGGTATTATGAAAACGGACATGAGCACTGTCAGCTGTCAGCTGTCCGCGAGTGACAAGTTTCACCTAACTAGATTTATCGGATTTATGGAGATAGAAGACGATGGGTAAGACGTTATCGATATGCCTTGTTCCGAAAATCCAATCCAGAAACTGGGCCAAGCGTCGTTAGATACGCCTGACATACTCATTACCCGATCTATGGGTGGCTATACGATACTTGATTACGCCTGCTTGGTAGACAGTGCGGAACTCGTTAAGCCTGTTCTCGATCTCGGGATACCACTCTCCATGCTGGACGCAAAAGGCTCAACATCGCTGTACGTCGCCATCAGATATAGTGCCTAGCGATCCGCGCCGCTTCTTGTAAGCAAGGGCCACCCAGTGAACGTCAGTGACATATATAGCTTCACTCCGCTTTTATTAACAATCCAGAACATAGCCAAGGACAGAATTGAAGCAATTTGTTTTGCAAAGACCCTGTTGTTGCGGGCTGATGCCAGTATACCACCCATTCGTAAATCGAATGTGTACTTGATCGTTCCTGCTAAATCTCCCAGAGAATATTTATAGCAGTTATAGGAGATGTTGTTCAAGGTTTGGGGGGGCATGCTTCATCAACTTGGCAAATAATACTGGGCTAACATCTCTAGTGGTCGCAATCGTGGGACGCGGCGTGCCTTTAACATCGTTTCTCCAAAACGCTGGTGTGGGTGTTAATGTTGTGGCTAAGTGGGGGCGGATTTTCTTACATTATATTGCTATTGTCGGGGATTCACGGTCCTGTCCAAGTGATGCAAGGGCTTCAAATCGGCTGTATCGACGTCTGGACTACAGATAACGATGGGTTACCCCTTTAGCATCCTACAGATGGCATAAAAACTTTAGAGGAGAACCAATAGGACGTATGCGAAATGGTAATTTTAAGCCTGTAGTACGAATTCTTCTCGCTTGCTAACTATCAGATTGTTTCCTCAACTTACTGTGTGCACAAGGGCTACGCAGATGCCGCTTCGAAAACCCAGTCCTCTGTGAACTTTCCAGAAGTCACACCAGGACTATTCTCGAACACGTCATCATAAAGCAGCATTTCTGTCTGCGGATCCTGGGCCTGGCGGAAATACTCTCTCCCCTGGGCCTTCATGACGGGATCATTCCACATGGTCTCCATCCACTTGAGCGCGTCCTCGCTAATGCCCCTCAAAGGCACATTGTACGACCTCAGGCGCTACAGAAGCTGGCATTAGCGGATAACACACTTACTTAACAACTCTCACATCATTTAGCCCGTCCAGTGCCAGAGGACTCAAAAAGGGGAAAGAGAGAGACACTTACCCAGAGCACGGGCCAGAAAAAGGCATCAGCAATACTAAATCCACCACACAAGAAGCCATCGTCCGTCTGGCCTAGTTGCGCAAGACGCTTCTTCGCGGCGGTGCGCGTGCTGCTCCAAAGCGTCAGGAGCTTGCTTACGTCTTTCTCGATAGCCTCGGTGAAGGGGATGCCCGGCCCTTCGAAGCGCGCCACGAAATTGCACGAGTAGGCGTCGCGCAGGGCCGCAAAGCTAGAGTGCATGGTCGCGGCGGCGACGCGGGCGAGGGCGCGCAGGTGCGCGTCGGCTGGCCAGAGGGGTTTGGAGGGGAACTGCTCTGCGAGATACTCTGCGATGGCGAGGGAGTCACGGATGCGAAGGGGTTCTGCGTCCCCAGAGACTACGTCGAGGACGGGGAGCGTGGTTAGGTCTGCTGGTGGGGATAGTGATGGGCTCGTGTAGTTGAAGTATTGCGCCTTGTATGGGATGTCGAAATACTCTAGGATCAGTTGGGCGCGGGCGCCCCAGCCTATAGTGGTAAGGGGTTGGTGAATGATTCTTTATGGGGTTGGGAGTTTGAGGTTATCGGGTGAGGTTGAAGCTTGAGATACGGGCTGGGACACATACTTGAGTACCGAGTATAGTACACGTAGAGCGTGTAGTTCGCGTTGGTGATGCTTTCATTCGCCATGGCGAGGTCGCTTGATGTCGCTGATGAGATTGTGTAAGTAGAAGAACGAACGCTTCGGAGATGAGTGATGCTCTACACACATACAAGCGAAGTGTATGTAGTATATATTTGTGTTTGCGTATGTTGAAAACTGAAGTCCCTGATTAAGTAAGAGTATACTCGAGTATTATCATGGGGTATATATAATCCGTGACAAGTGTGACCGAAGGGCGCAGGGCATGATACCAATCAGACGGGCTGGTTGACCTGATTTCTCAGCAGATGGTATTGCTAAGCAAGCGTTGCATGGAGTTGCAGCGTATCGTATTCGCGGTTGCGAGGCTTTACGAGACTGTCCTACATGGGTGGTATACTACACGATGTTTTATATAGAAGGTAGATTCCGTTACAGGACGATGGTTTGCCAGGCCTGGGGATGGGGATGTGACTGTTGCGTGGACCGATGACGGCGGCTTGGTGTCGAGAGTTGACTGACGTATATACTTAGCCAACTAATGTGACGATGCCACTATGTTGAATTCGGACGACTGGATTGCCTAATTGGGAACTTACCGAACCGGGTTTACATTATTTTATACTGCTAGAGGCATGACTTACACTACCAGGTGCGTTGATGTCTATGCGTATGGGCTAACTAGTCCAGTGTAATAAATTAAGAGGAGGATGGACATAGGTATAACATTGTAAGATTCGTTTACGGCGGTGATGGTAGATTTGAATTTTAGATCTTGATATGTATAAGGAACAAAGATCAGCCGTGATGTTAAAGATGTAGCTTATGAATGAGCAAAGAGTATTCCTGATGTGTTCTATCTACCTTTTGGTCGGAAAACTTAGATAGAGAGTGTGACCAAGCTATAACTTAACGATTTTGGATGACTCAAGGTTTCCCAATCCATATTCACTGGTAGACAGTTGATGGAAATATTGGTCATAGTAGGTAGGTCCCGAATACCTAATTACCTAACTGATTGTTGATATGCATAAAATAAAATATCATCCGCTAGAAACTTATGCATATAGCAAGGTACCTACCCTAGTAGAGGCTAGGTAGGTACCTACCTAAGACACACCCGCGGACCTGATGCAGCTGGTCTGTGCTCTTAGGTACCCTCCCTGCCCTCCCTCCTCCAATTCCTATCTTAGTTGATTGGCTAGTCCGGTTGCAACTGTGCTGGGAAATTTCATGAACGAGACGCGAGATGCGACACGACCGGACGAACACCCGACACAAACAGAGCCGAGCATACTACGTAAGTAGGTAGTAAGTCAATTAATCATTCAGCCTTGCTGCCAGCTTCGAAAACATACCACACCACACACCACGCACCACACAACATACACCACACCATACCACCACGTAGATCAATCGCCGAATTCCTACGAACCATTCCGACCGAGTCGCGTCTATCAATCTTCCCCCGACCAAAGCAACACATCGTCATCATCTAGACTAGAGCGAGCCATTCAATATTCGTCGACTCGAATCACTATTTCCACTAGTCCCGTCGGATAACTACCTACCTACCTACCTACCTAACGCAGTATCTACATCTTCACTGTGCCGTATCTCGAACAATCTGGCGTCTCCCTGCCGATCGAACACCTTCTGCAATTAAACCAATCAATCCAGCGCCGCCCAGTCATCCTCTGCGCCCTCGTTTCTTCCCTTTCTGGCGAGTGTGGGCGCCTCGCCTTGGCGTCCATCACCTCCAATTGCTCCTCCTCTGCGTCGCATGACCTATAGTGTCCGCACCGACATGAGATAGGAGATCGAACACGACGTCCCAGTCGATCAAAATGGAGAGTCGAAGCCTCCCGCAGGCGCTCTCGTCCAGCTACGCGCCACGACTGCGCACCTATAATAACGCCCTGCTCGCCCCCGTGCTGCAGGCCACCGCACCCGGCCCCATCGCCCGCACCACCAAGCGCGGCACCACTGTCATCAACTACGCCGAGGATGGCTATGACTATGACGATGACGATGATGACGACGGCCGGCGACGCCCTACCGGCCTGCGTAGCCTGCGCCGTGAGGATAGTGCCTCGCGCGCCGACCCCGGTGACCGCGTCGGCAAGGACACCCTCGTGCCCGTGCATCTGCAGGGCATCTGGCGCGACTGGATGGCCAAGGCGCGCAATACGGCCGACGTCAGCGCGTACGCCCAGGCCGCCCTGCCCGTCACTCTTATCCCCATCCGCATCGACGTCGAAATCCCCGCCTTCATTCCCGCCGCCGCCTATCCGCTGCCCAGGGGCCTCGTCCAGCCCCCGACCAACGTGGACCCTGCCGTCTACAAGAACGGCGACCTGACGGTACCCTACAAGCTGAGGGACATTTTCTTGTGGAACCTGCACGAGACCGTCATTACCACTGACCAGTTCGCCCTGGGACTCGTCCAGGATCTCGACCTGCCCAACCAGAACGCAATCGCCAGCGAGATCAGCAAACAGATCCGCACGCAGTTAGAGGAGTATGCCGGCGTCGCGCTTCACCCGCTCTTCCATTCCGGTGGTAGAACGCCTCCCAATGGGGCCACAGCACAACCCCCCCAATCCACATACCGTGACAGCTCTGCCACACCCGCCACGCCGATGCCCCAGTCGAGCCGTGGCCCGGAGACGCCTATGCGATTCGCCGTCGATACGCCTTCGAAAATCATCCCGTCACAGCTGCGAGAGGTGACTGCCAGCGCCAGCCCTATCCCCGCTGATTCTGACGATTATAACCCCGACGATACGTACCGATGCATTGTCAACTTGAGCGTGAACCTTTCATCTGAAGTGTACACGGATAAGTTTGAATGGTCATTATTACACCCGCCCGGCACCGCCGAGGCCTTCGCCAGAGTGACCTGCGCCGACCTGGGCTTGTCGGGTGAATGGGTTCCGGCTCTTACGCATGCCATTTATGAAGCGGTCCTGCGTTTAAAGAAGGAGGCGTGCGAGGCAGGGGGCTTGGTGGCCGGCTGGGGTGCTATGGGCTCCGAGCTGCCCAATGACGCTGCTCACGGCGCAGATGCGGGTTGGCGTTACGACCCCGAGCAGCTCGCCGATGGCTGGGAACCCAAGATCGAAATCCTCTCCAAGGAGGAGATCGAGAAACGGGAAGTCGACCGAGAGAGACAGATCCGCCGTCTGCGTCGAGAAACGGCCCGGTTCAGCAGCAACGCTGGTATGATAGGCGGTATGCCATTTGGCCTGGGAGTTGATGCGGAAGAGGAACGGATGGGGCGGGGTGAAAGATCCAAGAAGAAGCGCAGAATGCGTAGTCTAAGTCCCCTCGGACGCTCAGGTACACCAGGTGGTCGAGGGACGCCCGATGTTGGATACGGAGGAGGTGGTGTTGGTTCCCTCACCGACCAAGAGAGGTTTAATTGGCGTTGCTCGCATTGTCGCATCTGGGGTACCAGTGTCTGGGCTGTTCGCGATGGCCCATACGGTGCTAGGGTAAGTCGAAGCCTTCTGCATCCATCTTCTGGTGTGCTTTCCATTACTAATAACCCACAGTCACTCTGCGCCAATTGCGGTCAATCCTACGAGAAATTGAGGAAACTGCCTCGTTGGACTAAGAATCTTCACTATGTCGATTTACCTGTACGACCAATATAGATAGGGAGGATAATGTTAGTGGACAGCCGTTTTCCTTCATCTGATATACGTCAACAGCAAGAGTAGTTGTCTGGGTCCAATTCAAATCGGTGGCGGGTGGTTGAAGTTGCATGTATTGAATAAGGCGATTTATGGAGGACTTTTGTCTCTTCTACGATGATCATCTGTCTCGTGTTTCTCTTGGCGTCTTTGGCTAGGTATGATATCAGAAACTCACCGGCGACGGATGAACTCAGACGGCTTGGCCCATTTTGTGGAAGTATGACTTTGTGGAAGGGCGTATAATGGCACACCAGCCTCGAGCACTCTACGCTGTATGTATACATACTAGATCCTAGTTGCTCTGGTCCATTTATGAAGGTTATGGAAAATCGGACTGGGCCTACAGGAACATGGCATACTGACGCATGAATGCAACTTGCCAAATCATAATCTACACAACCCTGAACGTCCTCTCTTTCATGATAATAATGATGATGATGATGATGATGATGATGATGATGATCGTGCACCATCCCTATCGATAAAAAGAATACCAAGGCAGTAATGTGAAATGGTCTACCAGACCCCGGGGATAATTCGATACGGCACTTCCCTCTTAAACGCCACCCACTGCTCGCCGTAGCGTTTCCCGCAATAATCATCCTGCACAGTGACGGCGCGTGTGCCCAGGTCCCAGCTCTGCCAAAGCCCCATCACAACCCCACCGACCCAGCCCGAGGCGACCATGCAGTACCCGCCGCGCCAGAGCGCGTAGCCGAAGTAGTTGATATGGCGAGCCCAACGCCACAGTCCGGTCGCGCAGACGCGGCCTTTGTTCTCGGGGCGGGACTTGAAGACGGCGCGTTGGCGTTCCGATAGGGTCTCTATGGTCATGCCAGTTACGTAGAGAAGGGTGCCGAGGATAGTGCTCAGGGGAAGCGTGGTCCAGGTATAATCGGGGGATGAAGATGATGAGAGGAAAGGGACTGGGAAAGTGATCTTGGGCCACGAGAGCAGAGACGTCGTCCCCAAAGCGAGGAAGAGCAGGGTATTGGCCGAGTTCACGACCGTGTTATACAGACTCACGGCGATGGCCGCGGAAGCCGGGAACGATTCCTGCGAGGTCGCCGTCTGCCAGTAGATCTGCTTGGCGGCGCTGCCGACGCTCATCAATAATAAAATGAGTGACGTTGAAGGATTCGTCCATGCTAGTGGGGAGGAGAGGAGGGTGTTGATAGAGGGGTGTGTATAGATTGTGCGAAACCCGAGAGAGGTGAGAAGGCGCACGCCGGGACTCGATGCGGAGGGGGATAGGAGCGCGTGTTGTAGCGGGATATCGGCGAGACGCAGGCCGATGAATGTTAATGTCCCGGATGGGGTTGGCTTTTTCTCGCCGCGGCGGATCAAGTCGAACGGTTTTTTGCGGTCAGCAGACATCACGGATAGGTTACTTTGATTAAGATTGTGTGGGATGAAAGATAGGGGTGAACTATGAAGTGGTAGTGAGATAGATAGATGATGGTAGTAAGAAGGCACAATTGATTGATTAATAAATATTGAGATTCAGAATGTGGTGGGAATTCAATTCAATTCAATTTAATTTAATTCATTGGACCAAGACGGACGGAAGTGTTTGATCATGTGTTCATGTACAACAATCTTGCGCGTCGAAAGAGGGGCCATCTCCGGCACGTTATAGCAAAGTGATGAAGTTCGGGACCGAGTGGTGTGGTGACGTGACGCCACGACTTTAATTTTTTTTCCTCTACCGAGACATGGCTCGGTATGTACAAAACCTCCAAACAGTCATCACATTGTTATTCAATTTTATAGGTATAGGAAACATCTTTATTCAATCACAACAATTCTATCACGATTAAAGTAATACACAGTCAAGAATTCGAGATGCGACTAGCTAAGCTTAAGTCATCGGCTATGCAGCCTTAAGGGCCTTTTTATACGCGAGTTTCAGCCAATTCGAAAACTCGACGGTGATATGGGCGCGGAGACCCTGTAGGACCTCGGGCGGAGCCGAATCGGGGATCCAGATGCCCTGGTAGATCTCGACACCACCACCACCAGGCAAGTCACGGAAGGCCGTGAGGGTGTGGGCGAACACGGTGCCGTCCGCGAGCTGCAGGGCAAGCGGCTTCTGGTAATCGGCGGGGAATTCCTCGAGCGTGGGGAGGAAGGCCGGCCTGGGCTCGGGGAAGCCCTTGAAGTAGGTGATCGGTCCGGGGCCCCAGTTCTCGATGGACTCGAGGGAGGCCTTGGGATCGCGCACGCCCGCCCCGGAGAGGGAGAGGTAGTGCTCGGGGCTGGTCAGGAGGAAGTCGTTCGGCCAGCCGGTGCCGCCGAAGTAGAACCACAGCGCGACCGTGGTGGAGTTGAAGAAGGACCGGGGCGCGTAGCCCTGCGCGCGCATCGTGCCGCCGACGAACTTGCCCGTCGAGTTCGAGAGCACATTGTGCCAGAAGGTGTCGGCAGCCGCCACGTCGGGCGCGACCAGTGCGTCCGTGCCGTTCTGACCTAGCCGTGAGCGGAAGAGTAGTACCGCCTTGTTAGCTTGCGGTAGCTCGAGACTGCCGAGGTCCTTGGATGCACCTTCGATGACGGCCACGGGGAGCTCGGCAGGCCGGCGGGTCACGGGCCCGGCGAGGGCGCCGAGGGCTGCCGTCAAGAGAAGGACGGTGTTTTTGAGCGCCATCTTCTACTACACGGTCTGTATGTTGGGATTGACGTTAAGGTTGCGCAAGTCGCTGATCGGCCGTCTCTATCGAAGGGTTAAGTGGATAGTTGTCCTTGTGATGATGTCGAGAATGACTTGCGTGAGGCAGGCCGGTATTTATTTATTTGAAAATAATACAATACCTACCTAGGACCTCATGCTTAACTAATATCGAATCTCGACGCCGCACTTAGCTTCCGACCTAACGAAGAATCATCCTGGCTATAATACTCGGCAGTGCCAAACGATCCCGAGCTACTATGTAGGATTTCGAGGGTATGTACGACAAATCAGACCTCATCGCCCTACTATCCGGTACAGTGTTTCTGCAGGGTGACATTGTGGCCGTGTAAACCAGCCAGGCTCGAATAGTATACCAATGCACACCAGAAGATGGTAAAGCAGGGGTTAAATGTACAATTTCCGTGTAAACGATACCGAAGTGTTATTCGAACCCTGGCGGGAGCTGAGGTTAGCTTACTGTATGATTGACGACGAATTCGGCGCCATGACAATTACTTATGTACCTTATAGCTCTGTTTACCCAAATCAGAGATCGCCTCCTCTTACATCATCATCTAACGTGCACGGCCCGGGATTATGCCTATACTCTGCTTAGTAGGCCAACATCATATTCATTTGATTTACTACAGTACTCTAATGAGTCTACCACAGTACTCTAATGAGTCTACCACACGTTATGGATTTCCAGTCACGTATCATTCGTAATAATCATAATGATGCAATCAGTAGCCGCCTATCGAAAGTGCCTATTCCCAAAGGCGAACTTGAAGCCTGCTTCTTCTAAATAGAAACCACACACCGAAAGACAGTGAAATAGTTGCAGTCACGGCAGCTCGCTTATCTAAATGGCTAGCCCACCGGGTAACTATCCCAGGATGACAGCACCCGCGACGCAGGACAGTATATTCGCGCTCGCATTCGCATCCTTCCAAATATCACGGGTTCGGCATCTGAAGCGAAGATCGGGGACCCAGGGTCCCGGATCACAGCCACCGGGTCGCATCAATTATCCGCACGGTACCGAATCCAAATCTAAACCTCCAGGTAGAACTTTACAAGGAGAATAGGCGTCAGGCAAACTTCATCGTCTTGTCAACGACAGTCTCTTCGTATTTCGTATTCACTTGTTCTTGATTTACGTGCATCTAGTCAGCGCGTATGCGCGTTCAACCATGACTTGAGAAGCCACACTGTTTAACCGGTACCTCTGCGCGAACTCTATTCCATTTTGCAAATCAAAGCAATCGGGCTGCGCTTAGTTGCTTGCCGGCGGATGGCTTTTTCATGGCACTCTCATGACTAATGGAATCATCATCGCCCAATTCAGGTTGTTGTCCTCGAGTACAGCTGCAAGATTGAACCGCCCACGAATAATCGTTTCGTAGCAGGAACCCAAAGAAGCTTGTAAATATCCCTCCGTGCAAAATGAACAACGCTATTTTCTGCTTCGCGACATACGTATAGACCATTCTTGCTGGGATTTCGCTTCGTCAACAGAAATGCCCAATGATCTGGTAAGCATCTTAAGGTACGACCAATCTTATTACTAGTAACGCGTCACATACGACTGAGTCCTAGCTAAGCTACTTATTATAGTCTACGTGAAAATATACGTTGGTAATATAGAAGATTAAGTATCGGATGTCCAATAAGGTAAGGACACAAATGCAGTGAGGCGCTGCTTGCAAATACCCAACTCGGCCATGCGCCAACAAAGCTATGAACCACATCTCCAGAACGTCACCTTCCAGCCTAAGCTGGACGCTGTAGAACAACAGACGCTATTTTGCAGGTCACAGTACTACCACTGACACTGGCGCTCACGCCGCTGATCGAATATACCGTGGCGCTATTATAATTCTCAGGACTACTGTTACACCAGCTGGAATCGCTGCTCCCTGTACTTGTCTATACTACGGTGTTAGAGCGGATATCCATAACTGGGAGACCATATTCAATGACGTTAGTAAAGAGGAGACTCACGATCACGACATTCGAAAATGCTACCTGGCCGAAGTTCCAAGCAACATCGTACCTACGATGAGTGTTAACATGCGCTCAACCGCATCGAGTAAAATACGACTCACAGTTCGATAGCAAAAAGCGCTTGATTGAATGACTTAGAAGCTAGAGATGGCCATCATTAGCTCACAGGAACACTAATCCGTAGGGGTCGACGAGTTGTGTTCTGTCTTACTCAGGGCAAAGTCGTTAGACACAGTTTCGCCAGTCGACGATCGGGTGAGGGTTGATACCCAAGCAGCGCTTCCAAGGGTATTCTTAAACGTGACAGTTTCCCCCGCGTTTGTGTTAAATCCGCTACCCCAAGGCAGACTCGGGTTCGAACAGCACCAGCCGCTGCCGATCCACCAGGTCCCGGAGCGGCCGTCCAAGACGTTCTGGTAAACGCCGCTGTTGTCCGTTGGCTGGAGGCCAGGCCAGACATAGATCTAACGTTTCATAAGTAATACAGACAGTACGAATCGAGGGTGCTGATGAAAACTCACTGTGGCGGCCTTGGGCTGGGTTGGAACAGTCATCGTCCCGGAGAATGAGGTGAACTTCTGCCCCGACGCCGGGTAATACCGGAGGAAATACCACGATACTGCCGTGGCTTGGCTAGCGAAGGCCAGCAGGCCGATAAGGAGGGTTGTGAATAACATTACAGGTCCGATAACCGTATGTGCAGAGAAAATTGTGCAATCCAAGATACAGTATGACCCAGTGCGCTGCGCCGCGCAAGAAGGGTTTTATACCAAGACGATACATCGGGTGTATGTACTTCGGATTATGTTCAACCGATTCTTTTTAGGCAGTCCGATAGCCCGGGAAATGATACTGCCATATAGCTTCGGGAGGACGTATAAAATGAGTGGGAGCTCCGTTGGAGACCACGTTCTCCTCAAATGGGCTTCTCGGTAGTCGCATTACCCCGATGCGACTCTGTTTTTAACGTATCTGCGGAGCGCCTACCGACAGCGTTCTTTTCCCATGCCCCTTGATCGCCTAGGGTATGTAGTGACTCGCGTGAGGTCCTACATCCACAGACCTGGAATGCCAGGTACCGCAAGACTGGTCTTGATTTCATCGGCGTCCACAGCCATCTTCCACTTACTGGCGAACCACGGCGCTGCCTGCCAACTACGCATATCCCAGGGCTGGGATACCAACCCACTCGAAGTATCGCGACCTTGACATACCAACGCATTTCGAGTGTAGATATCAAGTTTCATTTCCCAAAGCGAGAAAGTATGAGGGAGCACCGCGCACATGAGTATCGCGCGCTCACGTAGTCGAGGCAGAGGGATCAGATCGAGACACGCATAGTGAGGAATGAGAATCTGCGCTGGGGTTGGTCTCAGGGAAGGAGGTAGTGAGTCGTACGATGAGGTCGCGACGAGTGCCGCTGGGTCTTCATTCCTCTGTGCCATTGGCCGGTAGAAGGGGGACATGCAGGGCCGCTCACAGTACATCAGCTCTGTGAGGCTTAGTCCCATGCATATCGCATTGGATAGGCAGGCCCTGAAGACGGTTGTTGAATTTTCTTCCAAGCTACCCCTTAAGCCTAGGGCCATATTGACCATATTGATGAGCCCCGGAGGATGCGCGTCTGTATCATCGGATGGTAGCGTGGTTATGGATGCCAATAAATCAATGGCGACTTCGTCCTGAGATGCACGATGAGACAACTGATCTAGCGCAAGCTGTGGGCATACCACAGGCAGATCTTCAACATCTGGATTAGACCCTAGCAAAGATTCGACATCTCTTGAGGGAGAGCATAATGGGTCGGCGACTAGATGCGATTTTTCGGATGTCGTGTCACGTCCTGAGCTTGGTGAGAAACTCGATATGCATGAGACATCTATTTCATCTTTCCGTGGCTCCAGCCGCCGTGAACCTGAAGTAACAGACTGCTTCTGAGCTTTCTTTATTTCCCTTTGTCGTCTTCCTACGAATCATATTAGCGGATTCCCTAAAGCATGATGCGAGGACTGGTCTCTGGCGCCCATCTCGACAATCCGCGAAAAACAGAAGGACGTACTGTAAGCTCTTTGAGCAAGCTTGTTCTGCTCTTTTCGAGCCGCTGTGACCACCCGCTTCTTTGATTGTTTCTGGGCCGGCACTACGATGTCAGGGCGCTCTAGCTCTTGGCTGTTGTCCATTCTGCACCCTTGTGCCAATCCTGCCGGAGACAACGTGTCAAGTGGCTTATCGATTCTAGGAGCTCGGTTCCTAAGATCAGTAAAGTCCTCGAGCTAGTGATGTCGTCAATGGACGGCGAGAAATAAGCCATCAAGCAAAGAGCGGAGCTTGACAGATGCTCCTATATTTCCGATAGCTCCGGCTCTAGAAAGCTCTACCGTGCAGTACAGTAGACTAACACTATACGATCTTGACGCATTACTCACTTTGGCTTACGGTTTCACGGCCAATCAAATCGCCGGATTATCGTCAGCCATGATATTACTTTGCCCTAAATTCCGCGAGACTTTCAAGTCTCGTGTGTTAAGTGACCTCAAGAACGGAGATATACAACATCCCAGCTTTCACACATATAATGATCCTGTCTATATATACTTGTAAACAGATCCCTTCCACAATGGCCTCGAATAAGACAACCACCATACTCACTTTAGTATCTCACTCGGTCTCATATCCGATACCGCTAGCTTCGAGAATCTACGCAACATAACGCTGCCATCTTCACATACTATCAGAATGACATCCAATTTAAACAAGATAATTGCCGTCATCGGCGCAACCGGAAATCAGGGATCGTCCGTCGCCCGAACGTTTGCATCACTCCCCAACTGGCACGTTCGCGCCATTACCAGGCAACCATCATCGGAAAAGGCAAGACAGCTCGCCGACTTAGGATGTGAGGTAGTTCAAGCCGACCTTACGGACAAGGCCTCATTATCCCGTGCCTTTGAGGGCGCGCACGCTATCTTCCTCAACACGGATTTCTGGGCAACATTCCGCCCCTCCCTCGCTGCCGGAGACGACCCGGACCAGAGTAGCAAGCTCGGCTTCGAAGCCGAGGTTCTACATGGCAAGAATGCAGTCCAGGCCGCCGCTGGTGTACCGACTCTTGAAAAACTCGTGTACTCCGCGCTGGGCCCAATGAACCGCGCTTCCAACGGAAAGTACCCAACCTCGTACCACTGGGAGACGAAGGCGGCGGTCGTGGATTACATCGAGAAAGAACAGCCTGAGCTGGCCAAGAAGACGTCTTTCATCTACATTGGCGCATACGTGACCAATCCGCTCCTCATGCCGAAGCCCGACCCCAAAAGTGGCGAATACAGCGTGATAATCAATTGCAGCGGGGAAACCCGGTTTCCCATCACCAACGAAACCCAGTCACCAGGCGTATTCGTCCGGGCCCTCGTCGAGGACGAAGCCCCCGGCACGAAGCTTCTCGCATACGACAGCTATTTGACCATAGATCAGGCTGTCGAGACGTGGTCGAGGGTTACGGGCAAGCCGGCCAAGTTGATCAGTGTAACTCTAGAGCAGATGCACCAGCTAACGGGCTTGCCTCACGAAGTGCTCTGGGCACCCTCTTACCTGGAAGAGTTCGGGTATATGGCTGGAATAAGCAATCACATTGAGCCGCATCAGCTGAAGAAGAAGGTGACGACGCCAAGCTACGAGGACTATTTGAAGACGAGGGATGTGAACCAGCTGCTTTCCACCGAATTGAAACTATGATGGCTTCGGCAGAAATACGCTGTGGACTCCATGATTCATCCACCAACGCGCTCTCGACGTAATGTTCTTACTATGAGAGCTTGTGCTTGAACCATTACCAGCCGCCTACTATCGAGAATTGAGGTAGAGAATTGATAACGACGCTAAATTTATTGCATGTCTACCTTTAAAGCTTCACGGGTTGGACGTAGTGACACTTGACTGTTAATATGGATCTTTTTACAATGTTGATGAAAACAACCATGGTATAGGATCACATTAGATGAGTGAAGGAGCTCACGGCGTCTAACACTAGAGAATCCAATATGGTATAACTATACTCAATATTAAGCTATACGCATATGAATTCTGTCGTGAAATATGTGCCTAATGCAGTTATCATATAGACCAGTCATCATTACCTGGTATTTTTCGACGCTGGAACTGAGAACACACTTGCCTCTCTCCTATTATTACACCATGTTATTAGGCTGACTTGATAGGATTTGAAAAGAAGTCGTATGAGATAAGAACAAATAAGATCCAGATCTTAGGATAGAAGACCACTGGCGAAGTGTCGCTTCGTACATACGCCATCCTCATATTTTAACCTTTCCGACCCCAGCACCGGCTAAGATAACCGACTTGACCATATCGAGAGGCGTAAGGGTGTAGCCATAATCAACCTTGGTGAAATTCCCAGTTCGCGTGATGTTAACTCCGGCTGAACCAAAGTCATTCTCAGCCCCGAGGTTAGCAAAACCATCAAGCTCTTCGTCGCCGCAAGTGCATGTGTTTGGACTATCCTCCGGAATAACTAGGCCATACGTGCTCAGTGCCTCACTCGTGTTGCCGGCAAAGACGTTTCCCTCTACCAGGACCTGGTTATCAGACCGCGAGTGGATCGTCTGGTATAGATAGTTTTCATAGTAGTTGTTATACACGTGCAGGTGTCCGAATCGTCCAGCGGGTCCTCGTGTGCCAATGTTCTTCCAATGGTTGTGGTGGTACGTGATGTGAAGGTGGCCTTGATCAACGTCCCGCAGCGTGTCGCTATTCCCCACCAGCGACGACTTCCAGTGGTCATGGAAATAATTCCACGACACCGTGATCCAGTCGGAAGCCCTCACAATATCCAGTTGACCATCCTAGTAGGGCATAGTCAGGTTGGCAATCCGCTCAGCCAAGTGCTAATCAAACTTACATAGTAGTCTGGGCCATGGTCAAGGTCTGAAGTAAATTCGTTATGATCTATCCAGACCCTAGTCGAGTTTTCAATGGTAATTCCGTCATTTCCATATACATAGCTGATCTGAAGATTCCGTATGATAACATTTGACACACTTGCAATGGAGATCCCGCTATTATTGAAGGACGCGTTATCTCCCATGCCGACCAACGATTTATTGGATCCCACTTTTAGACGCGATGTCAGATTGAATGACCCATTGACATAGACGATTCGAGGTTCATTATCGGATATCGCAGTTGTAAGGTCTTTCACATTGTCCACTACGACTGTGTCACCCCCTTCTCCGCCTGAGGTGGTTCCTAGAGGGTTGGTATTACCATAACCTACAAGATCCCACGTGTCCAGTTGATTATAGGGCGTACAATAGGTTAAATAGGCCAGGGATAGAATGAGGAATAAGCTAAGCCGCTTCATAGTCGTTTCTGAGATCTTGGCTCTGGCTGAGTCGGGACAAGTCTATGAGCAGAGAGAAATGTAGTATTGTGAATTGAACCATGTTGCCGTCTGAGAGCAAAGTAGCAGCGCTTACACATATTTATGACTCTGGATTCGAAATGAAGCCTTGATGGTGTTGCACTGACCCATGTTAACTATTTCGGTAGAAGGACAACCGATACTATCATCCTTGGCCATCGTTGCCCTTGGGGCTGTATCACTCGGTGCGGAGAAGTACTATAAGTCAGTCTAAAGTTGAGTAGATCCCCCAGCTCAATGCGGAGAACCCAGCAAGTGTGAATAATAATGATAAACACTAAGGGTAAAATTGAGCCTATGAGTGTCGCATTGTCTATCCCACTGGTGGAAATAATAATAATTCCTCGGTAGATCAGCTAGTTAAGGCGATACCCGGATTCAATCAATGATATGACTTTAACAAGGTTCTGATTTTTGGGACCGTAAACGTCGCACGCAGTCCAGGTACAATTTCAGGGAGTTCTGTCAGAACTTTATTTCTAAATTAGTATGAATGCCCTGAATGTGTCTAGTGGCCGAGAACTGCAGCTATCCGTAGCCAGTACCGACTGTGTTTCTGATCGACAAACAGGGTATGAGCCAGTTTCTACTTCTAGCAGATGCCCAATGATATTTTTTTGGTCCGTGGAAGTAATTATAAGGACATGTGGGCCTAAACCAGTAAACACTGGTTGTTAATATCAAAAAGTGATGCTTTAATGCGACCGAGCGCAAAGTATAAACGGACGGGGGTCCGTCGGCGAAGGTCCGGGTCCACCGGTATATAGCACCCACAACCGCTCTCAATTGAGGAAGGAATAATAAACATGAAAACTAGCCGCGGCTGACGGTAGAACGAATTAATTGCAGGCATCGGTGTGCTAGAAGTGTTCGAGCAAAACTGAAGATTCTATGCCTTCATGGCCGCGATCAAAGAGGCTAACTCTTTCAGAAACAATTGGCTAAGCAAAGTCGTCAGAAAATTCCCATCCCTTTCTCACAACTTATGAATGTAGGGACATCAAAGTGATCGAAGATCCAGAGACGGGAATGACATTTGACTTTACCGATGGTCCTATGCAGTGTGCAGGATCTTCATCAGATTGGCAACCCGTGTACAAATTCTTCAACGCTGGTCGCTGTTGAGATCTGCCGAGGCGTTAGTATGGCTACATAGTACAGTCAAAGCTCAAAGCTGATGACGGTGTAAGTAATAGTTAGGCTTCGCTCAAGGAGCCACGCTAGTATCCACCAGTGGTACAGCGACAAAAGCCCACCTCTCAAATTTGCCACTTTTATCAGTGGAAGTCTTTCGCTAAGACTGCTCGCAAGTCTTGATGTCCTAATTCCAAAAGCTGCAGACGATATAGTGGATAGAGATAGGGCGCCATCGCAAACAGCATCTAGGTTCATTACATTCACATGTTTCGCGGGTACAGTGGGCGATATTCGACTCAAACGATTGTTCTGGGTTGAATTGGAACCAGATCCAGCTTGACATCACATTCAACTGGGATACCAACAGCCCACGTCTGGGGGCGAATGATCCAAGTTTCCCCACTTCTGTCTACCTTGCAGGTTTATGCGATCTATTCCTAGAAAGTACGCAGACAGCAACTTGGCCAATTAGTTTTGTGGTGCATGCAGCGAGCCACCGGGCCGGGTCAATCGTAGGCCCAATAGAAAAAAAGGAGAAGAAAAAATTGCTACACGTCGTGGTACGGGAGGTTTAGATCCGAATGCAAACGAGGGGGCTTGCACTGTTCCGATTTGAGGATAGTGAAGCAAGGGCTAGAGAAATAAAATCACGCAGTTGGACAGAAATTAGACGCAGCATCGTGTTGAAACTTATATTGAGCAGCATAATCCATTCAAAGTCTGTATATTTGAAGACTAGAGTAATACCTTATGAACCGTTGCCTCTGAGTATCCTTTCTCCTGACTTGTGAGAATCAGAGCTTCTCGGTCTTGGCAGAGGTCCCGACAAGGTAGAAAGGTTGTCCATAATCGGCAATTGAACACCCAATGAGACTGATCGGTAGAGTTGCCGCTACTGTGTAGATCGCTTACCGCTTACCATGGGAATGGGATGGGTGATCTGGCCATGTCTTGGTATTATTCTTGGCAGCCAGACTTAATCTCAGCTCTGATATCTCCGCGGTATTCCTAGCTTAGTTAGTTCAAAGGTAGTTTGGCTCATTGACCTGCATGACGTGGGACTGGTTTAAGGGTAATCCCTGATAAGTTTTCTGCATCAAAATGCAATACTAGCATATCTTGCTTGATTGTAGACAGTCGAGGCGGTGTTAGAAAATACCTGAACCGCAATTGAATACACTGAGCCATAAAATGGCTAGAGTGGCTCGAAACACCAAGAAAACAAGTACATCGCTAACATTATTCATAATTCTAATCCCTAAAAAAGATAACGAAGCGATACTCCCGTTAAGTAAATTAGTTATATGTTGATTTTGTATTCATTTATACCTTGAAATGAGGGGTGTAATGGGGGGGTTCTATTTGCGGTTCAGGTATTTTCTAACACCGCCTCGACAGTTAGAGTACACTTACTGTAGTGTGCAGTAGAACTATCTAACCTTAGTAAGTGACAGAAATGGCAGCTATCGCTCGACTAGGCCGCTCAAAGGCAAAGGGTAGAACCAGGTGGCAATAGTCTGCTGTATACCCCGGCATTGCCCAACGAAATTTGGGAAGCCCTTTTGTTTGTCATTCATGTACTGTATGTATTTGATGCAGGGATCCTACTGTCTGTCTTCTATGTATAGACAAGGACCAAGACGATGGGTGGTCGTGGCTAGTCAGTATGGATATTGTTGTAGATCCTCAGCATGCTTGTGGCCATATCTAGAACGTAACATGCAGAGTGCGGTCCTAGCTGATGTAGAACCTCAGATACACTAGTATGAAAGACTCTCACCTCCCACTTAGTATAATTTACTATCGAATTGTCGCACGTCTAGCAGGCACTAGCTCCTCTCATTCTTTTTTCTTCTCACCTCTATTTTCACTACAAAGATGGCTGTATGGACACACGATTCGAGCTTCTTGAGTGCCAATATCAGCCTCATAGCCATTGTCACCTTGTCAACTTATGTTGTATGGTATTCTATCTCAGCAATCCGATCATGGTATCGTCTCCGTCAATTCCCTGGGCCCTTCTATGCCTCTTTCAGTTATCTGTGGGGGTATTTCACCATGAGTACTGGCCGCATGCATCTTCGCCTGGCTGAAGAGCAAGAGAAGTACGGAAAGATAATGCGTATTGGCCCCAACGAACTACTCGTCTACGATCCCCAGACTCTCTGGCAAATCAACAATGTACGGTCGAGCTACGGGCGTGGTGACTGGTATGGTAGTATTCAGTTCGACCCTTATGGCCACAGTGTGCTCTCCGAACCCGACACTGCGAGACACGACAAGCGCAAAGCAAAGCTGGCGGCCGGTTATGCTGGAAAAGGCGCGGTAGATCTCGAGGCCAAAGTGGACTCGCAGCTGGCTGTCCTTGTAAATCTTCTCAAGACCAAATATCTTGTGAAGGGCAAGTCACATATCATGGACTTCAGTCGCCTCATCAGATTTTTCCAGGTCGACATCGTCACCCTCGCTGGATCTGGCGAGCCATGGGGTGACCTTGCGACCGAGACTGATCAGTTTGACTTTATTTCTATAGCAGATTCATTTGTACCATTTTTGCACAGCTTTATGATGATCCCTACTTTGCGGGATTTCTTTGCGTCAAAGTTCTTTCTTAAATTGGCCGGGCCCAAGCACACAGATGAGAAAGGGATGGGCAAGTTCTTAGGGTGAGTGTTCCCTATTACTATCTTCGAACATATCTGATCAAAATATCAGGATTGTCAAGAATGCTGTAGCCAAGCGCTTTGATGAATCAAACCATAGTAAGCGCACTCAAGGTGACATGCTGGTGGGTTAACATACTCTGCGTTCTTGACTACATTCTCTGCGGGTTGCTCTAACACAATATTAGGATGAGTGGATTAAACATGGTATGACACGTCGCGAGTGTGAACTCGAATTGGCTGTTCAAGTACCTGCCGGTTCTGAGACATCGACTACTGCAATCCGAGGAATTATGCTTCATCTCCTCTCTTCCCCTCAGGCTTACCAGAAACTCCGGGACGAGATTATGGTAGGAATTAATGAGGGCCGTATCTCAAGCCCAATTACAAATGAGGAGGCTAAGCGGCTTTCATACCTCCAGGTTAGTGAAAACTCGGGTTAAACGCAAACGCCAGGCCTAGTTTGGTAACGTGAATAGGCTGTTATCAATGAAGGGCTGCGAATGGTGCCACCCGCAATCACGGGGTTTCCAAAGAAGGTTCCAGCTGGTGGAGATATGATCTGTGGAAGATTCGTCCCCGGGGGAACAGATATCTTTGTCAATCTTTGGAGTATGTTGCGTAATAAGGAGGTATTTGGTGACGATGCAGAGGTCTTCCGGCCTGAACGCTTCCTCGAATGCAACGAAGAAAAGAGATCGGAACTTATGAGGAATGTTGATCTCGCCTTCGGCCACGGACGATGGCAGTGCCCCGGGAAGACGTTGGCGGCGCTGGAGCTGAATAAAATCTTTGTCGAGGTAAGTCTGATGTGCCGACCGGTATCTTTAAGTCATATTCTATACTGATAACCAAGCTTAGATTCTGCGGATATGTGACCTTCAAATACTGAATCCACAAGCACCATGGCGGTGTCGAGGATACTCGAGCTTTTTGATCGATGACTTTTGGGTTCGCTTAATTGAGAGGGCTTAAGAGAGGTCTGCTAGCTTTACAAGCTACTACTGGGGGTTACGTTACGGGCCGGAGAGGTGGCTTGCGGTAATGGTAAAAACGAATGCAGAATTTCTTTTTCCTGAGCAGGGATTCCATAATTACACTGAATTTATCGTCTTAAACATAGCAATACTAAAAGGATAATGAAGTTAAAAAGCCGTTGGAATATCCGCGCATGAAAAGTTAGATGGGTAACAAGTAATTCTACAAACCTATAGTATGGGCGATGGGTTGTCCAGAGCTCGTTCTTTGATTCTAAAGTCGCTTAAAGAGTCGAAATCGTCACTGCCCCAAAGAAAAGGCCAACTCTGACGGAAGCATATCCGATGGCGATCTTCAAAAAAACAATCAATTTTACAGGGACGGCACACTCGTTAAGCCGTGTCACCATTATACGTATGTGAACTATATATGTAAACATGGAGTGGTGCTCAGAAGTCACATCAGCTGACACGGATGAGGTTGTCGAGGCATGTGCTCATATTCATACGGCCTGTGGTGAAACAAATATAACGCTCCCAGAGCGTACTGAATTAGTGGGCATGACATATAACGATTCTTATATTTTGCGGTTGGCCGTCTTGAACATAAATCGAAGATCCAGACCCGACAGAATGGTTCCTTACCCCGCACTAGAGGTGGCCTGACCCATGGCGCTGGGTTTTGGGTCAGAATCCGCAGTACTTACTAGGTTAGGCTGCATTTGTTATAAGCGACAATACAACCTTCGCGACATGTCAATTAATGCCCGTAATTTAATTCAACGACTATTATCAGTAACACTTGTAAATAGAAGTCTATACGCCATCTGGTTAGATGGAATTGTACAGACTATTTACCTCTGGTATCCCATTCATTGTAGCCTACCTACATAGGTAGATTATTTCAGTAGGTATACTAACTACATGTATGTACTCCTGGTGGAGCTGCCGCTCTACTTAGTAGTTAGAGTAAGCCCCCTGACCTGCACCACAGTAGGAGCGAAGCTCCTTCACCGGGCCGCTAGCCGAATTGACAGTGTAAAAGTCCGTGATAGTGAACGAGATCATGATGCTATGCAGAAGTATATGTCCACACTTTGCTAACCTAGCAACCACGACACGCCACTTTATGTAGCTATCAGGCTAATCTCTCACCTCCTTTCTTCTTATTTCTCCCCTCATTCTTGATTTGAAGTATGTCATTGAGTCAACTGCTCTTAGAGATGCTGATTATACAGTATATAATATTTAATTACGGTATGTTTCAATGACCGATCGATAATATGCGAATTGCTCATGATATGAAAAAGCTGAAACTGGCCGCAAATCAGAGACCATCTCTAGAGGTATGAAATACATTGCTCCTCGGTGTACAGAAGCTACTTGCTATTGATACGAAGAGGGAGCCTACATGGCTGTCCAAGGCTGCAGGCTGTGGCTGCGCCGTAACCCCTCCTGTTTCGTTTTTCTGACCCCTCATCACATCTGACGCTCTATTCAGAGCTTCTTGCCTTAAGTAAAAACCAAGGAAACGCACAAAGTTTTCTTCTAGTGCTTCCATGATCGACTATTTCCTCATTCTTCTTTGATAACAATACTAGGCTCGAAGAGGATTCCCCAGCTCATCATTTGCAGCTCTGGAACCTAGCCCCCTTTGATCAATTAGTAACGCCTACAAAATGAGGCTTCTCAATGTCCATACTCGTCAAATGCACGATTTCGTTTCCTCGGAAGGTATCGAGTTCGCCATTCTCTCTCATACATGGGGTCTCGAAGAGGTTGCCTTGCAGGACTGGCAGAGTTCATCCGCAGCTGAACTCGCGCTGAGAGAAGGTTACCGCAAAATCGATCATTGCTGCAAGCAAGCACTTCAAGATGGCTACGAATGGGTATGGATTGATACCTGCTGTATAGACAAGACGAGCAGCGCAGAACTGTCGGAGGTTATCAACTCAATGTTTCGTTGGTACCAGGATGCCGTTATTTGCTACGCGCACTTGGCAGATGTCTCCGACAGCATCGACGAACACTCTCTTGTACCCGCATTGACTAAGAGTAGATGGTTTACTAGGGGTTGGACACTCCAAGAATTGCTCGCTCCCCGAGAAATTGTCTTCTTCTCAAAAAACTGGCAGAATTTGATGACGAAAATCCACTCCGTCGATATTTTATCTACGATCACGGGTATAGAAAGAGAGTACTTAGAGGGGGGCCCTCTTGAAGATGCTAGTGCAGCAAAAAAGATGTCCTGGGCTGCTCATAGGCAAACTAGTCGCACTGAAGATATTGCCTATTGTTTGCCGGGTATATTTGACGTCACTATGCCACTAATTTATGGCGAAGGCAAAAAAGCCTTCAAACGACTACAAGAAGAAATCCTGAAGGCCGATTCTGACGACCATACGCTGTTTGCTTGGGGAGTGCTAGCTGAGAAGGCAACAGATGTTCCTTGTCTAATTACCAATGAAAAAAAAGCTGCCGAATTATATGAAATACCGTTGGATTATTCTAAGATAAATCAGCCCTTTTCGGGTCTCCTAGCGGACTCACCGTTGGACTTCGAAAACTCTGGCGACTTTATGAGGTCGTGCATTGCCGCCAGATTCTATAGATACGCGCCTCAAGGTGCTATCACATTCCTTCCTCAGATTCAGAATAATTACATCCGACTTCAACTACCAATACGTAATGATCGATATCATTTAATATTTCACTGGGAACAACCTCAGCTTGCTACACTGCGTAGTATTTCAGTAGCCATTTTGCTCTGCTGTCACAAGAAAGCCCCCAATTTCCTTCCGGCAATTCTGCTTCGTAGGTGCAGCAAGAGGTCTTCCTACAATCGCATGAGAAATATGTTGTTGAAGTACACTCCACTTCCGTTATCCGAACACCCGTTAGTCTTCAAATATCGTAGTATGCTCAGTATTGGACCGCCACGGCAGCTACGCATCGAGTCTGGCGACATAATGTTCCGGCGGATTATCTCGGGTCCAAGCACCCAGCGCGTTGGGTGGCTATCCTTGTCGTGCCAGGACCAGACTTTTCTTGAGGGCTTTGTTAAGATGTACGGGGTCAAGAATGGACGAATCTGCGTCTTATTTAACTACCTCGGCCAAGTGTCAATCCGACACGCCTTTGGTATGAGGCTTGAGCGAATCAATAAAGACAATGAAGAAATGGCAGGCATATCTGTAGGTCTGATCTCAACGGATGTCTCTGAGGAAACCGAATATAATCGGATAGAGCCAGACCTCGATCTCAAGTGGTACCGTCATAGTCAATGCATGCGCTGCCACATACCACCTGAGAACAACAAAGTCTTAGTCATGCCACTGGATACCGTCGTCATTGACATCCTACCATTCCCTGTCGTTACAGTCAAAGCCGAGAGAGTGCGTCTAGGCGGCTGGAGTAATGCAGCTGATGCCTTCGTAGATGTGCTGGACGTCATCATCGAAGAGAGGATGGGGCCTTGCTACGTGACTTCACGTATGCGTGGATACAGGCGGCGTTACCTACCTAATGGCAGTTTTTCCTCAACTATATAGCTCGACACTGGACAGAGATAAGCATCTTCGGCTTGTATGTTATTGATAAATATCTGACTAAAAAGGGTATCCCGAAAATGCCAATCTCCTAATATTTGGTCACGTAACAAGGTCGAGGAGTGGGCGAGCTATGTTACAGAGCAGACGCTGCCATTTTGTGTGCATGCGCATGGCAATCTAGGAATCCCTTACACTAGCGACCTACGCGTAAAGAGCCTGTCGTCTATAATGAACGCCCGGAGCTGCCACATGGAGATCACCTTTCAAGACTACATGGGAAAAAATTGATATGTTCGGCTTAGCGAATATCTCACCGCCTCGATCGAAGCTCAACATCCTTTGGAGCAAGGCGTCCAGTGATATAAAAGCGCACGCGTGCCCCATCGCTAAGGGATTTGGATCGGACATAGGAGTTCTATTGAAGCGGGTCTGATTTAATTGTACGTACACTTATTTATGCATGTATAGATACGTATATGCACTTATACTTTACACTTTATAGTGACGATATGAATGATGACACAGTGTCTAAGTCCATAGGAGTGACAGTTACAGGGGGCGAAGCGAGCTGCGACGCATTTTCTCGTTCCCTGGCCGAGTACGCTTGGAGGAGCTCGAATGCAGATGGTGCACTGATCTCAGTCCCATCGTAGCAGGCAATAGCACGGAACCCAGGTGTCCTGCTCGATACAGGCACATGCTTTACGCCTACAAACGGCAGTTCTGTGAGGGACAGCCAATTGAGCGTGAATCTCCTGAGATGACCCTCAGTCGTTAGCAGTCTGTCGCATCAGAGAGGCATAACGATGCTATTGTAGACGAACTCACCCTTTCCAGTTATCTTCCAACCAGTGCTGGTCTGTATTCACCCAATCCATTCCACTAGTCATTTGAGCGATACCGCAAAACCTCTGACTACAGGGAAACGAATATTAATCAAGCGCGCCTTCGTAAGGGCTATTGTCGATCACCTACCTCCCAATTACCGAGAAAAACAAAATCACCTGACCATCCGCCCTGTTCCAGCCCTTATCGAGAATCTTATTAACTCTCGGGCTCGAAGTCCAGACGTTGTGGGCCACACTGGTCTCGATGTCAATCGGATTATCCGACCGCAGAACGAAGTACTTATTCTATTGACTTAGCTATTAGGAACTGCGACTTCTTGTGGCTCTTGTCCGACAACTATATGCGCGACACTTACATCTTCTAGTGAGAAACCCTGAAGGCTGGGGAGGAGAAGACGGGAATCAAGCGCGGGGCCATGATAGGTATTGAGAAGCGTATCTGAAGACTGTGGCGTGGACGTGTTTGTTGATTGTAGGTTAGACCAAGCTAACGAAGCCAAAGAGATCGGCGTGGCGCCATACTGCTCTCTCAACGTCGGACTTCGAGGAAACGGCTCATCGGTTACGAATAGTCTATAAATAGTTAGGCCTTGAAACTCTTGCGGAAACAGATATAGAAAGTTTTCACTACTCACGATTCTTCCTCATCCGAGTCTGGGATCTCCTCTTCGAGCCATAAATGCGACAGCGCTGCGTTTGCTGTCGGCCTTGTCACCGGATCGGTGTTCAGCACACCTCTGACAAAGTCCCTGCAAGTCTCCGAGAGGAACGTAGCTGTCTCCGTATCCGTGATGAGCGGATTGATGCCATGGATGAAATTGTAAAGATCGGAAACGGTGGGTAGCGGGTGCTGCTTAAGCAATAGCTCGACCGTGATTATGCCGATCGCCCAGATATCGACGGAGACAGAGTACCTATTGTTTGCGTCGAAAACCTCAGGGGCCATGTAACCCACTGTACCAACTTGGGTCTGTAGTTGAGTACCACCCTCCATAGACTGTTTACTAATGCCAAAGTCTGCGATCTTCACAATCCATCGTGGCGAGTAGGACGCTATCAGTATGTTCTGTGTTCCAATGAGCTCAACCATAACATGTCATAAGTATCTTAAGAGGGCATACACCGGGCTTGAGATCTCTATGTGCAAAGTTACTCGCATGCATGAACCGCACACCTTTGAGCAGCTGGCGAATAATTTGTTGAACGGCCTCTTCAGAGAACTGTGGCTGAGCGCTGTCCACAATCTGGTGTCAATCATCATTATATGTAGCGAAAGTTTTAGTTGGCCTGGGATATAGAAAGCAAAGTGACAATAGTATCAAAGCAAAGAAGGAATAAAAGTCATACTCCATAAAACGTCTCAAATCTCCAAGAGAGAAATATTCCATTGCGATGAAGATAGACTCGGAATTTTCGAACCAACCGTGTGAACGTACGAAGTAGGGGGCGTACTATCTCATCAGCTTTTCTTAGGAATGAAACGTGCTGTCTCTCGGCTTACTTTAGAGGAGGAGAATTGGGCGATGGCCTCTAATTCTTTTATATAGTCCCATTGATGACTAGCCGCAACCGATTTGCTTATTTCTTTTACTGCGCGCAGTTGGTTAGGGGACGATGGACCGGGATTGAGTCCCGATACCCGTCGTCGTTCAATCCGCACGACACCAAACGTGCCCCTCCCTATCGTTGACTGAGCATCCCAGACCTCTTCGATCGATAGCGATTGACTTGAACCGAACTTGCGAAGCCTATGTATTATGCACCCGGAGAGAAACTCGGTCTCCAACTTGGAAGTAATCACGAGACGTGATGTATCCCGCGCCATATTTGATCAAGGGGATAAGACCTAAAGCTTGACGATTCTTCATCGAACGCGATAATGTTAAGGCCGATAACGAAAATGGGCCGATATGCGGACATAAATATAGGCGGAGGGCGAATTGGTTGTTGGGCTGTCACGAGTGCCTCGCCGCCTGACCTAGAAGCGGACCGGCGCTCGCCTGTGGTGCAGATCAAAGATAAACGTTGCTCTAGCTCAGTGGCGTGCAGGTTGCAGGGGCAGCCTCTGAAATGCGCCCAATAGTCAACCTTGTTATGAAGTTCAGCTGAAGGAGACCCTGCAATACACAGCCCCCGAATGCGTCAATTCAACATTAGCATGCAAGTACCTACCCCGACGTAGACGATGTTCGACTCTTCTTCGTCGCTCAGCTGGCAGATATCATCGTATTGCTAAAACATGTCTGCCGAGTTAGTCCTTGCCGTGGTTAGTCTTGTTGAAGGCTCTATTAAGTCAGTCCCAATGAGCGCGCTATTTCAAAGTGAAACTCCTAACCTAACGTATCTTTAGGCTAGTTCGCAAGATCAAGACAACATGCCAGACGTATCGGAATGCTGACAAAGAGATAAACGAGAAATATGTGCTGGTTGAGTCCCTCTGGATTAAGATTGAGATGCAGTTGAGATTTCTGGGTAAAATATCGGACCAACTGGCCGATGACTTGGTACAAAGCCAACTCGACCTGCTTCAAACGTTGAAGGGGAAATTGACGCAGGCTGTTTCACGGCTTGAAGTTGTTAATCCGAACAACGTTACAAGTAAGGGAAGGGCAATCGATATCCTTCGGAAGTGGAAATTCGCACTCGTCAAAAGCAGCCTCAATGAGCTCATAACTGATTTAGAGGCTTGGCTTCAACGGTTCGATCCGACTTGGTTTCTCATGATCCTCGTTAGTGATAAGGTCTTGGACACTGCGCTTAGCGAGTCGACTGACGGTAACAATGAATCAAATCCCTTAACCAGAATGCTAGCTATCCGTTCGACCTTGAAGCCAGACATAACGGGGCAAAGAGATTCTCACGTCACTCTTCCTCATAATGGACTCAAGGGGGCAACGGGAAATGCGATTTCATTTACAGCTGCTAAGGCTGTGACGAGGGCTGGATCGAGCGACCTGTTAATCGTGGAGCGGATATCTTGTCCACCTGGAACTGCCTCCCAAGTTAAGATCGATGTTAAACACCTGGCAAAGAAACTTCAGAACGTGGATCCAAACTCATTTGGTCTCCTTCGTTGCAAGGGAATCCTTAAACACCACGACTCTGCCAATAAGTTATCAGCAATTGACGTTGTATACCGTACGCCTATAGATTGTCAACCGCCCCAGACCTTACGTTATCATCTTTTGAAGCAGAACCCCGTGAGCCTCAGCATGGCTATGCGGATTGCGAAGCAGCTCGTTCGATCCGTTCATTATGTTCATACTTGTGGCTTCGTGCACAAGAACATCCGGCCGGAGAACCTTCTTATCTTCCCGGGTAGCAACGATTTGTCTCTGGGACAGAGCTTCCTTATTGGTTTCACCGAGTTTCGCAATGCGAACTTCCAGACGAATCTGCATGGTGATGCTGCCTGGCATCGAAATCTGTATCGCCACCCCCAGAGACAAGGCACACTTATTCACGAACGATACATCATGCAGCACGATATTTACAGTCTCGGAGTGTGCCTCCTAGAGATCGGGCTTTGGCGATCCTTCGTATGGCACCCCACCCACGATAATGATGCGATACCAGTGCCTGGTATGGCTCTTGAGTTTAGCTGCAGCGATAAAGACTTCGAAGGTGTGCGGTTCACTGGCCAGCAGCAAATACAGGAGCAGCTCGTAGCATTAGCCAGGAAGCGGCTTCCATCGCGAGTCGGGGACATTTACACGGATATTGTCGTAACATGTATCACGTGTCTGAACCCGGACAACGAGACATTGGGCGTGAAAGAAGGGATGACGGACGAAGATGGAATTATAATCGGTGTTAAATTTGTGGAACATATACTGAACGCTATCCTAGACATCTCAGTATAGATAGAAGTGAATAATTCAGGCGAGGGATGTGTCGAGCATTTTATGGTGTGATACGGGCTATTGTTGGAGATGCAGGTGGTACCCTTGCCGTAAACGGTTCGATTTGGGATTGCGTATCTTGGACTAGTATTGAACACTAAAATGCGCGTGTCCGTGAGGATCTCTAGCCTAGGCGAGATTAAGATGATGTGACGCGTCGTGACGGCAATTATGCCCCAGGGTCATCGCACCGCAGTGTCTAAGTAGGCGAAGGGAGCGCGCCGAGCCTACGAGGGCGCCGAACCTCGGGTTAGTCCTGTCAAGGATACGGCCAGCCACTGGCAGCGCGAGACTTTCCGGGACTCCGGGACGCAATTCGAAGCTTCAAAACAAAAGGCATGTCACACGCCAAAAATGATTGAATAGGGATATAACGAAAGCCAAAGAATAAAACGGCTTCGACCGCCGGCGATGACAGGGGGTAAAGACTAGTGATATAGATAATGTCGCGTACTAGACGTGATTATATATATACCGTTAATTCTTGATGGATTAACGGTATCGTTTTTCCGTCACATATAATCTGTCAATGACGCACAAAGAGTTGACACAGAAGGTTCCGTCACTGCGCAGCAGAGCGTATGCAGAACCCAGTCAGAGCCCCTTCTTGCTTGATACTACCACATAGCCTATGTTCAATCATAGCTAGATAGCTACTTTGACTGTCAATGCATTCCCTTGATCGACAAGCTCTATCCAATTTTTAGCATTTCTGGTTATTGGCACACTGCTACAGGTCAACAGGATGATATGTAGTTTCTGATGAATGTCTGCAGATTAGCAGTCCAATCGAAGCCCTCGATTTAGATGGTATCGAATAAGATAACGGTGTCATTTCAATAGTGGCATGCTGTGTAACATTTCCGTTTGCTGTCGGCCGTCTCAGGGCATAGTCGCTGCTGATGAAAAGTGTTATGAAGGGCTCTCTATATTCGGAGCCGGAATAAGCTAGCAACAGCACAGAGGGCCTGAACCACATCAATCACTCGATAGTCGACGATATACCAGGAACAAGCCAGAACTTTTCAGACGAGGCACAAGATGAACCCTGCCACAATTCCTTTCCGGCCTCGTGGAAGGCAAGATACCCCCAGCGCAGCAATCCCTCCTAAACACGCTGATTCTAGGTCTGAGGTGGATTGTCGGTTTTACCAGCGAGGGCTGTGTCGAAATGGCCATACCTGCCCGTTCCGGCATGTTGAGAATGGCGCTCCAGAAGTGAAATCTATTGCCAGATCATCCGCTGTGAGATGACACATGCCCGAAAGAAATACCAGGTCCCATTAACGATTATTGTAGGGACATGTAGATGTAGAATCAGCTGAAGAGAAAATCACCCGAGCAATCAGGGGTGCCTTGGCGTACTTCGAAGCCGGCGCCGCCGTTACTAAGGTGCTCTTCACCTCTGACATCTCCGCCGTTCAGCTTACCGGACTTCCTCATGATAGCACGCCGACGTCTGTGCTCAATCTTCTCCGGTCTCGAGGACTGGATGACTCGATGATGCGCCCTATTCGAGTGATTCGCGGGGATATCTACTCGAGCGCCAGAGCAGAAGCCGAAGACCCCCGTTTCGCAGAGCTGGTGGTTGCGAAGTTCGGGAGACGATTTACCCCGCAGCAGGGCGCCGTGATTAGTGCTGCCCCTATTCCGGTTGAAACCTTCTCGTCGTCAGATTCCAGCGCCTTACGTGTGGACTGTAAGAAGGTACACTGCTCTTGGCACAAGCCGACCAAAACGGCATGGCTCAACTTTGGGAATGACCAGATCGCAAAACGCGTGCACGAAAAGTTTAAGGAGGGTGAATATAAGGTTTGCAATCAGCTAGTGCGTCCTGGCGATCCAGAACGGGGCGTTGGACGTCACAATCCTAAAGCATGGACAGTCTGCTTAACAGATGTGCCTTCAGACGCAACACAAGCCGATATATCACGTGCCATTCAGTCAAAATGGTATGTACCACGCGGCATCGAGCTCGGGAAGCCTACCTATCCCATTGATGCCGAGACATGTGCGACAACGATACAGTCGCTGTTCACAGCCATTGGTCCTCTCGAATGGTGGGAGTTCACTCAAGACACGACCGGTAAGCGTGTAAAGGCTAGCACTCGATTTTTTAGGGAAGAAGACGCGAAAGAAGCAGTGAAGACCTTTCACAATTCACCACTTCCTTTTCATAAGACGGCTAAACTCACGGTACAACTAGTCTACTGTGCGAGGTTCAAGGTCTCCAGTCTTATATACGACGCAGTCGAACGCCAAATCAAGGCTAACATACCACATTGGAAAACGCGGCACGTCTACTTCACGGCCTATGAGCAACCACAGCCGCCTAAATGGTACCGAACGCTCAAGATTGAAGGGGAGGACGATAAGAGCGTGGCAGAAGCCAAGAACAGCATCTCTGCCATTCTCGCGGGTACTATCGCCAAAGACGGCTTATCTAATCTCTGGCAACCAGCGCTTCGTGAAAGCGGAGAAATCGCCGACAAGCTCACACAGCTGCAGCGGCAAACAGGCGTTGTGATCCTCCGGAACAAGGCGAAGTCACAGCTTAGACTATTTGGCCCGCTGAAACAATGCGAAGAGATTCAGGCTAAAATTTCCGAGATACTAGGAAATCAGCAATCAGAGGATTTTCCTATAGAGTTGGATGACGAAAAGTTTATCTGGGCCCGTCTTGGGGGATATAAACAACTCACCACTGAGTTGGGCCCTGACAGCGTAAGACTCGACATCACTTCGACGCCAAAGCGAATCATCGTCACCGGTACAGCAAGTAAATACATCACTGCTCTCTCCATTATCAGCGGTAAAATTGTTCAGAACGTGGAGTCGGATGCAAGTGGACAAGATTGCTCGGTATGTTGGACCGAAGCCGAGAACGCAATCCAGACCCGGTGCGGCCACGTATACTGCCTCGACTGCTTCGAGAACTTGTGCTTGTCAGCTCCGACCCAAGATGTGGCGGTCAAGATTCGATGCGTCGGAAACTCGGGGAGCTGCAACACGGTTTTAGGTCTGCCGCAACTACAAGAACACCTCTCATCGTCTGCGTTCGAGGAGTTGCTGGAGAAATGTTTCATAGCCTACGTGCGCCTTCAGCCAGACCTGCTACGATACTGCCCATCCCCAGATTGCGACTACGTCTACCGCGCCAATGGGGCAGTTAAGATGCTGACCTGCAACAGCTGTCTAGTGTCTATTTGCACAAGCTGCCATGCTCAGCATGGGACCATGAGCTGCGCAGAGTTCCAAGATGTCACGTCGGGCAGACAAGCGGCCAATGAAAGGTTAAAGAAGGAAATGGGCATCAAGGATTGCCCCAAGTGCAGGACGCCGCTGGAGAAGACAGAGGGATGCAACCACGTAGCATGTCGCTGTGGCGCTCATATCTGTTGGGTCTGCTTAAAAGTCTTCGAGGCATCGGGTCTCTGCTATACCCATATGCACAAAGAACATGGTGGCATTGGCTTGGAGCATTATCAGGAGAGATTCGGCTAGTAAATCTTGTCGGTGGTTTCGGAAGGTGACGAATTTCTAGGAATGGGGAATTTCCGTCGTTCTGACAGGAATTTATTTACCCTATTGCGGTTGGCGAAAGATCGTAAGCGAAGGCCTCCAATCCACTGACGCATACTTCCTTGTCTGTTGTATAAAATGCGATATAATAGGGGCGCGCTCTGTTATATGAATTTAATGATCTCGTGCTTCTATGTAAGTTCAACATGGCGTTTAGAAGTCGGTAATTGATGATGTAGAAGTAAAGGAGCAGTTCAATGCGACATAGAATCCACTATCGACGGGTCCTATAGGCGTATTTAGTGGACTCAGAGGTCTCGTTGCCCCTCAAAATAGCGACAAGCCTTCTAAACCCGCCACAAATCCTGCTGCTGCAACACAGACACCTACATGTAGATATTCCTCGATACCTAGGTACTTATTATACCTACTTAGACACCCAGTGGAACAATTGCTGAGATTTATGCGCTGTCTCGACTTCAAGAACAATAAAAACCCAGCTTACCAATGACAGCGTTGACAGTGCCGGACTTCCGTCTCAGTACCTGTACGAGCCTAGCGGGTGGATCTCGCGATGATCTTGGTATACCAAGCCTCAGGGATGACGATGACAACTGGCTCTTAACAGCCGGGATTTCACCAGAACGCGTGAATGCCAGCGCGTTTACCTAGATTCAATCCAATGCTTCATCTATCCGTCAACTCGATACCAACACTTTCCACTTAGGTAAACGAAGTATGTCATGGTGACGCGGACAGTGAGCAGATTCGTTCGCTTGCCCGGGCGGCGCGCGGTAAGCACTCAAATCATTTGTAGCAACCTGTGAGAAGTCATATACTTAACGCGCACTTGTAGTTTCGGTTCATAGTGCAGCGAAAGACGGATAAGTCATTGCAAAACAATCCCGTGCTATTGGCGGGGGCTGGTGCTGCATCTGATGAATCTCGTAACGGTCACTCCAATGATGAGCAGAGAGGGAAAACAGATTGGCGCTCGGGTTTTCACAAGTTAATTGAAGGCAGTGCGACGGCATTTGGGTCGATTCTAGTACTTGGGCTAGCCGGGTACTCTTACCATACATATTACAAGTCGCATGTCCTGCGGAAGATGGAGAACGCGTTTGCTGTTGGGTATTCAAGCGTAGAAATGGCAGCTCTGAGTCGGCACATCGACCCGGCAAGCCTTCACTCGGACCTCGCGATGGTCGACTTCGAAAAGAATGACTGGGTACCGCGGTCGGAGCAGGCTATAATCGATAGTATCGTCGATGGGACCATTAAGGGTCAGTATCACCTAATTACAGGAGAGAAGGGTACTGGTAAGACCTCGATGCTCTTGAAGGCCATGCGGCGGATCGGCGGCGAGGGAACCGCCATGCTAGAGGCCCACGGCGACCCTGAGATCTTCCGCGTGAGATTGGGCAAAGCACTCGACTTTGAGTTCCACGAAGACTACATCGGAAGCCTATTCAGTTTCAAGGGCCCACGCGATACGACGGCCTTGCTCGACATCGAACGTGCTTTCAATAAGATGGAGAAGATTGCGCTGAAGCGTAAGGAACAAGTTGGCAAACCGCTCGTACTTATCATCACTGGTGCACATCTCGTGCGAGATGATGCCGATGGCCAAGATCTACTCGAATTGGTACAGCAACGCGCCGAGCTCTGGGCCGCAAGTAACCTTGTGACTATCGTCTTCGTGAGTGACGACTATTGGACTTTGGAACGCCTCATGTGGCAAGCTACTCGGCTACGCGTTACCACGGTGCATGATGTTCCAAGAGACACTGCTCTTGAAGCTCTCAAGGCTTTCCGATCAGAAAATTTTGGTGAAGATGTGCCAGCTCCTATCCTCGAACAGGTCTATGACAAGGTCGGTGGGCGTCTCAGCTTCCTAAGCCGCATCGCCAAGTCAGAAGACATGATCAGGGCGTGCGACGCCATCTGCGAGCGCGAAAAGCGCTGGCTGCTCAGCCATTACTGGATACTAGGGGAAGACCTAGACCCCGGTGGTGAAACACAGCAGGATCTGTCGTCAGCAGCCATGCTTCTTGCCAAGACGCTCATCAACAAGGAGAAGGCGATGAGGAAAGCTGGAACTTACGACGGCCGGTTGCCCCAGATACCCATTCACGAAGCGCAACAGATCATGACGAATGCCGCGTGGATCAAGGAACACGAACACAACAATATATTCACCATCAATTCGGACGGTATGGTCCAGGCGGACTCGGTCGCCATGCAGCACGCTATGCGCGAGATATGCGAGCGAGAAGGGTTTGACGAACATCTTCAAGCGACCCTAGATCGTCTCGATGAGATCGAAAGCTTGCAGAGAACCCGCGAGATAACACTGAAAGACTTGCAGGAGAACAGAGAGTATCGCGCCAAAGTCGGTGATGGGACCATTTCCATCAAACTCGGTCCGGCAAAGTCAGACAAGGCTTCGAAGTAAGACTTCGGCATATGATTCAGATAATCCAATCGGCCGTTTGCTATTGCCCCTGTTGCCAAGTAATACTGCACTATTATCATCTGCCTACGTGGTGTTCAATAGGGGTACAGACTCCAAAGCAGGCTGGACCAACAGCCTGCAGTTGATTCGAATCTGCTCGTTACAAGAATTCTGAACCAGTTCATCAAGTTTGAGATAGGCAGGTATTATATTCTTAGATATTAGCTATTAAACTAGCCGGATACCCTGAATGATCATCAGAAGAGCTATGTTCGAACCGTTGCCTGGTAACATTTTATGATATTTCTATCGAATTTGATAATGCTGTAGCCCTATAAGTTTTGTCGTCGGTACATGTGTTTTGATACAGCTCAAATGTGACTCATGTGAAGAGCCCCTGCGAATATGATCCTACGAGGGCCGGCATCTCTGCTAAGCCATCCCAACTTGAAAAGAACTACCAGTCAGCCTAGTCGCGAAGTATTCAAACCTCGAAACTTGCCCCCTTTCCTTCTCTTGGCACACTGTCAAACATTATCCTTATAATCATTTCGAGAATCTCCTCTCGTTTCAACCGGCCACCCTCTGTCACTCATAGCCAAAATGCACCGCCGTTTGATGTTCTCGGCTATCCTCTAATCGGCAAATTTCGTCACATGAAGTCGCATATGCGCGCAACAGACCAATTCAAAGGGCTTTTGAGGCCCGCTAACACAAGACCCTGTATACCAAGAATATCGCGCGGCAAAGAAAGTCCATCCTAGTCCGTCGGGAAGACCGTTAGACAGTGAAAGCGCATTGGCCTTGCCAGTTGCAGATGAAACGGAGGAAGGGACTATCGCCGTCCGACCAACAATCCATACTACAAATAGTCTCGACCACCATGATAGAGGCTCGGGGTCCGAAGCACAGCCAGATGTAGACTCAACAGCCGGGGCCCGCAATAGTATTCCGCAGACGGCACCAACGGGCAATACTTGGCGAGCTTTCGTTCCAGGGTGTCTGAGGATATTTTTCGGTCATATTCTACTCGGTCCCTTGCTGTAATGGTAGTATATATAGCTAGAGCAAATGTTACCCGGGCAGCCGTCGGCGCGTCATCGTAATCAAAGCTACCAGCACAGAATCGTTACTGACGACACACGTGAAGAAGAGGTGGTCCAAAAGTGGCTATAACAAGGCAAGATAAAACGAACCTTTGTTAGTTAGCGCAATACTTTGCCTAATAGATAATTCGCGAACGCTCTTCTCTTCTTCCCCCTAGTCCTCGAGGTTCGCCTTGGCTCGTTACTAATTCAACATTATACGCTGTTGAAAGACTGGGCCCTCGGGCGGTATTGGATCGGCCATTTGATGTCGATAATGTAAGTAATGCTGAGGTTTCAATCGCCGTGGGAATCAATACGAGGACCTGCCTTAAGTCTACCATACTATCATGACAGATTTCCTTAGCTGGGTCACAGGCATTCTAAGCTCAGTTCATCTTACAAGGATTCTTTTCTCTATCGGTGAACCGAACGGCTCTTTACTTTCCCATTTAGCACAATTTTCTGCTGCATCCTCATTCCCACTCCGAAACGACTATCTTTCCTTTCAGGCGCTGTTCTGATCACGAATGCGTTCACTTTGGTTCTGCTTCGCCTCCTAGTTCCTTGGTTCATCTAAACGGAATCAATGCAAAGAGCTCTGTCCGATAAGACCATAGAATTTCAAAAGGCAGGGTCTCTCACTGGCGTACATACTACAGACGACTTGTAATTTGTCAAGATAGTACAAGAAAAAGAGTATATAAATGACTCAAAATGAAATGTAGGCTGACATCCTTTCTACTTCTTGCTTTACACTCATTCGGTTCTCAAAATATCACCTTCTTGTTTCGTGCTACGGTTAGTATACAGATAGCACCGTGATCACCACTCTTGTCTAAAAGAGAGACTCTAAGCGTGATATTAAATTGGATAAAATAAGAAGGTAGGGTATAGAATAGATAAGTTTTACAATTCGAGCACATTGGCTTTCTTAGAAGCTGTTCAATATTGTAATACCGAATAAGAGTCAACGATATGGGTATACTAAACGATATATAGATGCCGATCACTTATGCACTGGTAAAGGATTCTATACCAAACAACGACTGTTTTTAGAATATAGTACCCTTAGTTTGGGTGCCATGGGTTGCCTCAAGTTTCTTCACGTTAATGTTCTTCCATGCAAAGATGAATATAACAGCAAGTGGCAGAAAGGCCGATCCGGCGATGACAAGCTTTCGCTGCACATCACCGTACGCGGCAACAATAGCGTCACGCTCAGGGGTGCCGAAAGGGAACGATTGCTGGACCTCAATGGAACCGAAGATCTCGGCGGTACGGTTCTAGCGCTGTAGTCAGTAACAGTTGTTGGTAGTAAATAACATCAAGATATTTGGGTATTTCCACGAGTATCAGCAAGTAAAAGGCCCTGACTAGGCGACCTTATGACCCGAAACAGATCGACATGGGGCATAAAAGGCTCCAGCGTACTGACCTTGACATCTTCCGGGAGAAATTTCTCCAAGTTCTGCGGCAAAACATTATTCCAAATGGCACCAGCGACGGCGTTACCAATAGCAGAGCCGATAGAGCCAAACAAGCCGTATAAGGCCACGCCCACAGCGACCTGTTGGTGTGGTACCGAGGCCATGACAGCCAACTGTCCAACAGGTGTCCAGATGCCGTCTCCGATGCCGTTGAGAATTTGGAACAGTACTAAAAGCCCTACATGTGTACTAGGCTTACGGAATTCTACCAGAAGGACGGTTCCTAAGACGACGAAGGGGATACCTGCAATTGCAGTCCATTTGACAGAACCGGTTCTTGAAACAACTCTAGCGATAGATTTAGTTGGATCCAAATTACGTTCTACCGGAGTGACTTACAAGCCGACGAATGGGCCAATGAAGTTCGAAGCAAGCGATAGACCATTAAGCACGTAGTTAGAAGTGGTAATGCTCAGGCCATGAACGACTTGCAAGTACGATCCATAATACGCATCCCAGCAACTAATTGGTTTATATTAGCTTAGTGACCGATAATACTCCAAGCTCACACAAACTCACAAGATTGAAAGGAACATGATGCCATAGACTCCGCAGGCACCGAGAATAGTGCGGTCTTTTAGGTACTTGAAGGGGAAGAACTGGACAGGAGCAAAATATTTTTCCCAGATGACAAAGGCAGCCAGGAGCACTCCGCCTAAGATGAACATGGCGATAATATATCCAGTTTTCCAGCCGTGGGGCGCGTAGCCCGTAAGACTAAATGGCAACAAGAGTAGCACGAAGCCGAAGGACGTAAGGGACATACCCACAACTAGAATGCAAGATCCCAGCCATTAGTAGATGAAAGTAAGAAATTAAGGGGTTATCGACATGTGGCTTACCGTCAAACTCAACGAAGTAGTATTTAACAGACTGCCAAGCAGTACGAACACTTTTTTGTTTTTGGATCAAACCTTGCCTTGCAGCCTTCCGTTGGCACCATATGAAGACAACACAAACGGGAATGGCAAAAGCAACGAGGAGAATAGCGAAAGCGCCGTAAGCCCAGCGAAGGTTCGCTTGGTGATAGAAAAGGTCGGCAATCCTAGAACCGGCGAAAACGGTGGCAATGCCAGGGGTATTTTGGAGACCAAACATGATAAGTCGATTTTTCAGGGTCGTCATATCCGCCAGCATGATAGTAATGACATAGTTCATCCCAATATGGCCGATCCAATAGAGGGTGTAACCAGTTGCGTATGTTTCGATATCGTGGGAGACGGCTTTCAAAATTTGACCAATCACAGTGATAACTACCATGAGGATAAAACCCTCACATCGTCCCCAAATGTCGATAATCTTAGCGATGGTCAAGGCGACAACTCCACCGATTATTCTGGCAATGAGACTGGCTGTCGTGAGCAGGCCATGCCGACCAAAGGATGATGTGAGGTAGGGTGCGAGGCTGTCACCGACCGACTGCGTGAGAGCGTCGACAAAAGATATGACGTAGAGTCTTCAACGTAGAGTATGTATCAGCGCCTAATATATATCCAGGAAACCATGTGGCCGAGTCAAGCCTGTGGCGACGGCACAGACGGCCAATTATGGAGAAGCGAGTAGTCTTACAAAATAAACATGGTTATCAACAGTCTCTTAGAGAATACAGTAGTGATGGCCTCGACTTGCTTCACACCTTCTTGCTTATGCTGCGATGAAGCTTCATCGCTGAGCTCAGGAGCCTCATTGTCAATAGCGACGGCAGTGTGCTGCTTCTCAGGATCATGGCCCTCATGACTCGAAGGCGTGGATCTAGTTATTGAAAGGGCCATTGTGTAGACCAAGTCAAGGCTACGGCCGGTGTCTTGCGAGATCGTATCTGGTTACAGCCCGGCGGCCAGTGTGGTATTTAGACTCTAATATAACAAGTGGCTGAATTGAGTAAGGTACAGAGACAAGACGTGGAAATGAACAGCCCAGGAGGGGAGAGTGAAACGGGATCGCCATATATACGTAGAAATATATGTACGATCTGCTCATATGCACGCCGGCCCACAGCAGAAACCCCCCACTGAGATTTGGACGGTCTTTCTGCAGCATCCAGCCAGGGGATTAGATGTGGCACAGCTAAGAGACCTCGCGTATTATACCGTCGACTTCCTGAACTCCAATACTTCGACCAATAATGGTACAACCAAATAAAACCTATGAATAACAAAGCTAATTGACAGATACAACAAGAGAAGGCAGTATTTCTGATATCATTACTTTGGCCTTCAATTTATTTTTGAGATTTTACCTGGCTGTTCTACTTGGCTTGGAGGTAGTAGAGTCTGATACGCTTATGCCCATGTTGGCTTTTGGGCGGGATGGCAGTTCTGTGAAAAACGAATTGGGTTAGTTCTCCCGCAAGATCACACGAGACAAGGATCTCCATCCCCTGAAATGGAAAGCTGCCGAGCATTAGCGCCCGAGGGTGTCCGAATGTTCCCCACTGATTATCTTGATAATCTTATCAGATCGCCCTGTCCATCTACACTGCGGACCCAAATGATCACACATTACTGTACCTTCTCGGCGCTGTGACACATAATAACAACATTTCAACACACCCGAGACCGGCGCCAAGACCAGGAGCTTTTTCTACCTTCGCTTCAGCTTATTGTTGGTTCGCCAAGATCGAAGGTAAGCACAACACTTAAAGAATCAAAGATCGAGGTGAAGACAATAGACAAGACGAAGTGTTTGGTGTGCAAATTTGACAAGAGAGGCTTTTAGCTGTAGTGACTAGCGAAATAAAGCACTATTGGAATAAGACTGGAGTCAATAATAGCTAAGAAACATTTCGCCATTTTACATACAGAGGCTTAGGTTTTGTAACACTTAACTAGCGTTTTGTAAACCTTCTATCATAGTACTATTTAGTACCACTCTCTAACGTCAAAGCCGTGATCGGAAATGATCCGCCACCGCCAAGGTGAATTTCTCTCCTCGCTACCCTTCAAGACACCGCCACCAATAGGAGAATGAAATCTAAATGTGAACCCTCATTTTTTTCATCCCACATAGTGAGTGTTTTGCACCATCCAGAACATCAGGCTCTCACGCGCTCAGGTGATAATAACTAAAGCGTATTGTAAGTTTCGAGGTTTAAAGCAGATGAGGAGTTATAGAAGGCTGTAGGTGCGCATGCTTTGGGCAATCAGGCTGACCAGGAAGACAAGGACAGCGCAAATAGAGAGACCATAGATCTGCAAGAATATCTAGACCTATTCAGCACCTTATGCACGGTCGGCCAACCGCTCCATATTCTTTCGAAACAGTCCTTTAGGTAGGGCCGGGCCGCCGAGGCCAAAGCGAAGCAACGGGCGGCTGACGACCAATCTAACCAATGTAGCACCTTAGATCTGAGATTCAATTAGCAGATGCGCCTGTGCCGCTGTTGGCTATGTCGCAAGCTGAGCCTGTTCTTACAACCTAACATACACTGCGAATTTCCATCACTGTTCTGCGCCGTCGGCACTTAGATGGTTAACCAACTGCAACAGTATTAAAAGGTATTACATAGCAATTGAAAGGCAACATTTAAATCATTCAAAGAAGGTTTCAATTACGCCAGAGAGATTCTCAGTCTATATCCGAACATCCAATATGCACTACTTTCGCATTACTCTAGATAAATTCAATACTAGTGAGCTATGTCGCTACTGTGTCTTAAGGAAACTATCTCTAAGAAAATCTAAAGACTGGACAGTTTAATACTTCACGATATCAGCGTAAGTTGAAACCCTTCTCTTGTAGAACTTCTTTCAACATATGGCGGCCATGCAGTGACTCTATCGTCTCGATCCTACGCGCACTCCGCTGCGTCCATGCGGGCACGCCTTCCCGTCTCTCTCCCGCATTAAAACTAGCCAAAGTCACATCATACTCCGCTAGGTTCTCTTTTTGGGTATCATCCTCGCTTGCACCTGCACGCCATGTCTCCTTGTGTAGGACTTCCCTCTGGGGCAATCTCGGCTTCACCGTCGTGGTCTTGTTCGGATCCGGTTTGCCGATAGCCAACCCAAACACAGCGATGACACGCGGGGGTAGTTCAAGCAATTCTGCGAGCTCCTGGGGCTTGTTGCGTGCCGCCCCGACGTAACAAGCACCTAGGCCCAATGCCTCGGCAGCAATCGTCGCGTTCTGCCCCGCAAGGCCGGCGTCTAACGAAGCCATAAGGAACATCTCGGTGAACTCCAGCCCTTCGCCACGCAGTCCGTGCTGTGCGGAGACCTGGGTCAGCCGGTCTAGGTCCGCACAAAATATGAGGAACAATGGCGCTTGTCGAATGAAGTCCTGGTCGCCACATAGAGCGGCGGCTTTATCTTTATGCTCTGGATCCTCGAGTGCAAGCACGCTCCAGGTCTGTAGGTTGGACGACGTAGCTGCGCTTTGGGCTGCTGCGACAATGACCTCGAGACTCCCTGGCGGTAACTTTTCAGGTAGGAAATGCCGAATCGATCTGTGTCGGAGCAGTGTCTCTAATGTACTATCCCCGGCGCCCGCTACTACGAGGTTTGTGGCGGTACCGTACCGGGCTCGGATGAGAATAGGTATGTCAGCGTCTACCATGGTGGTGATATAGCCAATTCTGAAGAAGTATGTACAAGATGAGCGCATAAATGACCCAGTGATCCTAATATGTCTCTATGCGAGTTTAGATTTTATATCGATTCTAAACTGTTAAAAGCCAAGAACAAAATTATATTTATAGTTGTACCAGATCACCCCGCGCCCTCATAAAACACCTCCAAATGCCCGCCGAGGAACGCGATAGCGTGCCATTCGGAGTATTGCGTACGATTGCGCGACTTACCAGAACTGAATTTCGCCCTTATTCACCGCCAGCCTAGATGAGCAACCTCGGAAAACTTCGGCATCGCCTGGGTGCAAGGAACACTTGCTTACTAAGCTTAGATACTAAACTCGCTTCGAGCCATAGACGTTCCGTTTAAGCCAAAGGCTCCTGATAGGTAAATAGCGAATGCATCTCACTTAGATGATATCCAGGACTTCATGTAGACTACCATCCGTTACTTACGTAAAAGGGATGCGACTTCAAGCGCATCTTATGGGCCTAGGCTGCAGCAATACCAGGGTATTCATCGCCTGCTTCGGTCCGTTAAAGGCCACTCGGCGAGATAAAATTACTAGGTGTGATTGCGATTATGACAAGTTCGCCATCTCAAGAATCGATATAAGTATTGAACTTCTATTTTCAAGCGTAGGATTAGCTACTTAGGATATACTTTTGTTCTGGTTCAAAAACGGGCAGTAATTCAGTCTTAGATTAGTACATATCTCCGGTATTCAAAAATATCCGAATTCCGTTAGATTGATTTGAAGAAAAAGTTCCGTCTACTTCGTACAGGATAAGGGAAAGGTCATCTGCGCCCAAAGTATCCGGCTGACATCCGCCCAGAAAAAGAACCCAGAAACGAAACAGAAAAGAAAAAACAACATTAGTTCCGCGGCTGTTCGCATTAAGCTTACCAACCCCAAGCGCACACGAGATCATGTCTAATAGCTCACGTGATTCGGACAACATACCAACAACAATCCCCTAATCAAGCTTGACCCGGGAGACAAGTGCATCTGGACTACCATTAGTTGAATTGGGCAGGGACTCACTAGTGTATGCGCCAAAACCTGACAGACGCATAGTTTAACAATTACCCCATATTCCCCAGGTATCGTCACGCCCAAGCCATGTCGAGCTATAGCTCGAACGTTTCTATTAGCTGCAACTAAAAAGGCGACATCCAACTCAAGTATGGTTGTGCTAAGGTTTGAACCAATGAGAAGAATCTTTGGACCGCGTCTCAGCCATGACTGGATAGGGCTTCTTGAGACCCTGGTAATGGTCCTTCAAACTGGGTGTTAGCTTATGATCCAGATCTTACGAGCTCAGTCACTCCTAAAAGTTACATTCTAACCAGGGGTTACAGCAACATGCAAGTTGCTGCTAAGCTAATCTCTCAGCACCTGCATGCCGGTACTTCAGCTGCTCCATTCTAATTACACAGTTCGGGATGCAGATGATCATCACTGCAAATTGCCTATAACAGCAACAGATAATCGGCGACTTCAACCAAATCAATCTTATACGCATTAGACTATCGACTACTTCCTTATAACGTGTTACAGGTATTAGGAAACGTTGGCGACATGAGTTTACGCTCCAGGCTTTTAGTGTAAGAAGTAGGACTTTTCTCATAAGACGGAGCTGACAATCGTAACAAAACTTCGAAATTTGATCCACTCAGCTAAGAAGCTAAGAGCTTTCCAGCTGCTCAGTGACGATGATCAATTTCCCAAATATGACCATACGACTCTCTGACCCTCTCCCAATTGAGCGAATATCTAACCGTTCATAGATCAATATTGTAGTGTAATGGTGAACCATAGAAGCGGGCTCGCGGGGAAACGACAAGCACGAAATTCACCGTTATGTCCAACGTCGCGGGCCATAAGGCCCCTAGGTCTGTCCTAGGTCGAGTGAAGTTAAGTCTTATTCATCCAAGTCGAGGATACTAGAGGCTGGCCTTGTCACTGTTCTGTTTATCTATAAATGGCTGGTCCCTTTCGCGTAAACTAACAGCATCGCGGCCCAGCAGTATCACCATCCCCATTTCAATATCTTACAATCATGGCTCCTGTTTCGAACTTGCTTGCTGTCCTAGCACTGAGCTCGGCAGCACTTGCCACTCTTACTGCTGCTCGAGTTGGAGATTTACTTGACATAGTCACATTGGATATCGCTCCACTCGTTACTGAGATAGTGACAACAACCTACCCGGCTACAGCTCCCACAACATACACCTCTTCTACTTATGACACAGGGTGCCAGTGCTATTATTCTACCATATACTGGTGGACTCCTAATTCCCATCATTCTCATCCATACCCAACCACTACTACCAAGCCTACTGCGCCGGCTACGACTGTCACCGTTACCCAAACCACGACAGTTCCAACGACAACTACTGTTACAGCCACCGCAACTGTTACCGCCCCCTGCACTCCATCACTCACTTGTGACAAGGTGAATAATTTTTCGCGTCGATAGCGGAAGACCCAAACACTAACTTTTAACAAAATAGTATGGCTACTTGATTCAGAACGTCACCCTCTTCCAGGTGGACCTTTCATCAGGCCGCTTTACTCAAATCGCAAACCACTTAGGGGACGACACCCCAATCAATGCCATTGCATACAATACTCTAGACAACTTACTATACGCAAGACAACAGGGTCGGAGCGAGCTGATCCGCATCGGATCGGATGGCTCGACTGAAGTCGTCACCACATTCTCCGACACCGCCAGCTCCAATGTCGGTGATATCGACACGGACGGATACTACTGGTACGGTACTAGCGGCAGCACCTGGCACCAGCTTGATTTACGGCCCGGCTCATCGACATACGGCACCCTGCTCTCGAACGGCACGGCCGACACTCTCGGATTGGGAATTGCCGACTGGGCATACATCCCCGTCGGCGGCCCGTATCTGTACTCTGCCGCTCGCAACCCCACCAGCGTCGGAGGTACTTCTCTCGTGCGCTTCAGTCTCGATACGAAGACATGGGAGATCGTTCAGCGATACCCCAGTATTGGCGGAAACACATGGGGTGCGGTGTATGGGATCAACAACGGGACACTGTACGCATCCGACAACACCAATGGGCAGATCTGGGCGTTCCCAATTGAAGGAGGTGCCGCGTATCGCGCTTCGCAAGGACCAGCTTCGCCGGGAAATGATGGTGCTCGTTGCGTGTTGAACTTAGACGTCAATTGATAGATAGTTTAACGTCTTATTGGGTAGGATCTAATGTCTATTATTCTAAGGTTTCCCAGGAAGTAGCTTCGGGTTACGCTTCCTAATCGAATCCTCGGGCAGCTTTCCAGTCATACTAGATGACATTTTAATTTATAATTATTAATATACCGAAAAGACTTGGCTCGCTCAAATTTGTTACGATATTTCTTTATTCAGGGTGCTTGATCACTCGTAATTTCGTTTCAGTCCGCCATAAAAACAAGTCGTGTAGCGATACCTAGATAATGCAAGCTGGATACATTTGTTTTCAACGCACGAGGTGATTTTGATATCAGATGAGTGCTCGAGGGTGGGATCCAGTCGTGTATTCCATTCCACACTATGAGATACTTGTTTCATTCGCTATTTTGTGTAAACCTGTTAACAAGAATTCTTGCTCCCGATTGAGACTAGATCTCACTACGTTTTACTCGATATCATGTTATCCTTTAGCCGAATGTCTTGGCCTGGGGGATCAAGTAGCTCGCTGTCGGAGTCCCGGTTAAGTGTGGAGGATCCTGGATTTTTTATATAGACAAGAGCCCGGCGAAGGATGCATGATCAAATAAAGGCAGCGATTTAAGAGAGTTCCCAGAATGTGAGCCCGTATTTGTTTCAAGTAAAAAAAATACACGACCTAGTAAAACACATCACAAGGCATAGTAAATGAAATTGTAGGCGAGATCTTCAACATGCTAGATTAGCATCTCGATGAGCATGCTTGGTTTCTAGTGTCTTGGTTGATAGAGAAATCTTATGCCACACTTGATCCAGAAGCACATGCATATAGCTAGAATATACTCCCAATTCAACAACGGAGCAGTAATATTGATCATCAACTCTCTCTTTTCTTCTGATACATAAATCATTATTGTCTTCATGCATAAGCTCGTACCGGACATTCCAGCCTCTATCCTACAAGTTTCAAGGGTCCCACTCCAATTATTGTATTGTGTCGTTCATAAGCATCAGTAATGTGCGGCCATACCGTCGACCTCTTAACTCCAAACGTTATTTGGAGACAGTAGCTGCTCGTGCATGATCTTTCCCAGATATATTTTCCTTATTGTTATATGTTAACGCGGCACAGAGGTTGAATAGGTCCAGCCATCATCATGAGTTAACTGTAAGACTATACAAGTCTATCAAGTATATATATCTTCATCAGGTCCCACTTTCTCCTGACTTCGTCGGAGATCAACAACAACAACACCCATTTACCATCGATCATTACCACACTCACAAGGCCTCCTAGTCTGGCGTTGTGTTCAGCGAGCTGCCTTACACTTTGGTCATCGCCTCTGGATCTGTCGATAGCGACCCGTTGCAGTTCGCGTACGCCGGATACGTGTTCTCCACCTCTCCAGACTGCAGCGCTGGTGGTTATCAAAATGGCAACCGAGAAAGTAGGCAAAGTTTATTATTTCATTCTCAATCCCAGAGATGATCAAGAACAGTTAGGCTTGGGTATTAGCCACGTCCTGATCTTAATGCTACCTATATTCTCTTGACGAATTAAAATGCGCCTTTTGAAATGCTGACATACGATAATAGTTGATGTGGTTTTGGTCTCTAAAATCACAGTCGTGGACACTAATCTAATTATATACAGAGTCTTTGTCCGTACCCCGTGACACCTCTGAACCGCTTGCTGCCACCGTGAACTTAGATAAGGCAGCCAGCAGGGTGATGATCAGCATCAAACGCTCCAAAAGACAAGTCATCAGGCGGCGGCATCATATCGTCGAGCGTGAACTTGCTAACGTAAGCGCTGGGCTTGTTTCTTCCTTCTACCAGGCCACCCCCCGCAATCCAGGTATTCCTTACAAGCGAAACCGCCCCCATCCCATGTCTCGGTATTGGAAAGTCCATAACTCTCTTCCATGTATCGCGCCTAGTGTTGTACATCAAAGATGTGGAATAAACGCCGGTTGCGTCGTTCTTCTTGCCCTCCCCGCCAAAGACAAGAATTCTACGGCGGTGGATTCCGACCGCAAAACCCGCACGAGCTCCAGGCAGATCCCTCTTGGGGACCCAGTCTGCGGACCATGTCTTGAGGTCCAGAGACCAGGTGTTGTTTTTGACGTTTTCCAGCCCTGAATCACGACCGCCCATGACATAGAATTTAGATTTGATGACGGCACCTCCAGCATGGTCCCGCGGCTCAGGCAAGGGACGTAATGACATCCACTTGTACGTGCGCGTATCGAATGATGTAACCCATTTCACAGACTTTTGAATCCCTCCCGGCACGCCAGCGGAAAGATTGACAGACCTCAACCCGCCTGCCAATATGATTTTTGACCCGTACACACCAATGGCGGCCGCTCCGCGCGCTTCGTGATCTGGCACCGGAGGGAGCGTATCCCATTTACCCGTCTCCGGACGATACACGTAACAGGCTGTCGTGTAATTCCAGAATCCATCCTTTCCATTGTCCGTTAAACCACCCAGAACGTAAATGCCACCGTCGACACCGGCGGCATTTGCGTGCGTTATGTCGATCGGGAAGTCTGCTACCCGCGTCCATCCCTTGGCGTCGAAGTTGTAGGCCGCTACGTCACGTCGCGAATAGAAATTAGGCAGGGAGCCATTGGCTGAAATACCGCCAATAACGTACATATAGTCATTTGTCCCTGCAACGCCGTGTTCTTGGACAGGGCCGGTTGACACGTCCGCCACCTCGTCCCAAATACCACAGCGATGCAGCTCGGGTTCTAGTTCCGGTTCCGAGAACGAAAGACGGGACGCCGCCGCTTCCAGCACGCAGGTGAAACCGAATATGAGTCTGTTGGCTTTCATGGCTTCTTTCTGAGATGACTTGTGTGATGGGAGTGTTCTGCTTGCTAAGGTAAGGGAGGGAATTCCAATGTTAGGTATTGTCACGGCTCCAACTATATAAGTGACTGCAGACGGTCAAGTTTCCGACTTGACAACGTTCTATCTTTTGATAGTGTTGTGGTGTAGTGCTGCAGTTCTGTTCCGTGATAGGTATAGAAGGTGTTGCCAACTCAAACTTGTATTGCCAGCAGGGGATATAGCAAAAAGAGCTCGATCGTAAATATCACGATTCTCACTACTAGTATTTCTAGTATCGAATACTGCACGAGAAAGTCCTATGTCAGAGGTTTGCGTCCCGGAGTGAATAGATAGACCTGTCTGTAGCCAGGGGGTAGTAGTTAGAGCTCAATAGAGTGATCAATTGATTTCTGAACATCCCAAATCCAGGGGGTTCGGTCACTTATATATACAATACTCGCTGGTTCCACCCCACAGGGTAGCTGGTAACTAGTTACCTGAAATCCTATTAATGCCAACAGAGTGACCCTGATTCCCCTAATATACCTTATTTCTCTAGTCCGTACCCTTGATTTAAGTTTCGGGGTACACAAGCTATGACGACGTACGTCCGTGAGAATAGAGAGTTCAGGAGGCGAGGTAAAAGTTTCAAGGCAAAAAGCGGATATTCAGGTGTACACTGTAGTTATCGATGTTGTAGAAGATATACAGGAGTTGACATAACAACTGCCGCGAGGGGTACTTGTATACACATATTATAAGGTAAAGGGCCCCTGCTTACTTTCCGACCGAGCCTATCCTTTAATTTCATGTCAAGTACCCGGCACCTTTTGTTACTTTTCTAATGGGCGAATGATCCCCATTTTTGCCACATCATCTTGCAGAGAAAACCTTCTTTTTCAACAGCTTTCCCAGTTACTTTCACGTGATACGGATGCCATATTAGGCTTTCTATGTCTAAGATTACGCAAAATATATTATAGAGCACAGGGATTCCGTTTGGTGTCCCGACGGTGTATTGTTACCGTAACTCTGTTCCAGTAAGTTTTGCTGTATAGACTAGTTATCTACATTATTAAGAATGGAATAAATTCTCTAGACTAGGGATATGGACCGTTAACTGAGCCTTTGTCCCAATCTTTTCTCTGGTAGGTCGTCGGATAAGATAATTGAAAGAGGACCAGGCTCGCTGATGTTGAAAGCAGAGGTAGCCGCCCGTCATTTATGTTTTTGCTTGTTGATATTAGCTTGCATTATATTTTGCGTCATCGCCCCCAAAATGCCGTCTATACCATCCCAACACACGCAAGTTCACGAACTCTCAGTAGTGTCGAGTGTGGCTCGGGCCGTAGTTAGCCGCGATTGAGCTGCAGATAAACAACTCGGTATTAGGTTCAATGTATATTGACTTTAGCCCAAATTAAAATAGCAGTGAACTCAAAGATTGCGTTGTGAACAGGAGACGGACGCAGCATGAGACCTAAAATAGTAGCAAGGAAGCGGAACAACAGGGCACCGCCTCCTTCACGCCGCTGCAGGCTGGGAGAATTGCCCAACATATCGATGCGGTATTATGTCATAGGCCGCCAGTCACGAGCCAATAAGTCGCCAGTCCCCTCAAACGCCGCAATCCTCGACTATAGATATCCGACAAAGAGGCTCGTGACGGCTCGTCCTCGACCCCACATAGGAATGCACAACATCCGCATCTTACCAACAATTAATTCTCCCGATCCAACGAACGAACCAACCAACACTGCCCCCTTCCACGGATCTTACCAGGTTCCACCAAATGCGGCTCTACCAAGACGATTGGATATAGTATCTGAATGCCGGGTAAGATCGATGCCACGAGGGACAGAGCCTCGAGACAGGAATAGAACCTGCTTCTTTCGCAAAACATTGCCAGAGTAAACAATGATGTCGTACGGGCACTTTCACGAGCAAGCGACGGATAAGACATGATAAGTGACGAACGGCAGGCTCGCCTTAGTGTGATGTGAGAATTCGGTGAGGTAGCGGTCGTAGCACATGCAGCCACTTGACTTGGCATGAGTCGAGCAGTTGGTGATTGTGAAACTGCGTCCGTGACACAAATGTTCTATATTGGTGTCGCAGTGTAGGCGCAGCGAGGTCCTGACTTTGCGGCGTAGAAGCGGCTTGGAGTATTAATATGGAGGTGTGTGTAGTCGGCCAGAGGGCTAATACCGTACAAGATCTCGCGAAGTCTAAGAACACACGGCACATCTTTTCCACGGGCTACGCGAGCACTTGAAGAAGAATTTCTATTCAACGATTACGTTAACTCGCTACATCTCACCATGTCCGCTGCCACTGCGCACTCCCCTCTTCTCACGGCGTCCTCAAAGGCACCAGAAGGCGCTACTCAAACCGCCACAAAGAACTCCCAGTCACCAGACGCGGCAACAGGAACAGCAGCAGCGCCGAAGCCACAGGTCTCCCCTATAACCCCGGCGGCGCCTCGGAAATCCGATACGACGATGTCCTGGGGCGCGCCCGCCGGCCTCCCCATCCGCAACAACAATGACGAGAACCTCCTCATCTTTCGCAAGGCGCTAGGCATCAACATGGACCGTAAGACCTCGGGCACCGGCGGCTCACTCGAGGAGGGCCGTAAGACCGCCATCGGGATCTACCGCACCGTGATCGAGACGCAGACGCGCAAGATCATACAGCACGCTCTCTTGCAGGCATTCCTGTACCTCGTCTACTTCGCCCAGATCATCATCGGGGCGGCGCTCACCGCGCTCGGTGCCACGGCCTCGCACTACGAGAGGGCCATCACGATTCTCGGTGTGTTTAACACGGTGCTCGCCGGGGTTCTCGCCCTCGTCAAGGGATCCGGACAGCCGCAGAAGCTGGGCAAGGACCGGATCGGGTACCGCAGGCTCCAGGACTGGATAGAGGAGACGGAGGCGTTGCTTGCCGTCGGCGTCATCGGGCGCAATAGGAGGGAGGTCGGACTTCTGGTCGAGAGCGCTTTCAAGCGTTATAATGCCGCCAAGACGAGCGAGGAAAACAACGATCCGGATTTTTATGTCTTTCACACACAGGAGCCTCTTAGCAATCGAGCGAGTGATGATGGCACGGCTCGTGACACGGCTAAAGCGGGAAATGGTAATTGAAGTCCTAAGCGATTTTGTGTTGACCCGGTAAATCAAGCGTTGAAGCTATAATGTCTTAATCTCCCGAAATCATTAAAAATTTTATAAGTCAACAAGAAGTATTTAATCATTATTCGACTAATCTATTTATACGTAATACGTTTGAAGTAGGACATTTTTTGAGTTCTCATAGCATACCTATCAAAGGAATAAAACCAGTCGAGTTCAATGCCCATCGCCATAAGGCATTCGAACATTTAACAAGGATGAATGATACTAAGATACTCGGTGTTAAAACGTTCCCTTTTTGCCTGAGTAGCCTCGGTGGCTATTTACAGAGACACTGCATAGCCAAGCTAAGCATCGCTGTGTATCCTTCGCCGGGTAACAATAAGCCGCAACAAAACCCCAATTTCACCCAAGTCAAGTGAGCGTATCCGTACAACATAGGGCAATCTCTCGTCATCATCATCCCCAGCATCAGCCCACCCTATTCGTCACCCTTGGGCCACCTTCGTCCGCCGTGCAGATACTCCATCTTATCCGTAACGCCAGGGATCTCGTTCTCGCACCACAGATGACGGCCCGCCCCATTCGCCAGGGCCACGCCGAACCCGCCCTTCGGCACCTCCGTCGTCCCATCGGCACCCTCACCCAGCAGAAACAGCGGGTCGACGGTGCCGACCGCGATGCTGATGCTGGTGCGCTCCGTCTCCGGCTCGACGCGGCGCCAGTACAGGAAGCTGCCGCACCTGGTGCAGAACCCGCGCTCGGCTTCGGGCGTCGCGTGGTAGCGGCCCAGCGTGTCGGTGCTGGGGCTCGTCCAGCGCAGGGCCGACAGCGGTACCATGTGCGACGGGAAGAAGAAGGAGCCTGTGTTCTGGCGGCATTGGGTACATTGGCAGGTAATGGACTAAGATAGATAGATAGATGATGCTTGATCAGCAAGCGGACAGGAAATTAAGAAGGTGAGATATAAAAGTACTCGGGAATATTGATAAGACGGACAGACAGACAGACAACGTAGTTGGAATCTAAGCTGAATAAACGGAACTTGCTTACATTCTGTTCAAAGTCGTGATTGTCTGGAAAGTCAATCATGTATGTCAACGACCGACACAGACAGCCGCCCGTGACGTGCTTGGGTTTGGGGAACTCGGTAGAAGACGCCATTGTGATTTTATTCTTATCTATTTGCTTGATTTTTCAACTGTCTCATGATCGTGGATTATGAAGCTGTTCATATATGCGCCATCACTACCCCACTGTCCCGGTCCTGCGCGCCCTTCAGCTCAAACCAGGGCGTCGATCATCAAAAAGCACATGGCTGCAAGATACGTTATAGTGACGGCACCAATTCGACTTTAATTCCCAATGAGGGATTAGGTTGGCTCACAAACGATATTATCTCCACGTTACTCGCCACAAAAGTTGAACAATCGCGCCCTCTAGTACGCCTAGATGTTTAGTCACCAAGTTTTCTTGGGGTAATCAAGTTCCAGAGCATGCCCAATCCCAATCCATCACAGTTACGGTCCATGCGAGCACGATGCGATGCGCCAACTCTATCATGTTTTGCCAAGCATTACCACAACTACACATAGTCAACTGACTTTAGCGGCATTGTATCTATTACGCGCTACATATTATTATACCCCATGTGGAAAGATTGAGAATGGGATAGTCTCGGGCAGGTTTCTCATATACCTGATTGGTCACTTTGATAGCACTTACAGAAACCTTGATTTTACCACCAATCCATTCGTACTAGGCCGATATTAATATACCAAAATCCATAATACGTCTCACAGTACCATAATTAAGCCACAAGTAATTCTAGATCGAAGGCCTGGCCTGGGAAATTGCTAGGCCCGAGGCAGAGCATAGGCGCAAGCTGGGACGTTTAGGAGCGAAAGTAGGATACAGAAGATAAGAACGATAATGAAGGTGTCGGGCAGAGTGGCAGATGGGGTTGGGGTATGGAAATAATAGGGAACTGGTGGCGACGGGAAAGACAGAGCAGCAAAGTGGGAACGCAGAGTCAGGCATGTAAAAAAGAAACGGGCCTAATCATTAAAATAGGTATATAATCGTAATCGTCAGGATACAGGATGATATTACAATTCCTCAGGCCTAAAAATCCTTCTAACAGCCCGTGAGCACACATCGTCGCACCATGATCTTCCAGGGTTATGCCTCCTTCATAAATCTCCAGGTGCAGGACCTGATATGGCACTTTAGAGCTGGTCAGTCACGCACGACACCATGCAGAAAGCGAGGTCGTACACTTGCCGTTATGATGTCCTTTCCTACCTCTCACCCCCAACGCGCCTAAATCCGCTCTCTGTCATCACCATCTCACGAAGCGTATCGCGCTCCCCTTCCATTCACCCTACCGCCCCGGTAACCCAGGCACACCGACATATCTCTCCTCGCGCTCGGTCAGGAACATGACCTGGACCCAGAACTCCTTCAAATCGGCATCCCACCAAGTCCAATAGCGATCGCCCGTGCGATCGATCTCCCTCGCCTGGAGCTTGAACCCGCATATCTCATAGGGCTCGGCCGCGACGAGCATGTACTGGTAGTTCTTATCCGGCGGATCATCGACGCGCTGCTCAAAGGCGCTCATGAAGCGGACCTTGGGCACGACACCGTTCCCTATCTCGGGGTACTGCAGCTGGAACAACAAGCCCTGCTGGCGAGTGACCTGATCTCGGACTTTCGTGATTCTGTAACCCGGTCTTCCGATCTTGACAATATTCTTCCTTACCGCGCTCGCGCCGAAGCCAGCGCCCACGACTCCCACAGGTAAGCCGGTGTTGGGGTCGATCTGCCCTTTCCCCTCCTTCTGCTCGCGAGCGGCGCGTCGTGCAAGGTTGGTCTGGTGCTTCTTGCCCTGCGTATGGGCCAGGTAGGAGCCGTCGTTCTGATGGACTGTCAGGCACAGCTTGCACTCGAAGCTGCCGACGTGGTTCTTGAAGAAGTACGGGTCTTTATCCAGGTCGATTGTCTCGAGCGCAAGCTTACGCAACCGCTCGCGCCGGTCGGCGTTGGTCGCGCTGTGCGAGGCCACGCCGCCGCCGCCGAACTTGGAGCCCGCGCGGTTCTGGTAGTCCATCGCTGCCGGCTATTGTTGTTCGTCTGTCTTTTTCCCTGTTTTTCTGTCTTTCTGCCCGCCCGTGCTGGTTCTACTGTTGTTGTTTGTTGTTGGTGATGAGTGGGTAGTCGATCGGCGAGTGACGTCTAAACGGGAGACTACTGTCGGCGGCGGTGTATTTTATGTGCGCCGCAATATGAGATGTGGGCGGCGGCAATTGCGAGGCGATGTCGACAGGATCTGCTGGACGAAAGACGAGGATGTTGGTTGGAATTGGGAAGCTTTCGGAACATTGGACTTCACAAGCTGGATGAACCCCAAATGAAAAAAAGCGGGGCTATCGATTAGATAACAGCGCGTAAAGCTATAAGTACCTACAGTAGGTAGCAGACACAGACCTAGTCGTAGATTCATTCCATTAGAGGTAACTGTAACTATTATGAGAATTCATATTATGAGAGTAATGGTAATACCCGTTCACGTTTGCATGCGCAGCGGGTAGTTTTGATCGATACGTTTTATGTATAATTATATCACTCGAGTCGCATTCGTTCAGCAATGAATCACAATCACGCGCCTGAATATAGATGCTCGCTGCTTTGCTCAGAGCTTTCTTTCTCGCACAACCAGAAGCACCACCACACTTGGGACTAAATCGCTGCCTAACAAGATGCTAATACGCTACAGGGACCAGGTATGAAGAGTTTGTCTACCACCACAAGATCGATATACCAGAAGGTAAACCATCACATGCATGCAGTCAAGTGTACATCTATCTGCTGACACCAACCTCTCCATGAACAACTATAAGCAGCTTGGGCAACCGTAAATGGCACCCTGTGAGAGATTTGCCAGCATCTCTCACTCCCCCTTCCCCGTTCCGTACGCCTAAATGTTAGGCCCCTGCACCGCCCTTCTATAGATACGCATGCATGCACATAGAAACACTCATCGGAAGTTATTATCGAACCGCTTGAATGTATAGCCGATGAACGGCAGGCTCATCTCCGGCGCTTCCTCCAGCGGCTTACCCGACGCGAGCGCCTGCGCCTTGAGCACCGTCGCGTTGTCCGTCTGGTCGATCTCGTCCGTTGGGAAGTACGTCGTGTCGATGGCCGACGTCAGCCGCGGCTCGAACGGCGCGCGGATGCGGCGCAGGCTATCGAACTCGACACCTCGGAAAAAGGAGTGGCTCTTGATCTCGTGCGCCCCGCCTCTGCCTAGCCGTGCCTCCGTATTGCAGATGAGACTAGTAGGGGGAAGTACGTTAGCTAGTCCGATCAAAGACCCAGGCGACTGAGCCTATCATTCGACCTACCTTCTGATGAGGTGCTCCGCCTCGGCGCCTAGCGTTATATCGTCGGGGAAGTAAAGAGTCTGTCTCCAATTCACGATCTTTCGATACGTGTCGTGACTGTCTTCGGCGCAAAAGGGAGGCCAGCCCACAAGGCATTCAAACATAATAGTGCCCAACGACCACCAGTCGCAGTCGAACGTGTAACCGTGACCCGTGAAGATCTCGGGCGCGATATAATCCGGTGTACCCACCGTCGAGTACGCCATCAGTCTTCGCGACCGTCTCCAGTCGTTGATCTGGGCGCGGTTGCTAACCGTCAGGTTAATCTGGTCGATGGCAACCGAGCTGCGGTCTCTGGGCCGGCTGGACTTTCCCTGCAACAGCTGTTGGTAGTAGTTGTTATCGTGCAGCTTGTGGAACCCCGTGGACAAGCCGAAGTCTGTCAACTTGACGTGTCCACCTCTATCCAGAAGAATATTGTCGGGTTTGATATCTCTGGACACAGGGGTTAGTCAAGGCAACGTAACGAGTGAGGGGTATCTCCATCCGTACCGATGAATGAAGCCTAGCTTGTGGACAGCCTCAATGGCCAGAACAATCTCTGCGATATAAAACCGAGTGATGTCTTCGGAAAAGATCTCATACTTAATAAGCATGGTCATCAAGTCTCCACCGGGTAAGAACTCCATGAGCATGTACAGGAAGTTGGCGTCCTGGAACGTCGTGAACAGCTTGACCACCCATGGGCTGTCCGACTCGGCCAAGATATCTCGCTCGGCTCGGACGTGAGCTAACTGATCCTTCTTGAACATTTCGGTCTTGACGAGAGACTTCATAGCATACACCACGCCGTCGCTCTTCTTCTGAACCAACTTGACCTCGCCAAATGCACCCTTACCAATAATCTTGACGGTCTGGTAGTTTTCGGGCTTGTCCTTCGTTCGAAGGAATCGCAAATATCTTCCTTCCTTCTTACCACCATTCTGCCAGATCTGCTCTCTCCTAGCTGGTGATTGGTTAGGATCCTGAAGTTTTTGTTCCATCTCGCTCTGTCTGTGACCCAGTTAGTGACGATGATTCGGGAGCAGTACAGGGAGATAGCTACCTTAGATTGCGCTCACGAGCTCGCTTCACGCTGTCCTTAAAGAAATCAGCGGCTAACTGAGAGCACTTCTTCTGGTTGTTGTTGGCGTTTACGCCATATTTCTCAGGCATTCGCTCGGGGGCCTGCCGGAACTCGGACTGCCGCGTGGGCATCGGCGCGGTAGGATAGCTATAGCTAGGGTGCTGGCCGGTAGAGCCAGCAGTTCGGGGACGGGTTTGGGCCGGGGAGGGACCACGGGCATTGTAGGCATTACCTCTCGCAGCGCCGCCCAGATTTTGGTGGGAAAACTGGTGAGCAAGGCCAACATTGGGGTCGTTGCCCGGGGTGTTGGACCTTGGCTGGTACTGAGCAGCATAATCCACGGCTTGAGGGGGGGCATACTGAGACTGAGACTGAGACTGGTACTGGCCCTGGGCGAAGTAGTTGTTGGGGGGGGCATAGCTGCCGGCATACTGCTGGGCAGGCTGCAGCTGGGCAGACGAGTGCTGCTGCGAGGTATTCGGAAAGACGGGCTGCGGGAAGGTCGAGGGTGTTGTGGGATAGGTGCGGTCCGAGGACGCAAGCCGCTCGTTATTGCTCCCAAAATTGAGGTGGAGGCGGTTGGCGTCCATCTTGCTCAGCAGAGGCAATGTAGCCAATTGAATCGAACAGGTTTCTCGTGACAGTGGAAGATGAGGTCGAGTCGATTCAGTTTCTCTCAACGGATATGAACACAGCAGTCGGCGAATGGAGGGAGAGGGAGTAAATGAGAGGCCAGGCCCCAACGACGACGAAAGGGCGGTCGGCGTCAAGGAGCTACCAACGAAAGGCTAGGTAACAAATAGGGTAAAGTAGTAGGAGGCTGATGGATGGATGCCGAGGGGGTAGACGCCCAGACGGTATATCTTCTCTCTTTCTTCTTCTTTCCTCTTCTTGTACTCTTCCCTCGAGTCTATCAGTCGTGACTTGCCTTGATAATCGGTTCTCTTGGTGGTTGTGTGCCCCTCACAAACCTCGATGCTATGGCTGTCCGTCTGGCCGTCTCGTACTCGAGCTCGAACCTAAGACACACGAGTGTCAATAACTCATGCACGTGGCAGCGGTAAACAATTGTGCTAGAGAATATGCGTACTCCTTAGCCCGAACCGGAAGAAAGAAGACCAACTGGCCAGGATGTATATACCCACTCCTACAGATATACAAGTCACCACGAGACAACGACAATTCCTATCTCAGGTGCGTGGGCGTTGGGGCTCCTTCTTCTCTCAAGAAAACAAAGTATTGTCGGCGGTCTTGCCTACCGCAATGCCACTCGATCTCGACGACGACGACGACAACAAAGGCGACGACAGGGAAGTGCGATGAGTTAAAACAGAGTCAAAACAAAAGGGGAGGGTCGTTCGACGAGACAGAACGTTCAACCGCTGTTGCACCGGTCTTGTGAGATTTCAGGTTGACCCCTGAAGACGAAGGGGAGGGGAATCGAGTTGCGTTGTGGAGGGGTCTCCGCCTGCTGCACCGACTTACCGACTGCAGCAGCCCACTGTAAGTATGGTACTTGGCTCACTACTACAGTACCATCTTAGCGTGGTGTAACACACGCTAGCTACTTAGCTACGCTAGTGTACAGGCCCTGCGAGCCCCTGGACAGCACTGACCAGCGGCAGATCAACACGTTACTGGCCTGGCGGAGGGGATGCTCTGCCGCGGCGCGTGCGCTAACGTTATCGGGTCTGGTGCAGCGGTCGAACAAGTCAATCTTGGCTAGACCTAACACCCGGATACCATGCTGTACTGTACATACTTACGCAATGTGCAGAGAGCACGGTCGACAGGTATGTAGGTCAGGTATATAGATACTTATTATGTGCAGTGTTGGGAAAACCTATGTAGCTGGAAGTATTAGGTTATCCTTTACTTGAGATTGCCTACTTTGAATGAGAGGATATTTCTTGCAAAAGAAGGATCCCGACATACATACATGTAGCACGTGGCAGCATGCGATGTAAGTATCCTTTGCTGCTTGTAAATATGGAAAAGCTGCCCGGGACATACCTCGTATATCACCCATCCCTGTTAGTAGTGCCAACACTACTTATATACTCCGTACCATCTTTTACTTACTACCTACATTACCAATTCATTTTTTCTGTCTCTACTCTACCTGCCTACGTAGCTATCTCACGATGCGGTTGTTGTTCTAAAGGATAGTGCACATATACTACAATCGAGAATAACCGAAGATGGCTCAATTAAGGTTGCACCTCGAAGTTACACCTCGAAGTTACACCGCGAGGTGATTCCGCATGAAGTTGAATGCGGTGCGCGACCAGACAAGCATTGTTGATATTGACTTTCAAGCCAACCGACGTAGAGCTTACATCAGCAACTAAATTGCCGAGGCATCATTTGAAGTACGCTCATTCGCTAGACTGGTAAATACCTAACCTTAGGTAGTTGTCTACATTCTATGTATCATACTTAGATGCAATTCCTATTCCAAACCAACTCACCTTCTGCTATGTACGAACATATAAAGCTCAGATAACGTAACCCGAACCTCACCACTCACCGCAACTAAGGGCGAACCCCCCAAGCGCTTCCAACATGGGCGGACATATAGACTGCTACACGGATCTAAACTCTATTTACGGCTACTTCGGGTTCACGCATCTACTGGCACATCTAGAAACCCTCCACTCTCATGGCGTCACAGTAGACTTCCACCCGGTGTACCTCCCTGACCTACAGCACCGATCAGGGAACCGTGTGATATGGACCGTCAAGGCGCGCCAGGCTTGGCTTGAGAAGTACGAGCTGCCGCGGTCGAAGCGGGACTTTGGGGTCAGCGAGGCGGAACCGCCCGACGGGGATATGAACAACCTGTTCCGCGTCGGTCAGACGCAGTTGCCTTTACGGGCGCTGATCGCCATCAAGAAGACGTACCCTGTAGCCGTATATCATGCGGCGTGGCGCTGGCTGTATCGCTGCTTCTGGACGCCGCCGCAGCAGAATATCAAGGAGGAGGCGCCTCTAAGAGAGGCGTTGCTTGCCATGCTCCAGGGCGATGATGAGTCACGGCAGTTCTCGGCGACCGAGATCGATAAGATCATAGCCCTTGCTAAAGAGAGAGAGAGCAAAGATGAGTTGCGGAGGAACACGGACGAAGCTCTGAGACAGGGTGGGTTCGGTGCGCCTTGGATGATGGTGCGTAACTCGGCCGGGGTGGTCGAGCCCTTCTTCGGCAGCGATCGGTTTGCGCAGGTGTATGAGTTTCTCGGTCTGCCTTATAGCCCGCTGAAGCTATTTCCGGCGTCGAAAACAGTTGACAAGCCTAACTTATAGTCCCTCGGCATAGCTTTCTAACCTAGGTAGTTAATACCCAGGTAGTATGTTGAATCAGGAGCATGTAATTAAACGACGTACCGAAAGATATACATAAATGAATCCATGCCTACCTATAATACATGTATACCTTAACGCACTTTCCTGTAGAGCAAAGAGCTATACGGCGACATATTTTAGAAAGCTCTTCTTTTTGATGAAGTAGACTTGGGCAACCAAGAGATATCTCACATGTTCACTAAAGATGTTTATAGCGATTAAAATGATTAGGATTATGAAATGCAACTAACAGGAAAGCCAAGCGTCAGCGGTCCCTCACCTGCTGGGGTTAATTAATCGATAGCTAAGCAACCCTGTATTGCTCACGATAAGAAACTCCAATCCCAGAAATTTCCTCGTGAAGAATGATATGGGACATGGGAGATTGAGGCCATCACCAACTGATATACCAATACCCTGTTCCTCGACTATTTATTGTGGATTTACGGAGCACACTGCAGTCGTGATCGTGACGGCGACTTGCCATCGCCTAGCACCGCCCCGACCAATTTATACTTATACCTATCGAGCCTTACGAGAAAGGAAAGTAGTCGGGCCTCAACATGGCTGAATTAAAACCTCCCCCTCCGGCAACGGGAAACGTCTCGGCCGCGGCTCCGGAAACAGCCTACAAAGCGGCCACACCGAACCGAGCACTGCGGATGATGGGACTGCCAAACCTACCAAAGAAGCTACCCTCGCGCAACTGGATGATTTTCTGGACGCTGGTCGGGTCACTGTCGGCCGCCATCATCTACGACAAACGCGAGAAGAAGCGGGCAACAGCGCGGTGGGCGCGTGCCGTGTCACACCTCGCAAAAGATCCCATATCCTCGCCGAGCGAGATGCCCCGCAAGCTGACCATCTTCCTTGAGAGCCCGCCGACCGACGGGCTGCGCGTCGCCCAAGACCACTTCACCGAGTATGTCAAGCCCGTACTGGCCGCGTCGGGTCTGGATTGGGACTTTGTGCAGGGGCGCAAGGAGGGCGATGTGCGCGCTGCCGTCGCCGAACGGATACGCCGCACGCGGGATCCTGACGCCACTGCTGGCGCCCAGACTCTAGACGAGGTCGTAAACGAGGTGCGGCGGCGTAACCGCACCCCCGAGTACACCGGCATGAGGGGTGATCTCGTCATCGGCCGACACACCTGGAAGGAGTATGTGCGCGGCCTGCACGAGGGCTGGCTGGGACCCTTGACAGCTCCTGCTCCCGCCGTGATATCAGAGCCCGTCGTCGAGTCAACCACGACAGAAGAGACGCCAAAAGAAGGAGCTGCGGAAGGCGAAGATAAAGAGAAGCCCGAGGAGACGAAGCCAGAGGAGGAGAAGAAGCCCGAGCGACCGCTGCAACCTCCGCCCTACAACACAACAAACGATTATCCAACCTCATCCATCCCCATGTTCATACCCGCCGAGTTCTCCCCCTCCGCGCCCGTGCAATTCCCGCACATCCTCGGCTTCACCAACACATTCATCCGACTGGGTCGCTTCCTGAACCGGCGGCGCCTAGCCGATGACATCGGCCGCGAGGTCGCCGCGGTCTGCCTAGCCTCGGCGCGCGAATACCGCGAAGAGATCAACCTCGAGGAGTCGGAGCAAGCGACCGCGCTCGACTGGGAAGAGAAAGACTGGCCAAAATCGGTGTGGAAAGAGCCCAAGAAGGACGACGCCGACGACGAGAAGAAGAAGGAGTCCCCACCCACCCCGCCGGCCGAGAAGATCTGGTCGAGCCCGGTCGTCCTGGACCCCCGTATCGCCATGCGCATGCGTCGCTTCGAGATGAGTCCCGCGGACGAGGCCCGCGCTCGCGCCATCGTCATCCCCGAGGAGGAGGTTGAGGGCTTTCTCAAGGGAAGTCTGCGCAGTCTGTGGCGGTGGGCTGTGACGCCGACCCCGAAATTTCAAACTCCTCGTGTCGATGATGAGTGAATGAATTCCAAACACTCATACTCCTATCCAGTCCCAGGATAATAACGAACCATAAAGCCGCCGGTTGTGTCACTCTTGTAATATCACAAAATTCGCTATAAAATAGTTTACGTAATCCAGTAGAAGGCGGCGGGACTCCAAGTCTCTGTATATGTATGTATGTCAATACGGTATGTACGGTTTTTTAGAATGGAGGGGATATATAGACTCGGACGGCGGCACTCTTCGTTAAGGTTTTCGAGGCAGAGAATCTCCAATAGCGTGTACAACAACTGCGAGTCTGTCGAACCCTGTGTCCGCTACTCAGTCAGCCAGTTGCACAGTTCCAAAAGCAAGGAAAAGGGGCGTTTGCTCAGAGAAATGAAAACACGACATACGACGGGCTGGCATATGTATATCACGAAGAACAACCAATCAACTCATACCCTAACTGATACTTATAAGTACACAACGATCAAGGCAAATGAGTCTCTGCCTGCCTGCCTAAGCAGAGACTATGTATATAAACAATCCATCCACGCGAAATATAATAACAGGTACCCTAAATACCTAGACCCCTAGATATCAGGCCAGTAGAAAAGCAATCCTCAACCCGAAGTAACGCATTAGATTATATTTCTCCTATCTCAAATTGCACACTTCTTTCTCAATCCTCCCTCGACAACAATAATAACAACAACAACAACAACAACAACAACAACAACAACAACAACAACCCGCCTCATACCATATTGTATATCGCCTACATCTAAAACCCAGATAGTAGGTAGCGAGGAACTGTTCGCGGGTGCTATTTTAATCAATTAATCAACTGATCAACCAAGTAACTACCAAGCCCTAGATGATATACTATCTCCAAGAAACGTCGTTCGCGTAGACAGAGCCTTCGCCTAAGTATTAAAGCAGTCATAGTAAATAAACCACATGAATAAAAAGTACAGCTCAAACACTCCCCGAATATACCTGGACAGCAGGCGTGAAGGTGTCGTCGTCTGTAGCCCAGCCACACACCACATCGTGAACTCGCACTAGTCATGCACGACGAGGTTTCCTGCCAATTTCTCAGGCAGGGTATTGAGGGAGAGCAGCGCGACGATGAGTATAGATCGGGACACGGCTACGGCACCAACAATATATTCTATCCTATCTCAAGGAGTGGCGAAGGTCTCGGCAACATTGGATACACGTACCAGTGTAGGTAAGATAAGGTACGCGACCAACCCATTTATCATACAAACAAACAGACAATGGACAAACAGAACTGCAATCAAGAACCAACTCTTAGCTCTCCTCAAGACGAATCCGCCCGTGTTTCCTGGATGAGGAAGATATCACCTATTACGACGAGATACAGACAACCCTTTATACCTTTTTCTTTTCTTTTTTAAGTCTTGTCATTCATTCATTCGGCTTGGGAGAAGCGTTGGTTACCTATGTATCGAGGCTTCTAGAGTGAGTGAGTTTTTCTCCGCGGCGGATCGGGCGTGCGAGCGTATACGCATATAATGCCACCACCGTAGTTGTCCGCCAAGTCATCCCCCGACAGAATGGCGATGCGTGATATATATCGCAACCGAGAAGGCTGACCGTGTTACGATCCCACCCCTAGACTAAAGGACACGTATAATATACACACGGACTAGCCTATGAAGGTGTTTAGACCCTTCGCGCAACAACAACAAGAGTTTATGCATACCCCCATACATGAGATCCCGACTGACGAATTAGCTCGGCGATGGGGAGGGAAGAGCTTCCTGGGATCGAGCGACCTGGCATAGTCTACAGGTGATCATTCCTCCGGCATTTGTCTTTGATGATACGACCTGTCTAAAGAACATCCTGCGGTCTGGCTGGAATTGGATTCCCGCCAACCAAAAGAAAGACATACAGACAAGATGTAAAATCGCTATGGTCGAACAGCGGGTCGTCTGTTGCTTGGTCTGGAACCGACGAGTCATATAATCATGGATACAAATTCCTGTAAGTGTGGACGGCCTTCGTCTGACGTCTTCGTAGCGGCGGTGTGTTAGTAGATAGGTAGTTTGCTCGGGTAAACTACACCTATCTCCTATACACAGTCTTTGCCACACACAGAACCTGCACATGATATCAATTACTTCTTACGCGGACTCATAAGGCGTGGAACGGACTCACAGCATGTTAGTAGCTGCAGCGTAGAAAGCAAACCATGAGCATATCTATTTATAAGCTACGCCAACTTTCCTGAGAATGTGGACATGGAGTCGATGAACCCAGACGTTATCCTAGAGTTCTACCTCGTGTTCTACCTCATGACACGGTTATCCGGTTCCTGCAGTGTTCAGTCGTGCGTGAAGTAGCGGTTCTGAGATTAAGTCGTCGAGGTGGCTTTCCCATATTCCTTAGATAAGTGGGCTATGTTTGTGGTCGGGTCGAGGAGCGTATTAACATAAACTCACTAGGTTTGAAGAGCGCCATACTGCTGGCTTTGTGTACGATGTGTGCATGGCCATCCATCTCCAATCTAAGTGTACGCTTTAGATTTATTCGCGTTTTGCTTTTAGCAACAAACGTTAATATCATGATTAATCGCGTCCCAGCGAAGGCCTTTTCTCATTATCCAAGCGTGAGACATAAAATAATACCGAAGGGGTATTGATCTATAGATGCCTAATACATCATCCTAGAACTAGTGGCTGCGTTCTCGCTGATGCATTCTTTGCAGGCGATAAAATATTGGCCTTATATACTGTCGTCTCGAGTAGACTTATTATAAGGTAGCTTGCTAACATACGAAACGCGAGCTTATGCTGTTGCTTTGTGTTCTGGTGTATAAACCGTCGGCTATGTTATGCATTGACGAACACGTCTCTTGATTTCCATACCTCTTTGGCCACCATGAGGATGCTTGGCATGTCTGCTTAATCTTTGATAACTTTAAAATGTAGAGTAGTGGGTTATTGTTCTTTGGCTGTGTAGCTGGACCTTATCGTGCCATTGCTTCAACTAAAGGCATCTTGAGATTGATTTACACATCTAAGTGTATGAGTTCGAAAACTTCTAGATATACTATTGATTAAAACCGTTTGATAAAGATTTAGAATCTGAGATTTGCAGTCATCAAGTCGAACTTCTTAACAGACCGATGAAATGCGGTGTCATGTAGCTTAGTTCTTGTTTCCTCCTACTTCCTGCTTCCAACAAATCACGCATCACAGTCACATGTAATTTTCCTTTCAGCACGATTAGCTAGCTAAAGTAAGAATACACGAACGGAACTCATTCCACTTATTCACAGACCCCTCACTTCTACCCGGAAACATGAATATATTTTATCGGCCCGTAAACGGTAGTTAGGCTGCCTCGGACAATGTTGCTATCGCCATCCAAATTCGTCGTCATGGAAGTTCGATCGCCAAGACCGGATGAGGAAGTGGGTTTACGTGAAAGCGCCAAGCTCCGTGGAAAACCGAGTCGGTTTGAAAGGCTCCGCTCAAAAGGCAAAAAAAAAAGGGCGTATGGTACAATAAGCTCCGCTACGGGGTATGTACTTCCAGGCGGGCGTGAGAGGAAGCGCCGCAAAACGAACGAACGAACGGCTTTGCGGCCCAGCCCCAGGTTGCTTGGGTATCATTGCATCATGAATTGGTATCCATCCGTTCGTGGGTAGTGTCAGTAAAATAGGTGGAATAGCGTACCAGTTGTGCAGCTTATAGACCAAGACTAACACTAACACTTCCCAAACTAGAAAGAAGCTCTTTTGGAAAAATGAGAGGGGTCTACAGTAGTCTGTCTGTCTTTGGACGGAAAGCCGCATGATTTGATGGGGTGGCGGAGAAAGCGAAACGAATGCCAAATACTGATACTGCATCTTTCGGAATTTTGACCTGTCAGTTAGGGCTTGCCGATGGCGACACGCATGTGATAATCCCTTACATTGGAATTTTCAGCGCCTAGCGGAGTTTTTCTTGCGCGTTTGTTCGGCTGTACTAGCTGGCTAAACTGCCTATCTATGTTCGGAATTACACATACGAAACATCCCTCGTCCTCTTTCACTATAAAAGTATGTCGGGATGATATAATCTTGCCACATGGACAACACACACACATATCTCAGACGATCGGGGAAGTGGAAGAACCGATATTGGTCTATGTACCGTGAATTACTGCCGTAAGCGGAGGGATATGATGTAAGTAGGTACCGGGTTAGGATGGGGCGAAGGAGGATTGGACCGAGGGGCAAAACGCATAGGAACAGCATCAGTGGCGTTTTTACCTGCCAACGCTTGAAGTCGGTATCCGACACTCATGAGCCGAAAAAAGCCACCCTACACTAAATAGGTATGCATGCTCTGTGCATGCTGTATACCTATAATTGCCGCCTTATGTAATGTGTCACTGGACCGTATGCATCTATCTATACCTCAAGGAGGGAAGAGGGGGGAGACAGGACGTGGGCGTGGGATGCAAAAGCCCTGCCGCCGCCACGATGGCTCGGGATGCAGATCCCGGGGGTATGGCATTGGTCAAGGCCCATATTGCTGTGTACTGGCAGAAACGGGGATACTACTTAGGTATAATACGGTATACACTATATCGTGTCAAATAACCGATCGTGCGATGCTTTCGTCATGATAGGGAAGTAGAATCTGCAGTTGGATTCATTAGGCAAGCCAAGCGAGGCATCGTTGAGTCACTGTACTGGGTTAGATAGTCAAGACAATCCCGGGGTTCTGCCCGGGTAACGAGTGGCGCGCGTACCGTAGGCTGACGCCAACTGCGGCGATGGGACGAGGTGACGCAAGTAGGTGGTCAGAAGTGGTTCAAGGCAACAACCGACAGTGCACGGTTAGTGACTTGCTCTCACGGATTACGTCCGATCGAGTAGCATCATCTGTCAACATATTGCAGACAGAGAGGTGACTTACCGTAGGACGAACACCATCTTTTCCCGAAGGATAGACGAATTGCCTATATAGGTAGTGATGATGGCTGGGCTGACCGGCGCTACTGCAAGCTCTTACATGAAGTACTGTAGGTACAACACATTTTTTTCGCTCGCAACACTTGAGGAAGAGGGGCCTGGAACTCCTCTTCTATGTAGTGCTTAGGCCTATACGGGCAGTGATCGTTGCTGTGAGGCTCGCAACTAAACCCATCCGATATATACTCATATTTGACTATTACAAAGGCTATGACACGAATAGGGTGGGTTTTATGCAGTACTATGGTGTATGTGTGCATTTGGAAAATTCAATAACGGCCAAAAAAGTTTCTCAGCCTATCATAGAATCTCATCTATTATTCCTTCATCTTTAAGAAAATGTACCAGTAGTTGGAGTATGCAAATGATTTTTCTGATGTACCGAAAAGCGTCAGACCGGAGGATGAATTATTCCTCCGAAAGCTACCTTCAGATAGATGCTCCCTACCCATATACAAATACGACCCGAACATGCGGGCAATAGAGCGGAGAGGGGAGGTAGAGTTACGTCGGCGAGACTATCCGCATGGATATACAAACTTGTGGTCGCAATGGTAGCGTGGCAATCACGAAAAGAGCGGAAGTAGGTATACGACTATAGTCGAGGTAGCACGCCTTGGGTGCTTGCGCTGCATGCGAGACTATGAATCATGAGCTGATGATCACTGGGACGAAGAGCCTCTCGCTTGCTTGAAGCCTTGAGGCCACGCGGGCGGGGACTATGGGAGGCAAGCGCTGGTTCTCCTTCCCCAATGAGATCGTGGGTATGCGAGGCCCCTTGAGGCCCCAGGGTGGATCGTGATGCAGGTCGGCGCTTGGATGATGGGATGGGGGCGTCTATCTACTCAAGAGACTCCAGGTAGTATCCGCTTGGTCCGGTTAGTGAGGGGTGATGCCTGGTGTGTACTCGATATCGCTATGGATGAATAATAACACGTCTCTGTAACCCTGCTCGTTGGGCGGCTTCTGTAGCGGTGATAAGCAGCAATATGAGGAGATCACTGTACTGTTAGAGCAGAGTCAGAGGAAATGATGCGGAGGCTGGTTAGTAAGTACAGTAGTGAGGGGAAGATGCCAGGAGACCCGGGTCTCCATTATTTCTCCCCATCTGCATCTGCGTCTAACGTCTGCATCTGCCTGCTTCTCTCACCGCCATAAGCACGTTCATCGGGACCCTGTATAATGGGAATGACTCCTCCTGCTGCCATGACGCAGGCCACAGGGAAATGATACGCTGTAAGCTGTAAGACGCACATAACGTTTGTTAATTAGTCAGTCAGTCAGTCAGTCAGTGCTCCGAGTCTCTCTCTCGCAATCCGATTCATATTACGCGTCGAGGTCTGTTAGGTTTGCATAGCAAAGTTACAATGACTCTGAGCGATCATCTAGAGAGGAGGCGGACGTAGTATTTGCCGCCGACGCCATAGTAATGCACTAGGTACTGTACCGTATGTTCATATTTGTTGACACAAAACTGGCGAGATGCGCCGGGGCTTACGAGAATTAGTTAGTGGGTTGAGTTTGCCGGATCGCGATGGCTGGAGAGGCCAAAGGCCGTTGAGAAGCCCCACCCGTGGAAGAACTGAGGGATGAGGGAAGCAACCTTGGCGTCATCGAGTCAGAACTGCTGGCGCTAGAAGACACTGATACAACAATAGGTAAGTAGCCTATTTTATAAAAATCGACCGAGAGAACCTTAATATTTTGAACTGGTCCGTATTCGCTTGGTTGGTAGTTGGCCAACAACAAAAAAAATAAAATTTTCACCAATGGCGATAGGTGGAGCTGAGACGTCTTCCCAACTGTGAAATGGGAGGTTGAATTGTAAGTAGACATGATTCGGTAAAGTAGATTTTGAAATCCAAGCTTTGGAACCTGTGCATGCATTGGCGTGCCGCATCTTGATGTTCACGGGAACGTGAGAAGATTTGCCCCCGACCCTGCAGACAGGACAGGGGGGTTAGAGGTTCATGACAAAGACAAAGGTGGCTTGTGGCTTGTGGTCCTGCTGGTAAGCACAGAGTAGGTAAGTAGTCGAGGTAGTTAGTTAGCGTATGCCCATACAGCAGTACACTACTTACAGCTGTACCTGCTAGGTAAGTAAGTATGTTGCATCTCGAGATGGTCGGCGCTATTCTAATTGCTTGCTTGTGACACTATACGAGATAATTGGTTAACGAGCCTAATAATACGAGTTGCCGTGATCGGGGCCGGTGCTCAGAGCGAAGAGATCGTCTCGATAGCGAACCTCTGGAGAGTATGCTGTGCACTGGAATAAAGCACGAAGTACTCATGTATCGTCATGTCCAACTCGAAATCCCGAGATTTCAGATGAAGTGTAACCTGCCGTGACCGGTAGTGTGAGTGAGTGTATGTGTGTGTGTGCGTGTGTGTACACAGTGGTGTACACTACTCGGTAGCACAGCGAACCCAGGAGCAGGGAACGTTTCCGTAGGGGTGGGATATTCATAGTAACAATCATATTTCGAGCCGTCGCGATTTGGTGGTCCGAGGTCGATCTTTTTCATTAAAACGAGAAAATGTCCGGCCCCATCACACAATAAGTGTCGGATTCACTCCACACCAAACTCCCACAGACGATTGTTAGGCACAATTTACCACTGCTCTATGATTTCCAAATATATCTCATGGTAAATTAACCTTCTCCAAGTTTGTCATTGGAATTCCCGGACATCGATCGCGCACCCTGGTTGGAGTCAGTCAGCGTAGAAGCTTCAATCGGGTAATTAAGTCATTTTGGAGTATTAGGAGGATTTGCTTCAGGAGTGGTGAGGAAACCTTGCGCCTGGCACAAGTTCCTTGAAGGGATAGAGAATCCTCAGAGATTTAGGTACTATGTATACTGTATGCATATCAGTATCACACGGTATACGCATGTATGGAAACATGGCACTTGCAGTAGTGCGATGTGTGGTTTGGTGCCACATGGATATTGGCTTATTGGTGACACGATGGAAGAAAAGTGTACTATTCAAGCTTCTAGTCCGGTGTGAAGGACAGATTGGTACCATGGTAGACCCGAGATGTGTGAGATGTAACACTCGACACTTATTGATTGATTTTAACAAATGTTACTTCTGTACCGTTCCCGAACTTCCGGATGAACGTTAGCGCTATCCCCTTTCGGCATACTTTTACCTCATATGGGATGCTTGCTTGCTTCGCTTCTAGTCATCCGATGGTTTTGTGTAGGGTGTTCCATTATGTACGTATAGCTGAGAGGCGCGTCGAGCTCGCAGCGAAGCAACACATGGGAGTTTGTTCAAATCACGGGGGTTCCTTGACCGATGGAGAGGCAAACTGATAATCGAATTGGAGGTCAGCGGATTGCGTGCCGCCCTTTTGAGGCTGCTCACGTCGATTACCCTGTGACGAATAGCTGAAGCATAAAGACTGGTTCGCGGCGAAGCCCAAAACCGCATAAGCTCCTTTGTCATTTCATTGATGATTTAGACGGATTCCGTCGGGTTAGCCAGTAAGGATTCTATACTTACAGTATCAGGTAGATAGATCGCAACGGAGACTAGCAAATCCGTAGTCTCATTCCTAGGGCTATTGCTATTTGTGCAGTACGGTAGTACTACCTAGACTAGTAGTTATGTAAGTGCTTCCTTTATTATCCTGATGATTATGTATTCGCACATCCGAATCCGAGTGGACAAGCGAAATATGGTGGTCTTATACTGGTTGTGTCCACGTATCGATGGATGTAAGGTGTGCTGGGGTAGCCAGTGCATGCAGAGGTTGATGCTCATTTCGGGAACTTGGAATTTAGCCTTCTTGCGTCTCAACTGCAGCCTCCATATGGATAAAGTAGTGTATAATGTAAAGTTGTTACAAAATATTTCTGGTTGAAGGTAACAGAGGCCGTCTACTACACCACCACATACTGTACACTAGGTATGTAGGTATGTGATGCTGCGAGGTCGCTGTTGTCCTGCATACATACAGTACAGTACCCTCTGCAGCAATAGGTAATCACAATAAGCAGAGCCCAAGTTGATCCGCGAATAAAGCAGAAACACACTTAAGTGCGGTATCTGCGGCTTTTCCCACTTGCACATGCGCATCAATCACGTCGGCGCCGCGTCGGAATGACTTTGTCTGGGTATCTAACGGCTGGCTGATCAGGGTCTCTACGAAGTACCTGAGTCACCACCACCTGTTTCCGAAACCGATGGCAATTTACCTCATAATCAGAAACTGCGAGACGGTCATTTACTTCGCTGGTTGGCTGACCATCGCAATATTCTGACACATGTGTCGCGAGTGGTGTATGGTGTAGGGCCTATAGTAGATACTTACAGTATTACACTACAGTAGGGGAGTTCGTTTTGCTCACTACGGCACTGTAAGTAAGTAGAACTACTGCATGGCGTATGGCAATAAGACCGTGGGTCTCTGTGTTGACTCATGCTCGTGATCGTTAGAGTTGCTCTTCGCCAATGAAAAATCATCGCGGGTTTAACCTACTGTAATCAGCTGGTAATTCCATACCATATTCCTTTTCCATTCTTTGATCCAAAGCCAGGCAGAGTAATCTCTCAGCGAAAGTAAAAAAAAAAAAAAAAAAAAAAAAAAAAACAGACAAATTGATAAATGTACCCCCCTTCTTTTTCCAGTTCCCTAACCGCAGCACTGTTTACATTCTCATCAGACGTTAGTTATAGGGCGGAATGAAACTTCCAGCGTGCCATTGTCTTGCACATCTTTAAAGCCTTATCACGAAGAAAGTAATGCCGCAAACATGTGGTTTACTAGACAGCCCACAATGAACGAGCTCGCAAATTTGCGCTCTGGGCACTGCACTAAGGTTAGGCACTTGCATCGAGGATGGGGCGCGCTGTCGTCCTGCTGGAACCAGTTTAGCGATTGAAATTATGTCGTATGAGTGGCTGACCCAGTCCACGGTCATGGAATTATCCCGTTCTTGATTCGCGCCGGAGACGGAGCGAAAAAGCCAACCTAGCGAAGTACAGTAGTGTCGAAGACCCTTCTTTTTGTTGTTTATTAGTCCTCTTATTTGTTTACGCAGTAGATTACCTAGTTAGCTACCACAACATACGAATACGCTAAACTGCCTAGGTGGAGTTAGGATGGCATCAACTAGTTAGTCTCTGAGATCTACGTGATGAACCGTTGCTCTAGCCCAAAGGAAACCTTTATTTATTTATTTTTATTTATTTATCTCTTTCCTCTTCCCTCTGAGCTACAGTATATAGCATGTTCTAAATCCTCAACGGTGGACTTCCGTATCTGTCCCAACAGGCCAATATCACGAGAATGGTAAAGAATGGTACGGCAGGTAACAAGGAGCACCCACTGATAGGTTGGCATAAGGTTGCACGTGTTCGTTGATGGGGATGAGGCATTTCTAGGAAGATTATACATATTACAGTATGTGTCCAAGCCATTATTAATACCTGATCGGTAGGCGTTGAGAGGATACTGCTGCATTGGGTAGATTGAGGGTAGAGGATGCCTCTTTTTCCAGTGTTTCTGGCTATGCAGATTGGAACAGACTAAGGCCAGTTAGGTCGCATACAGGCGACAGGCTTATCCAGTAAAGATTTGAATGGCAGTGTTCAATATTGTCGCGCGCGCTTTTATTCTTGCTTTCACTAACTAGGTACCTACCGTACCTAGCTCAGTAGGGGATCTGTAGTGTACCGTGCTAGTACCTAGCATGCTATGTGGGCTGGGCGCCTCAAGCTAAAAGTCCAAAATCTTTCTAGCCTGGACCTTTAGTGGAGCGATGCCAAACAAACCCTTAATTTTCTTAAATGGGGCTTTACTAGGTAGGTACCTCAGCATGTAGGTACCTAATATTCACACTTCCGCTACCTTCCGCATGCGTACTAACCAGCGGGTAGCCGGCGCTGAAACATCTTTGCAAACAGGTACCGAGGTAGGGCAGTGAGGTATCCGCCGTACCGTACCTACCTACTGTACCTGGTTGCACAAGTGTGCCCACTGACATCGACATGGAGCCCTGAGCCATGGAACTTGTGTTGCTTAGGTTTACCTAAATCCACCAGCTCACAGGCGACAGGCTCGCCCATCACTGTCAAGACTGTCTGTCCCCATCAAAACTCTCGCCAAACCTGCATGCTACACTAGTGTAGTGTAAGGTCGATGCACCCACTGTTCTCACATGTGCCCACAGGCCTCTGGACCAATCACGGCGCCCGGCGGCAGGACCTGGGTCTGGCGCCCGTCAAATCACTTGCCATTTCTAATCCCTTTCTCTGGCGGTTGTGCGCTGGTTGCCCGCTCTACCGGCTGACCTGACTGGCCCAGGTGAGAAGTGAGAACGCTCACACAATTAAGCCTGCTGCCAGTAGTATAGCCTGCGAGGTACTACTGTATTACAGTACACTGTACTATACCCTACAGTATTAGTGGTATTGTTGGATTGCAAGGTGGATATTGATGTTGTAGAAGTAATGGAGTAGACTACATTGCAGTCACCGTGAGGGGTAACCTTATAGCACTGTCCTTCGTACCTGCCACACAGTACTGTACATACCTATGCGTACAAGTAATTCTTTCTCTTGTTGCTACCTACTCTGGACCCACAGCGTCCGCCGCGTCCGTCCCAGTCCCAGTCCCCAGTTCCAGTTCCATGCCCATGCTCCTCTGCCCATGCCCCATCCATCCACTGTCCACAGTCAACTAGCCAATCCCAGCCTGTCACCTCGTCCAACCCCGTCCACCCATCCATCATCACCACCACCACTACCACCACCACTAACTAAACTCCTCGGCCATCTCTACCCATCCGCATCCGCCCCATCCTCCTTTCATCACCCTCTGCTTTCTTCATCCTCCGTCATTCCCTCTTACTACCTCCTCTCCCCTCCCTCTCTTTTTGACAATCATCACCATTGTTCTTCTTCTCGACCCTTCCTTTTCTCGTAACTGTGTGTCAGTCTGGAATATCGACCGAGACCATCCGTCCAAGTCGATTCCCACGTTTCGCTCGATCCTTTTCTTTATCGATACGAGACCGAGAACAAGAGAGAGCCGAGATCGAGACGTTGAGAAAGCGAGAGACAGACACGGTCAGACACCTCGACCTCTTCCACGCCGCCTTTTCTCGTCTTATCACCCCGACGACGGCATACAAGCCAGGCTTCTGCATCCGCCCAAATCTTGAGGTAGCTGCTGCTGCTCTCCATCGACGCATTCGTGGTCACGTTCAATTCACCCAAACACCACCTCGGATCCTCTTCATTGAGCGAGACGTCATCACCTGGAGAGTCCGTCTCAGCCAACGCCACCTCTAATTCCCCCCTTCGACGACTGTTTACAACGCCGATCTTCCCACGTCTTCTCGACCACGACATAATCCTTCCAGATCCAACATCACCACTCTCGACTGTTGCGTCCCATCTGAACGTGAATCTGTATTGATCTCAGCGTAAGTTTACTTTCCATTGGTTCGTCTGGTTTCAGCTTGCATCAGTGTTGGAATTGTGCCCCTGGGTTTTGAATTCGACCAATCTCAAGCTGTGCAATGGTATCTATCCTACCATGGATGGAGTCGCAATTAGACTAAGCGTGTTGGATGCCGCGTACCATTATTGCTCAGACATCAGACCTCACTCAAGTCTGCGCTGGATACTCTACGTGCGACGCTGTAATGGCCAAGTCGTTCATGATAAATAGGCTAAGCGTTGCTTATGCTTATGCTCACGATACTTTGGGTTCGTGTTAAACGCGACGCCGATCAAAACTTTGTCATGCCGACCAAACCTAATTTGTTCGACTCTCCTGGCCAACGATCACTCATCCCCAGATTCGCTGCCGTGGTTGAGCTCAGCACCAATCTGTGCACCGACACTTGTCCCAACGCTATTTTCTGCAACGATATTTCGACGTACACGCCTCGTGTTTTTATTTAGTTGTGCTCATTTTCAGCAGCAAACATGGTAGCAGCAATATCGGAAGAATGCTAACGATCTATTTGCAGGAGATATAAACACCTTGTTGTATCGATTTAATCCCAGTGATCTTTTCCCTTGACGCCTTGGGTACAAGTCATTCTTTCCGACAGAAATTTCAACGTCAATTGCATCCCAATCCGGCGACCTCTCACGCATTGTTGATACGATTATTCGCTACAGCCGATTTACAACGAATTCTGTCTGTGTCGTACCCAGACCTGCGTCATAACATTTCATCTTGTTCGATTTTTCGGTGAATCGTTGATGGCTCAAGCATCTCAGTAGGGTTTCAAAGACCTTCCCCCCCTCGCCTCACCCCCCTCTCCTCGGCCCTGGAACTTGCTGCCAGTTGTATTGCTCAACTTTGTGTGTGCATACCTGAGCTATCACTTCCACGTGCTTGAAGTAGATTCTCCCTCCGGCAAAGGTCTTACTTCGATCTTTGACGGAGAATATTCCCCTAAACCTTTCATCATGCCGGGCGGTGTATGTGCGGTTCTCGATTACGAGACCGACATGATGTCCGAATATGTTGCTGACATGGCTACACGGATTGTCATCCCCCGTTCGACTGTTACTCCGGCTTTCCGCAAATTCGTCAACCAGATCCTCACATCTACCCGCCTCCCCAGTACCACTATTCTTCTAGGCATGAACTATCTCGCCAAGCACATAAACATGCACAAGCACGCTGGCACCTATGACAATGTTAGCGAGGGCGAACTTTGGAAGATGCTTACTGTTGGGTTGCTCCTGGGCAGTAAATTCCTTGACGATAACACGTTTCAGAACCGCTCTTGGTCAGATGTCAGCGGCATCGCCGTAGCCGAGCTCAATGTTATGGAAGCTAAATGGTTGCGAGATATGGACTGGATGCTATATGTCAATCTTGACCGCAGCCACGACTACGACGCTTGGTTGAAGAGCTGGAAACAATACCAAGACAACAAACGACATGTCGTCCAGCAACAGCAGTCTCAAGCCGCTCTTCGCGAGAGACTCACGCCTATCATCACCTCGATCCATAATGATTCGGCTAAGCAGTCCCACCATCCACTGTCGTATGAAGGATGGACACACGAGGAGATTGCGGAACATGAACGTATGAATACGAGCGCGAGACTGAGCCGGCCTACGAAGATGACCTACAGGCCTCGAGAAGGATCGTGGCCTAATCGCTACCAAAATCCTTGGACTCAAGCTCCTTTGACTCCCCCCGACTCGGGCTATGGCACGCCCGAGTACCTGAACTCGGCTGCCTCGGTCAACTCTCGTTACAACGAGTGGTTCAGCCAGGCCGTTCAGAATCAAAACTACGGCCGCTACTCTCAGCCTCATGCCTCTCATCACAGTTACTCTTCCTCCAGAAGTGGATCCCATTTCCACCAACCGTACTTCAACCACTTTGGCCATGGTGGATGGAATGCTGGAGTGGCCGAATGCAACTGTGCAATGTGTGAGCCTATCATGCCTGGTCACTACCTTTCCCATGGCTACGGTCAGCCTGTTATGGGATAATAATGCTGCCCCCACCAAACCGAACCCTTTTTGGAAGAAATGAACTCAGCCTCTACTGCGTGATGGGGAACTATTCGGTGGCGTGATTAGATGATTACACGCCTAAGAGGTCACTATCTGTTGACTACACAGATTCACATCTGGCGGCTTCACGAACATACTACTCTCTTTTCGATCAGATACCCTTTTTGGCAAACTGCCTTCGGAGCGACAAGCGCTCCACAAGATGATGCGATGATTGGACTTAATTGAGGCTAGCGATCGCTCTCAAGTTTCCGTACGACATATCGTGAGCTATACCCAGCATCTCGGATACTCACGTGTTCATCATTTTGTCTTGAACGGGTGCACTTGTCAGCGCCCGCTGGATTGCCTCCACTCACGATTTTGCTCTCATCATCTTCATTGGCGTTCGTCATGATATTCCCCTACGGCTAGGAGTTTTTTGTTTTCTTTTCCACACATAGATTTGCACGTGTCATATCTTGTTCGCATTTTACAGCGACGGTGGTAAAATTTTCTGACTTTTCACGGCGTTTAAAAAAGAACAAAATAATGAACCATCAGAATGGGTTTCGTTGATCTGCCGCTCGTTTGATTTCCTTCCCCTCTGTGTCAGAGGCTACTACAAAAGCAACCCGGACGCTATATTATGCGATGATTTTGGGTCCACCTTCTTGATTGATACTTTGCCGTCTACGTTCTTCGACACCTTTCCCCCCTTGTGTCGAGTCGGACGAGCCTCCATATTGGTCATCACTTTGTTCCTCGATAGGACAGAGTGAGTTTGGCTCTAAGGCCATGACATATGGTTGTGCTGAGGGCCTGACGTGTTGCGTTGTCGCCTGGCAAATGTGATCGTTACTACCTCGCTGATCTAGCATCAACAACTGCGTCTCCTTGTTGCTGTTTTGTTTTCTGGAGTTTTTGCATGAACTTTTTTTTTTTGGAAGGAAACCACGGCTAAAAATCGGGGGCTTGGACATATGGTATTCCCTTTCATACGTTTCACCATTCGAGTATAGCCTAACTGGCTCTCGATTTTGCCTACTACGCGCCATTCCATGGCCTAGTGCAAGGCATTCGATCGGTTGCGCTTTCGTCTTTTCTACGTTTAGACCGAAGATCAGGATTTGGGGATGGGTACGGGAGCTGGGGTCTAATTCTTTGTGGGCTCAAATACCCTTTTCGAGGTGCCGTCTTTTCCTTTGGGAGCTTGTGCTTCTACTCTTCACGACTTGCATGATATCCTTGCTGTTATCCTTTGCATGGTGGTTGCGGGATCCCGATTGGCGGGAAAGAATTTGGGGGATAAACAATTGGCAACTTTGGTGTTGAACTGGGCCGGGAAACCAGGCTTACCCGGACTGCGAAAGTTGTTCAGTAGGTAACTGTTATTCCTCTGGGGAATAAATAGATGGGCCGCTCATCTTTGGTGAAGCCCTAAGTCGTACATGCCGGGCAAAGGCAAGCCCAATCAGCAATGTCGATTTTGTTCATATTATATACAACATACACCTACATGATAGTAACTAGACAAAATACGATCTTTGCCTTGGTCGATTTGTATATTTGCGGCTTACCTGAAATTCTTTTTGGATTTGTGACATGCCTTCGGATTATGAACATAGACCGTGTGTTGTCAGTATGACTTGGTTTGGGGTGCATGCTTGTTCCTCTAGTAGTGCCACGCCTGCTTATTAGTCCTCCGCTTCTGTATGTTGCCTTCGTTCTCTATAATTGATATCTACTTGTGGTTGTTTGTGTCGCCTGTGAAAGTCAAGCTGAGAGAGTTAGGTAGGTACCTACCTCGTACCACTTTTACTGTTCCGCCAGCTGACAAAAGCTATTCACAGCTGGGTGCCAGCTATATACCTAAGTACCTAGGCTGCTCACGTTCATTCATTCATTCATCCATCCATCCATTCATTTATACTTTCATCTTGTCGATTGAGGGGCACCCACAGCTCCGAGGACTAGACTTCTGACTGAATGTTTCCTTAAATAAGGCTTTAGGACTTAAATTTGTGTTTTCTTTTTTCCGGTCTACCTACTGAAGTTAGGTAGGTAGATAATCACTCACCTGTGTACTGCTTAGAGGTAGGCAGTCAACCTGGTCCCTCGCGAGACGCGCTCTCATTTCAACATCGAAGCTTAAAGTCACAGATCCGAGCTACCTACGGATCTCGGTGCACGCCATAATTCGCATTCGCGTCCACGCTCGCATCTATTCCCGGGACAAGCAAGTGGCTGGTTTGGCTGGGTGGCAACGTGAGAGTAACATCTGGAACGCAGGATCACCACTGTCTGTCTACCGAGCACTTATAATCTACTACCACCACTCCTACTCTACCCTGTTCCTCACGGGACGGAGCAGAAATGACGTCCCGCTTCATCTCAGGCGGGACCATCGCCGGCGATGGCGCGCTGGGCGAGGACAAGGTAGGAGGAGCAGAAGCAGGAGGAGGAAAAGGAGACGGGGAAAGGAGTGGAGGGAATAAGAATGCGACGGAGTGGGAGGCGGTCCAGAAAGATCTCGACGAGGAGAGAAAGAGACGCGAGGAGGCGCGTAGGGCGAATGTTGAGGGTGGTGGTGGGGAGAGGAGTCTTTATGAGGTTTTGCAGGCTAATAAAGGTTGGTTTTTTGGCGCTTTCCGCCCCTTTTGCCCTTGTTTGCTCTTGCTCTGCTCGCTCTATCCTATTTTACTTCGTCTTTTCTTTCTAGTTTCTCTCTCTCTCTCTCTCATATCTCTACTTGGGTTCGCTGTGCCGTGTTTGTATACTCACGCTCATGTACCCCTTTTCTTTCGCAATTGCCAGAGTAGATGTATCGCACTATCTACTTGCAGTAGGTATAGTACCAACTAATTCCCGTCCTTTTTTTCCTCCTAAAAAGCCGCCAAACAAGCCGCCTTTGAAGAGCAGAACCGCATACGGAACCAGTTCCGCGCGCTCGACGACGACGAGATCGATTTCCTGCACGGCGTGAGCGACGAGCGACGCGCCGAGGAGGAGCGCGTCAGGCGCGAGACGGAGGAGGGACTCGCCGATTTCAGAGAGAAGCAGCGCGCTACCGCCGGTGGGGGCGAAGATGCCGGTATTGAGGATGGGGCTGTGAATGGGGATGATGAGTGGGGAAATACTGCTTCTGGGAGGAAGAGGAAGAGGGAAAAGGAGAGGGATAAAGGAGTGTTGAAGGGTGTTAAGAGGAGGACCAGTACGGGTACGAAAGAAGAGGGTGGTAAAGAGAAGGGCGGGGATGATGCCGCCGTGGATGAGAGGGCCAAGCTTCCGTCTACTGAATCTGCTACGCCTAAGGAGGTAGCTGTTGCCGCCTCCCCAGCACAGACTGCCAATGTCAACATGACGGAAAAGCCTAAGTCGAAGCCGGCGTTGGGACTGGTTGATTATGGATCGGATGAGGACGATGATTGAGGATTGATATCTCCGACGACACTTTACCTCAGCCACGGGCGATGCATACAGGTGCGCATGGTCGCAACGGCTCGACGGGATAAACTCGCTCGCTACTGGCCTCGGTCGCGCCCCATTCCTGTCGCTGGCCATTTACCCACTGTCCTGCTCCATAGGGTCGGAAGAGTTGATTACCAATGCCCCTTGAATCGGCAGACGACCGACCGGCCTATCTTCTGCTCGCTTCACCTTTATACTTACTTTTGGTCAGTTACTCAACATCTACAGCTGCCTCAATCAAGCCAGCTTCCCGGACAGGACAGACGATTCGAGTTCCGGAACCGGAGTTGGAGTTACCCACGAAGTATACCGCGGAAGAAACATGAGTGTCAGCCACTGCTACTCGGAATTTATGTATCGCCGTCTATGTACAGATGATATATATATACTATTGCTAGATACAGACCTCTGGTTCGAGTTGGGTGAACGGAGGATCATGTAGATTTGGCGGTGATACCTACTTGCTTGCTTGCTTGCTCATTATCTAGTAGGTAGGATTGTTTAGGAATGAATGAATGGAAAGAAGAGAGATCGTGTCCTTCCCTGAAGCTAGCTTGATAGCGGATGGAGTTTATATCTGAACATACTTTGTTAGGCCTTTTACATACCTGGGTTACCTACCTAGTCCAATGAGAGATCAGGTTGGCTGTATTGCGGTGTGTGGCATGCGATCGGTACTCAACCACTTAACTAATCGATTAGCTAATAAACACAATTGAATGACTGATTTCTGCCTACCTACCATGAAGTCGTGGTCTAGAGTCCAGGGGCATTATAGCCTTTTATCATATGAACCACCCTTCGCACTTGGACCTAAGATCAACTATTTTCAGTAAACTAAACAGGGACAAGTAGACAGACATCAAGTCACAAATCAGTTCTCGTGATCTATTAAGTCCTGATATCTACCTAACCCCGGAGTACGAAGCACGCCTCTCTCGGATTCCATTCTAAAACAAGCCCGGATAATAAATCAACTTCGGCGGAACGACGGAGTTGAACCGCTCATGTCCTAAACGCCTCTGCTCCTCGGCCACATCAGGCGAACGCCATCCTCATTACTCGTACAAAGTCCTACAATCCCTTTTTTATTTATTTAAAATAAAAGCGTGAAGGGGAAGTTTCCGCTTTTACGCGCCGTATGGTGAGCAGAATTGATACACCGCCACTACTGTAGAATTGCTCGGGGTTGTGGGTTTCCTCGATTGAATCCACCGTATACCCCGAAAAGCCATTGGATAGGTTCACCATATCTTGCCCCTTTTAGAGGGCAGTTGGCGAATTGGTAACGGCGTTGGCAGTGAGTCTTGTGGACTAACAGAATCGACGTGAAAGCCCAAAAATTGTATCGACCATTCTGCTGGGCAATACTTTCAAATAGATGCCGTTATACTTGCACTTTAGTGTACGGGACAATGGCAGCATCGATAACAGGCTCTCGTCGATGGGCTGTCGTCTTTTCAGAGCCCCATGCTGCCTTCCATTCCTTTTCCTTGTTCAAGGCCTTGTCAAAAGCTACCCGACACTCGGGTGGTAATTCGTCTAGTATATCGCTCGACACGGCGCCCAGGCCCTGGAAGTCGGCGAGGAAACCGGGGACCTCACGTTTCTCATAGACTGCGGAGGATATGCCTGCCGGTGGCGTTTCCATGTATGTGTCAATGACGGTAAAATTCCGGGGAATTCTAGGATCGAGAGGGGGGAAACGAAGATTCTCATCCGAGTCTCTTTGACTAGACGAATCTATCACTTGCTCGACTCGAGCGCGGGTAGGCTGCATGATGGCAGGGTATTGCATGATATTGGTGTGGACGTCATAGACACCGGCTATGTTCTGGCGACGAACAACAGCAAGCTCGGCGTTGAAACGGCTAAGTGGAGGTTAGCTTCGTACTTATAAAACACAAATCAGACAACGGTTGATCATACCTAGCTTCACGAGCGTGTTCTAGCTGCCAGTTCACGTCGGTCACGTTCACACGTCTCTTCTTTATGTCCATCTTGCCGCTCTGGGCTGGCTGAGATGGCGCTCCGGAGTGGTACACAGCACTCGCACCGTGCCAGGCCACATATTGGTTCTTGTTGTACTCCTCGCCCGACACATAACGGTCGTTGGGATCGGCAATCTCGCCCTCCACGACACCCTCGGCTCTGGCCTTGGTCACTTCGTAGTCGTCGATGACCCTCTTGCCGCCGACGACGATGAGGGCGCCAAACTCCCGGAATACCGAACGGGCCGTTACCACACCTATAGCACGGCCCTTGTACGAGTGGGGGATGATGCTGCGGTCAATCATATCGCGTTTCTCGTCGTCGTCGACGATGATCTTGTACAGCCGCTTGTGCTTGGTGAAGAAGAGGTACGAGTCCCTGAATCCAACACAGCGGGCGGGCTCGGTCGATAACATGTAGAGCCGCTCTCCGCGGCCGGCAATGGTGAAGGTCCGACAACGGTACTCGCGGCCACCCTGCAGATGGCCCATCTTGTCGACCTTGGTCTCACCTTCGGCGTCCTCGGGCAGGGCCAGCTCATCGTCGACAATGTCCATAACATTGCCCTCTTTGTCGATGGCCTGCTGGGTGGGCTGATACGAGGCGCCCTTGCGACCACCACGGCCTCTCCAACCGCCTCGACCGCGACGTCTTGGGGGGTCATTCGGATCGCGCGGGGGGTGCTCAATGGGCAGAGTGTCCCAATCCGGGGGGCGGTTCTTGGGTGGACGGCCGAGACGACGTCTTCGGATGACCTGCTGTGGCGGGGGAGACGGTGACTTAGCCGAGGCTGCTTCGGAATCTTGGTTCTCCTCCTCCTGTTCTCCGGCCGACTCTTCGTTGTCTTGCTCTTGCTCGGGTTCGGGACCGGGCTGGGGCTCACCACCGTCAACATCTGCGTCGGGCATAGCCTCGTCCTCGATCTCGATCTCGTCAAAGGCCCTGGGAGTACTCTCTGGTGCGGGTCCCTACTGTCAGCTATTATTGCACCCTCGGTATTAGGGAGTGTTTCGTACCCATTTTAGCAGCGGCGCGCCGAGCGGCTGCGCGACCGGGACGACGAGCCATACTCGGTCGTCAATCGGAAAAACAATCGTCGAGTTGGTCCAGATAAGATGATTTAACACAAAGGGCGATCGCACGACCGGCGGGGTCTGGGCGTCACTTAGATGCGATGCGACACGCTCGCTATACAGCGGATCTAGTTGTACAATTCTTGGCGGTGGATGGTTCGGACTGGTTCCGGTATGAGTGTCCTTGAGAAGACGGGATGATTGGGGTTGTTTATGCCAGACGTGGCTTGCGGTAATTTGGATTGCGACTCGGTACGACAAGGTGTGGAGGGTTGTGTAGACGTTGGCGCATTGAACGAGAACGAGGTCGAGGCGTTGGCGCTTTTGGTATTGGAGACGCGGCTGGAGCTCGCCAACTTGGGAAATTGCAATTGGGACGAAGATGGAAGAGCGATGAGTGGAGAGAGTAGAAAGGTACAGCGTACGCGCCTGTCCTATCTAGGTTTAGTTTCCTGACTCTTGGAATTCAATGTTCCTAGGTATTGTCTTATTTGCTGTAGTGGGGCCCTAGCATTTCGAGTGTGGTCTAAGCGTCTGATAGGTGTACTTGAGTAGGTACATATACTTCCATAGGTACCTACATACATGCACGTGTAGTACATGGCAGAATCATCCATCTGTTATATCTGTTATGCAAGCCAGCCAGCAGGCGATATTAGTCTTCCCTGCGTGATCGTGCCGACATCAAGGCTAAAACATAGACTTTGTTTGCCTTCGTCGATGGCGAGAGAACGCGCAACCTGTGCCAGCAGCCTCTACATCATCATACTGATATTCGAAGCCTATTCAAAGAAATGTCTGATACCGCAAAAACACAAACCAACCTCCTCAGTTTCCTCAACCTCTCTAGTGAACTCCGAAACGAGATATATGAGCTGATCTTGTTGCACCAAGAGCCTATCAATCCTTGGCCCAGCGGTTGCTTTCGACAAACGCAACAGCTTACACCTGGGCTACTCCGCGCGAACAAGGCCGTCCATCGCGAAGCCAGCTCACTGTTCTACGGCAAGAATTGCTTCGATCTCTCCGATCCCACCCCCGAGCAAGTAGTCTACTTCCTTGAGCACATTGGCAGCAGTGACGCAGCCCATATTCGGCATGTGATTATCGACTTTCCTGTCTTCCTCTGCCTAGACCCTGGCCATGTCACACTCGTCGAGGGCAGCGCCAGCATCCTCACGACCATTCAGAGCCGTTGCACCAACTTGAGCTCGCTTAAGACGCCCCCGTATAGTACAAATACCATAGAGGCTAGACTCGATCACTTAGACAACCACAAGGTTACCACCGAGGCATTCCAGCTGGTCGATGCTCACTTTAGAGCCATTTCATCCCTGCAAGAGATCATTCTTGAAGTAGATGAGGATGGCCCCAGTGATAATATCAGAGAGACAATGAAGAGTCACGGATGGATACTCAATACGATAGAATTTGAGGAGGAGGAGGAGGACTGGGACCAGGGTCTCAGCGACATTGATGCCTATGACTATGATCATGACCATGGCGAATATAGCGATCTCGATGATAATGATGATTACGATATTGACAATGATAGCGACTTCTGGAGAAGAGCGGCAGACTGAGAAGAAAACTGTCGCGTCTTTCAGATGAACTCAAACGACGCGGGTTGATATACCACTGTACGAGCGACAACTCTGATGCCTTTCTTTCTGATGGATAAGGTTGTGCTTTGCGTTGAAGCTCTCACAGAAATACAATAGTGCTTTGTAAACATTTACTTCATATGTGATCAAGGCTGAGACGATAACCTTTAGGGTGATCTGAGTGCCATCACCTCCTGCAATTGTCGCCCCTACATGAACTATCATACCTGATTCCCTGATGTCATCAACGAAACGTTATTACACCGAAATGGTCTTTTCACTAAATTGAGTGTTTACTGTTTATTCTAAGGAAATTGACGCTATGCGAAAACCATGAACTACTATGGTAGATTCCAACTTTTACGAAGACAAACTCTATCTAACGACATGTCCTGGGGGTCGTTGGGTCGCACTCCCATATACCTGACACTCTCATTTATTCTAGAACTTATATGATAGTCTACAATACCTTCAAACTAGTGGTGATACTTCTACGTCCCTGAAATTACGATGTCATGCGATCATGCCTCCTGGTATCATCTTACACTACCATCGAGAGGGGTCAAAAGCCAACCCCATCCCATTCCACCACCAACTTAAGCCACAATTGTAGCCTAGTTAAACAGCCATACCCATTATCTAGATAGACGACCATGGCAGTTCAGACAGCGTTCAATCAGCGGCGTCTTGTGCGGCGATTCTTCGAGTGCGGGTACAAGGTATACGTCTTCGAAATGTGACGAGGAAGAGCTCACGTACATAACGCGGACGACATCCGGGATAAAGTGGAGAAGGCGGCCGAGTTCCTCGGCGGACGCATGCGCCGTGCTCATTAGCAATGGGGGGCATCGCATCGCCGCGCTGGGGCGACGGGAAGACGATGGACGATCCTGAGACGATGAGGGAATGGCAGGTGTACGTATCTCATTTAGTCCCTCGCCTGACTAGAGTGGCACGGCTTATTAATGGTCGATGTCCGTGTAGATAATACATAGAGACGAACCTCACAGCACCATTCGCCGTGTCACAAGCATGTTTGCTGTAAATGAAGCTGGAGGAGGGGAAGAGCGCGTCGTCTCGTAAGGAATTCCCGGAGTCGTTCTCTTTTTCTTTTATGATATTCTGGTTGTTTCTAGAGAATAGGCCCACCGTTTTGGGCCAAGATCGTGTCTGGAAGCTTCTGTATCCTCGCAATTACGCTCTGAATGGAATAACTGACTCAACATGTTCTAGACATCGACAACGACGACCCGGGGCCGTGTATCATGCACATCGGGCCATCCCGCGCGCACCAGAGCGACCCGAACCAGGAGGGCTACGCAGCCACCAAGTCGGGTCTGCTGGGCCTCACGCACAGTATGGCCATCAGCCTGCAGCGGTAGGGTATCCGCGTGAACCTCATCGCGCCGGAATGCATCAAAGTTGCCCACGAGTGTAAGGAGGGCGACGAGAAGGGAATCGAGTGGGTAAGTTTGGATGAAGAGAAGGATATGGAGGATTACCCGACGGATATCGCTGATGCTGCTGAGTATCTCGTTAATGCGGATTTCGTTAATGGGTAGAACATTACGGTTGATGAGGGTGCCACTAAGAAGGAAGCATGATTGACATTGTGATGCTACTAACCGAGGGTTGCGGTATGGAAAATTTGGGTTTATCTTCTCATAAAAATAGCGGGAAACAAGTTTCGGCTCCGTTCACAACAAGCTATACTCTATACCGAAGGCTTAGGATAGAAAGTGCCTCTATTGCGAGGTAGAGGGAGATCAGCACGGTTATATTAGTGTTTTGACCCTGGGTATTCGTTTGTGCGGCGCGTACAACTGTCAAGTAATAGTAGAAGAACAGCTACGCAAAATCCAGTGCTGTTAAGTCAGAGTCTAATGCTCCTTTATCAGAGACTGGCTCTGTTGAGTACTGAATCGACCTGTCTGTGAAGCCAGGGTGCCGGTGGGCGCGACCATGAGTCGACATCGTGCGTCTTCTTCTTCTCTTCCGATCAGCGTGCATGAAGACCTGCACAGATCTTTCCTCCCATACAGGCTTGAGTGCGATGCTAAGAAGCATGTTATTTTCGAGCATAATCTCATTTCTCGGAAACTTTTGGGCGAGTTCTCCCACGCGCATATAGTTGCGGTACATGGCTGCGTACCACAGATTCGATCCCTCGCCGCTGATGCATGCCCATGGCTCATGGGCTGGATCGAAGCCGCAAGCAACTATAAAGCTGGCCTTCTTGTTTTGCCAACTGGCCTGGTATGTTTTGACCCCGATGAAAGAAAGCCTATCTCTCGCACGGAACCCGAAATTTTCGACCCAGCGCTCGTCGGGGTAGGTCGAAAGCGGGCGTATGGATTTGCCCATGGCTGAGTGATGACTGGATTTGAAAACGAAATGGTGGCCTCGAAGTAGTGCCGAATTCGATATATTGCCGTGACCTGGTTGGGTTCTTAGAAATATCGGAGTCTTGACTGACATTTCGGTCTCGGTTTCGACGGGTATCACATTAGGAAGTACACGACTGTAGATATTCCCACCTATGTCCCACAAGTAAATCCCAAGAGGCTCTCGAGGCCTGCCTTCGCGGTGGCAATGGAGACTCATAATAGTCCGTTTAGGTCTGTCAAGAGTCGGAAGCGCTGTGGTGATTTGCAAACCCTTGTTTGTTATCGAGAAGTCTGGGCTATACAGGAGGAGCTGGCTCAACACTATATCTTTCGATTCTGCAAAATATTCAGGAGATGGTGCGAGTACGCTGAAATATTCCGAGGGAGGTACGTGCACAGGAAATACTCGTTCAGGCGCCTTCCAGGCAAGTAGAGTCAGGTCGTTAGTGGACTCGATGATTTCTTTTTGAAGTCGGACAAATGAGTTGGTTCCTTCGCCATATATGAGGGGCATATGCACCCCGAAAATTCCAAGAAGTGAGTATGCGATATCCTCCGGTCGCTGGGTGACTCTACCGGCCGCCCATGACATTTTCTGACAGACCGGTATCAAGGCAAGAAGGTCTCGGAGAGCGGGACCAGCAGCGCAAAGAACATTCTCGTCGATCCCGGTCATATATGCGATATCTGCACATAAGCTTGCTTTCGAACCGTAGAGGGTCCATGACGAGTCGTAAAATTCCAACCTTTCTGGAGCAATCAACTCTTGCAACGTCCACCCCCGAAAGAACCAGCGACTCAAGGAAAACTGCTTGCTAGTGTTCGAAGATCCTGATCTCGAGGAATCGAAATCACTTAGATATGCAAAACATATACCAGAGTCTGCATACCACGCATACATGGAATTGATGGCCTCAGTTAATTCCGCGCTGCTGGATTTGTCGATGCAGCATGCGTCGATCCATACATACTCGTATCCTTGCGCAATAGCTAATTTACATGTCTGTGTTATCTTTTTCCAACCTTCAGTGTCCGCACCCGTTCCTGTCGGTGCGCCACGGGAAAATTCGGCAAATGTGACCTCCTCACCTTGCCATGTATGAGATAGAATAGCATACGGAGGCGCTTGGGACCCAAAGAACTCTTGCAATTGCAAAGTGTGACACTGAATCAGTCGCATTGAATGGGGTTATAGTACTGTTTTGTAGAAAGCAATAGTGGTGCGTAGCAGATACATGAAGGCTTGAATGCAAAAAGAGGGGGCGGGGAAGGGCTTCTAAACAGTCTTCAGGCGATTGTCATGGTATGTACTAGATGGTGGATTGCGTGCCAATGTAATTGGATAATAATTAATGCTACATAAATGCTCCTTACCTATATTATAGAACCGTCTGCATAAGCCTCATTTCCTCAGCTAGCCTATGTCAATGTAGTAATTTCGATTGGAAAGGCAGATTTTGCGCACGCTTAGTTCTTTGCACAGCCACTACAAGCCATTATGTAGGCACTGAGCAACCTGAGTGAGCGACTTTCAGGTATTAGGCGTTAAGCACCTTTCAGGGTCCTTTTCATGTCCACCCCTCTATCCTTAGCACTTGAGACAATTGCTTGTATTTCGTTACCATACTGAACTATAGAAGTCATTTCGAGATGTTGGGGATAGAAATTGAGGCGTTGTGTACAATGTTTTTTTTATTTTTTATTTTTTATTTATGTAAATCATCGCCTTCGCGCATGAGATAGTTAGCTTATGCAACAGAGTTTACTGAATAGGAATAGGGGTTGACTAAGATCCTTTACAGAACGAAGCCTTCCTCGAAAAGATGTCATCTCAAGTAGTAGGCTTAGACGGTGGAATGATAAGTAGCTCTTTGATGCGCTAAAGAGGCGTTGGGATGTCTCTCATGATCTAAAGGAGGAAGCTAGATTTATCACAGAGGACGCGAAAAAGGGAAGCCCAGCTTTAACTCTAAAAATTGCGGCTAAGACGAGCTGGAGGAAGCGAAGGCTTAAAAAGTTGGAGCGGAAATTGAATGACTTTCAGAAGCTGATGAATTTGTGAGATCGTGGTCAGTTTCTAATAGATATCCTACGCGTTGGTCCGATGTTTGAATAAGAAAGGAACTGATTTTGAATTTTTATAGTAACAGGTATAACGGACTGTTTAAAAGGCTTGTTTACAGCTAGAGACCCGACAGCAACACGATAGCGAGTCATTAGCGAAGCACTAGCGACCCATATAATCTTTTAAGACGCATTGGTAGGGAGAGCACTCTGTTAGATAACTAGTTCTTAGCTACTTTAGAGTGTAAGATTAATAGATTGTGTAAATATAAGTGACTGAACCCCCTGGATTTAGGAGGTTCAGGAATCAATTGATCACTCTATTGAGCTTTAACTACTACTCCCTGGCTGTAGACAGGTCTATTTATCCACTCTGGAGCCCATAAACCCTGACATATCCCCACTAGACAGCGACTCCTCACGGTAAACACTCAAAGGATCCAAATGCAGTTGCGTCTCGCCGAGCCCGAGGTGGCTGTTATAAGCTAACCTAGGGTCTCACGAGTCGACCTATTGCAGCCAAGCCCGCCCTGCCCACCAGATAGATCACGTCGCAACTATCATCATCATCCTCATCATCATCCTCACAAATCAATAAACATCTTCTTTTGGCCCCAAACCTTAAATTGCTCTATTTGTTCATTGAGTCCGTGTTGTGACTAAATGAATGGACGAAGCGAAGCGGCAGCTATACATACCTATAGGCCTCGGACCTTGACCTTGACCTGAAGGCCACTCTGCTTATTGAAAAAGTAGTTATGCGTCGTCCAACTCTTACTCGGGTCGACTAAAACAAAATCGAATCTTCGAATCAATAATGGTATGAATTTGTACATCTCGCTAAGAGCAATCTGTGACCATGTTATCACTCATACTCTGCCTCATGATGTAGTTAGTCTAGTCTCTGGATAGACTTACCTGCTTGCCAATGCAAGTCCTAGTGCCTGCTCCAAACACTAGGTTGTTGCATCTGTCCATGTTGGAATCAGTGCGTTCCATCCATCTTTCTGGACGGAATGTATCGACATCTGAGCCGTATACGCCCTCATCCCGCCCTACGATGGCCGCGTTCATACCGACTTTCCATCCTGGCGGGATGTACATTCCTGATAGCTCAATTCCGCTCTGATCTACAACCCGAGGCATAGTGAATCCTACGCCAGGATGCAACCGCAATGCCTCTTTGACCGTTGCCTTGAGAAGTGGGAGCTGGACGACTTCGGAATAACTGGGAAAATCAGATAGTTTACCATTCTCCGCGGCTTGGTCAACCTCCTTTCGAAGCTCTTCATATATGGAACGATCCTTTAGAAGGTAATAGAAGACCGCTTGCAACTCAATCATAGTTGCGTCCGCGCCTGCTGTCCTACCAAATCAAGCGTATCAGTAAATTGTACGTGCTTGCGCAAGTTATGCAGTGATTACTTACAGAGCCGCAAAGGCCTCGTTCTTGACGTCTTCAACACCGAAGTCCAATTCCTCCCCTTTGGAATGGACAATGTTTAACAGGTTATGCAAAATATCTTTTCTCTCCTGTTTTCCAGGAGTTTCAACAGCGGAGACTCTATTGTCCACGCTCGTGCGTGCCGTTTCAATGATGTGATTCATTCCTTCGAGCCCTTTGCGTGCGGTAGAGCTGAGCGTGAATAAGCCCATAATTAGCCCACGGACCAGGGGTGAAGAAGCCGCCGCCGTTGTTAGTACGGGAAGCATTAACTCCAGAGATGCGAGAAAGGCGCCACCGTCGCCACAATTTTCAATGAAGCCGAGGGAGCGACCAAAAAAGAGCTCTCCAATAACGTCGTAGGCGTACCTAGCGAATGCATTTTGTTAATATGTAGCCGCTATAAATTAAGAAGAGACGAGTCTCACCACATAAACCAATCCCCAAGATCAATCGCTTGATTGGGAACAGTTCGCTCAGCCATACGCTCGACGAACAAGCGACTGCAGTTATCCATGTACGACTCCAAAGTCAAGACAGTAGACATGGAGTACACGCTGTTCACGATGCGTCTTCGCTCAAAGTGTAGCTTTTCGTCGACGGTAGCGAACGCGTGGGGATATTTGGAGAAAGCTCCCACATCCCAAATATGATAGAAATCAGTTTTGTTGAGTGGGGAGGTTGTGCTGTATATCTTGCGAATAGCTTCGGGATCTGCGCAAGCGACCTCATCTGGCGCAATACGGACAAGTGGTCCGTATCTCTTGTGTAACTTCCGTTGCACCACGTCCAAGTCTCCTCTTGAGACAGCATATGTCAACCATAGTCGGGTGATGGACGGCCAGAACGGCCCAGGAACTTTGCTGAGAGGATGAAAAGTCCGGCAGTAGATACACCAAGACACGAGATACCCCAAGGCGGCAAACAAGCCATAACCGAAAATGAAACTAATAGTCATCATCTTCTTTTTATAGTTTGGGCTCTTTGACTATTCTGTTTGAGAATCTGGATTTTCTACCTTCTTTAATCTTTAGTCTTCATTTAACTTTCGCTCCATCAGGTTTTAAAGAGACTATACTGCATTTATCATTCGAATTAATTTAGGTCAGGTTTTGTAAAGGTCAGCAGGGCCCTGCCTCAGTATGGACATTTTATGGGAATAAGACGCAGGTTTAGGTAGTATGCATGAGTGAGTGATTTGTAGCTATGATAATCTCGACCGTAATCTGGATCATGATCGGTACTATGCATTCTAGCTAGGATTACAGCTATGATTATGATCACGAATTTTGCGAATTTCAATGAGAATTGTGCTGTATTCGCCATATTACGCCAAGCACCAAAGCGTGATGTGATTGCTATTTCTCGTCTGCGAGATCATGATGTCGGTCACGGCAGCAAAATACTCCCTTAATAAACCGCCTGTGATTGTAGGGGGGAGTAAAATAGCCTGCGCTGAGACGTAATCACACAACAAAGCCACGTCATGTCACTGTGCTGCTGGTCGATTGATTGATTAGCACAGCTTACACGCGCTCCGGATTTGGGGTAGAGGGGTAGGCTTCTGCAGGCTAAGCTTACACTGTAAATCAAGTCAGCGTGATGACAGCTCATTTGCCTTGTTCGTTCGGTTCGTTGGCAGGCAGCTGCATGGTATTCATACTCTACCTGGTAGAAAGCAGGTCAATCGGGCGGAGCAACAGATATGACCAGCCTAGTTATCCACCGGGGCTGTATATTGCGGTTTGCACTTGGATAAGGTGACCAGTTGCATGTTACGACATGGCAAAAACGGCCTTCATCACCGGTGCCAATGGCATTAGCGGTAGCGCCATTGTTGAGCATCTCTGCAACAAAACCACCTCTGACGACTGGGACTCCATTATTGTGACGTCGAGGAGTCCGTCTAACTCTACCTTCACGGATCCTCGTATCAAGTTCATCGCTCTCGACTTTACACATGATGTTCCTTCCTTGGTGGAAAAGATGAAGGAGGTCTGTGGTCCCGTCAGCCATGCTTATTTCTGTTCCTACCTTCACAAGGACGATTTCGCAGAGTCGTACGCCGCCAACAAAACCCTGTTCGAAAACTTCCTAAGCGCTCTCGACAAGACAGCCCCCAGGTTGGAGAACGTTACGCTCCAGACTGGCGGAAAGTACTACAACCTCCATGTCGAACCCGTGCCGTCTCCGGCGCGAGAAGACGATCCGCGTCGCTATGGACCATTCGAGAACTTCTATTTTCCTCAAGAAGATAGACTGGCTAAGATTCAGTGTGGCAAGGCCTGGTCGTGGAATGTCATCCGGCCCGAGGCCATCATCGGTGCAAACTCGCAGCCCTATGGCCTGAACGAGGCCCTGACTATTGCCATATACTTCTTGATCTGCCGCGAGCTGGGTACCGCCGCCCCAATGCCGACGAACCAGCGATACTGGGAGGGCACTGAGGACGTGTCGTATGCACCTTTGATCGCCGATCTGACCATATTTGTTTCGACCCGGAAGTCGTGCGCCAATGAGGCCTTCAACGTCACCAATGGAGATTATTTCTCCTGGCGCTACATGTGGCCGCGCCTCGCCGCAAGTCTCGGCGCGAAAGCTGACTCTCAACAGCATTTCCAAAAAGCCGTGCCCGGAGAGGGCGAGTTGCAGCTCGACTGGAGCCTGGCTGAGTGGTATCAGGACAAGCGCAAAGTGTGGGAGGACTTATGTGATCGTCAAGGTTTATCGAGTGCCAAAGCGACATTCGACCTTGCCGGCTGGGAGGTTGGAGATTTTCTCTTTCAGCGGACGTGGAGTGCTACACTGAGTGTGAACAAGGCGCGCCGGTTCGGATGGACTGGTCATATCGATTCTTACCAATCGTTCGTCGATACGTTCGACAAGTTTAGACAGCTCGGGTTGATACCTAAGTAATTCATGGAATGCCGTTTGTCAGCTTCTCAGGCCCTATTAACTATTAGATCATATGAACTTTTGATAAAGTGCGGTAGACTTGACAGATTCTCTCTCTAGACAGTATTAGGAAAGTTGCCATTGAGAACATTCACCATTGGCGCCATTAGCGCTTGTTAACTCCTCGAATCTCACACACCACGCGGTTCAAACGCAGGCTGGCGACTGGTAACTTGAACGAGCGAACACATCCTACGAGGCAAATAGTAGAATCGCTCCAGGGCCGTATCCTATTTCTACAGATCTGCGCGTAAAAGCCAGTGAAACTGTGTGTATCTACTCCCTCTTCAACCTGGCCTCCATAATCGACCAGTCTCTCGGCGTACTCCTGGTCTCCAATACCTCCAGCCCGACCTTCTCCAACAGCGCCTTCTGTTCCGCCTCAGACCTCTGCGTACCTCCACACGACGCGAACATACTCAAGTCGAACCTCGTAATATTCTTGGTCGGATTGAGATCCGTCACTAAGGCCTCATGAATCAACAATCTTGATTCGGGACCCATGGCCGCGGCAAATCGTGAGAGAAACTGGGCGGACACGTGGTCGGCATGGTTATGCAGGACACCACGAAGGTAGTAAACGCGGGCGTTCTTGACTGGTTGCGAGTGTGCCATGTCGTGGTCCATAATTTCGACGTCGGGCAATGAGCCCGCTGTGATCTTGCTAGTGACTTGGGGAAGGTCTTGTAGAATGATGCGGCCCCGAGAACGTGGGAAGGCGCCGCGGACACGCATGGCTTGGTGGCCGAGACCACCGCCGCTGGGCGAGACAAGGTCAGTTTGAGTTTTCCTTTTCGCCTTTTTGGGTTTCACCCAAGGAGGAAGCCTTACATGTCGACGAAGAGGATGTCGTCTGCGTTGGAGTTGGCGAAGACAGCCTCAAAGGGGTAGAAGCTAACGAAATCTTCCTCCTGGGTGGTACGGGGAACTGCCATGTAATCGTTGAAGTATTTGCCTAGACTTGGGTCCTTTGACATACTCTCCCAAAACGTTTCGGTGGTATTGGCCCCGACCTGCCAGGCACAGTGGTTTGCGTCAGGTAGCACCTTGTACTCGTTGGCACGAAGCCAGGCTGGGAGAGCGAAGTATGCGGGCATTAAGCCAATTCTGAGTTTATCACGATCAGCAACCGCGCTGGAGCTAGAAGAACGTGAGATACTGACTGAGTCATGACGTTGCCTTTTCGGTAGGGTTGTACGTAGTCCCTAGTGATTGCGTTTGCTGCATATTGACCTAAGGAGACTTGGTCGACCATATAATGTGCATCTAGTAGACGTAGGATTCGTGCAACTAAGGCAGCATCGGCATTAAGCTCTCCAGCAATATCGGCGGTGCTGAGGGACCCCGAGTGTTTGGAGAGGACGTCAAATATGCCCATTTCACAAGCCACCCCGGCCCCAAATAGCTCGAGCGGCCCCCATGTCTGCGCTTCAGCAAAAGTCATAGGGGTATGGAGCTGATGTACAGCCTTTTCAGCAAGACGCAAAGCTCGAATGCGAACATTCTCATCGTCGATGCCAGAAGGAAACAAGATGGGGACTCGACTACAGAGAGCCTCGAATTCCGGAAACCATTCCTCGATGGTAGACATAGTGATATGGTGGATGAGTTGTGACGTTGGCTAGCCGAGAGGAGAAGGCCACGGGGAAACTCTGCATCTTATATATTCCGTACACAGGACGCTGAACGCATCAAGAAGTTGTGCATGTCTGTTGAAGTATTACATTTACGTTTAGAGATAGCTGGCATGCTGACATACACTATGTGACCATGACAAGTTATTACAGACAGCTTACATAGCTGACCAGATATAACGAGCACCCGTGACGTTACATGTAGATACTGGTGCATAAAAACGACAACACGGACCGACAAGACTAAAGGGCGTCGGCAGCTAGCACGAATACATAAAGGTCTATGAGTTAATGTTTATAGTCCTCATTATTGGAAAACCATCCACTCCTCGCTTTGAGAACACTTCGTTGCCACTTTAATTAGGCTACTTTCATTAGATCACTCATCATGACGGTTGATCAGCTCAGTCGTATTCAGACACTTGCGGCAGAGATTGCCGACTTAAGCAAAACCTTCCAGGGTTCTTCCGAACTGTTCATGGCCGACAGCTTGCCATTATTGAAGAAATCTGAGGGACTTGTCGGACTTGTGCAGTCACCTGCAGAGCATGCCACGTCGTTAATTGTCAGAACCATGGAAACGGCTGTTATCAAGACGCTATTATCGTTGAATGTCCTTCAGACTATTCCGACAACAGGATCCATTTCTCTTGAAGGCCTTGCGATAGCCACCGAGACCCAAGTATCCCTGCTTGACCGTCTCCTGAGAGTGGTGACAAGAACAGGTTTCCTTATCCGCGAGAATGGCGCATACCGCCACACTTACACGTCCTTGGCCTATGCTGGACCGATTGGGGAACTTTTCTCGCCCTGCTACGACGAAGGAGTTCGGGCCTTGATCAGGCTGCCCGAGTATCTGTCTGTGAGAGACAAGGAGGAGGCGAAAAGCGCTAGGTACAGTCCTTTTACGTGGAATGAAGGCCAAGAGGGCAAGTCCACATTTGAGATTCTCTCCACGATGCCGGCAAGAACGGAAGGCATACACACTTTAGCAACGAACGTCCAGCATTTACGGCCATACACAGGCTTCTTCGACTATGCTAAACTGTCTTCTGAAGACCGAGAAAGACCCGTTTTCGTGGACGTGGGTGGGGGCAATGGACACGTTATCAAGGAAGTCTTGCAAGCATTCCCTCAGATACGGCCTGAACAGTGCGTCTTGGAAGATCGCCCAGAAACCCTTGAGCTAGCCAGGACGACAGGCTTGCTTCCCGCTGGCGTGCAGCTTCTCGAGCACGACTATCTTACTCGTCAGCCAATCTCGAATGCGAAGGCATACCATCTGCGCGCAGTAGCTTATAATTTGGGTGATGCCGAACTTGTCCAACTGTTGAAGCAGATAGTGCCAGTGATGGGCGCAGATTCAAAAGTGTTGATCGCCGAAAATATTCTGTCTGATGACAACGGCACTGCCTTCAGTACAGTGTCAGATATGATCATGTTGTGCATCGGCGGCAAAGAAAGAACGGAGCGAAATTTCCGTGAAGTTCTCGATCAGGCCGGCCTAACAATCGATAGCATTCATCGTGCACCTGGATTGGAGTTTGGAATTGTTGAGGCAAGCTTGAAGATGATATGAGCTCTCGGGAGCAAAAGGCAAGGCGGAGGTCGAATGATGTTCTGCTCTTGCCCTCCTATGATATGTGGCTAAGTGTAAAAACGTTTTGGGGTTCCTTGACCTTCGCTTGTTCCTCGGGGTTCGTCTACCACAATTAAGAGCAAAGTGAAATCAGACGCTGATGATAACTCAGCACGACGGGCACTTTGACGCTGAGGTCGCCGTAAGCTACGGTCTCGCTGGGCTGCTGCATGTACAGCGTTGAGAACCAAGAAGGCAACAGACTGGATAAAGGCTATGAAGGCGACGAGTTTGAAGTAGACGAGATTTATGAGCGGTTTGCATTGTGCGAGCATAGAGAGCATTTGTTTTACGCATAATATTACTCGAAATAGCTGTGCATGATCTGATATTCTTCCAGCTTCTCAATATCGTTCCAGATTTTAGTTACTGGTGTCATAGAATCATGGAACGCTAAGGAACAACCTCTGGAAAGCAGGGGTATTGGGCACGGACCCATGGCCCGTACGTATATATTCTATCTAGTAGTACAATCTTCATCATGTAGATAGGGGATGCTGTGACAGTAAGATGCCGACAAATTCTATTCATCTCATGCCGCAGACAACCTCTGAACATAATTTATATAAGACATCTTCTATAGCCGTGAGGGGGGCTTAACCTCCCGAGGTGCAGATAAGAGCCAACAATACTGTCAGCTATTTCCGTAGCGTTTTGAATAACATTATTGCGTCTTTATCAGTACGTTCAAACTCCTCTTGTTCCGAGATCATTGGGGGTAATACGTCATGTCTTGGACGGAGTTGAGCAACTCGGGCCGACTCAATTCGTAATAGCCTACTAATGCATGTAAGCTACGGATGATTACTAAGTTGTAAGCGACGCATGATTATTAGGGGGTAAGCAATGCATGGCTGAGGATGCAAGATGATGACTTTGGGGTCTCGGAACACGGTTATTTCCATAAACATGTCACAAAATTGGTTTTAGACGCAAGTTTCTAACACTGAATATGTGCTACGGACTGGGATATAAGCGTGCGAGAGTACGAGCGGCCCATGAATGCAGCGTACGCAAAGGGAACACTTGAAGGCCAATTGTACAGTTCTCACTGCTAGATGTTCCAGTATTAACTATTCATTGCACAGGGAAAAAATTGAAATGGCTTCTAATACAAGTCGGTCTGTCTACTTGGCGGAGATAATCAGTGATAGCACTACCAAAATCGAGGCATACCGTAAGGAACAAGGACTACCGCCCCTTAGTCTGGGGCCCGATGCACCACTTGACGTGAAATATCCACCCAATATCGAACAATGCCGACGGGCCCTTATCGATGCCAGCCTAGAGTTGGGCGACCTGGCGACAGGTCCCGTCGAACTGCGTCTCGTACCCGGATGGGCAGTCATGACCATGTTTGCCGTGACCCAATTCGTCTTCGACTTTGACATTGCTCACCGGGTGCCTCTTACAGGCGATGTGTCGTACGACGATCTCTCCAAGACCGTCAAAATCGGCACGTCCGTTCTCCGCCAGGTCCTGCGTGCGGGTATGCCCTATCACATGTTCTACGAACCACGGCCGGGCCACGTTGCGCACACGGCGACGACCAAGGTCATGGCGCGGGAGCCACTGATTAAGGACTGGACCGGCCTGTCTACGGATGTCTTGTTTCCCGGTGCAGCTGGGCTGACCGAAGCCTTGAAGAAAGAACCCGCGGCCAATGACCCCGCCAAAACCGGCTTCATGTTCGCCAAAGGAGACGGCGAGTCCGGCATGTATATGTACCTTGAGAAGCACCCAGAGCAAGCTCGAAGATTCGCAGGCGTCATGGGGGCATTTCAACAAGATGAGGCGTACGCGCCACGACACCTCATCAACAGCTGGCCGAATGATGTGCAGAGCGGTAAACTCGTCGACCTGGGTGGATCGACGGGCACCGTGGCCTTTGCGCTGGCCGAGGAGTTCCCAGGGCTCGAGATCGTGGTTCAGGACTTGCCTGGGGCACTTGAAGCCGCCAAAGTCCAAGAGGGCAAGAATGTATCGTTCATGCCTCATGACTTTTTCAATGAGCAGCCTGTAAAGGACGCTGATGTGTACGTGAGGGCCGATATATCAGATCTCTCAATCTTGTGCTAACCGCTGACCTTGTCGCAGATACATATTTCGCTGGGTGTTACACAACTGGCCCGATGCTCATGTCCAACGCATCCTGAGAGCTTTGATCCCGTCTCTGAAGCCTGGAGCCAAAGTCATTATCTTTGATGAGATCATGCCTCCGGCTGGCTCGATGACTTTGAGCGTCGAGCGAAATCAACGGTAAGCTACTCGACTCACCGCGCACTTTGCTTTTGACAATGCTGATCGTAAGTTTTTCAGAAACATTGATTTCGGCATGTTGATCCTTTTCAACTCCAAGGTACGCACCCCCTGAAAGACCAACACATTTTGTCCATTCTCACATGGAAATCTTCATTGCAGATTCGCGACGTCGAGGAATGGAAAGAGGTCATTACTCAGTCGGACCAGCGTTTCAAAGTCACGGATGTCAGGTACCCTGAGGATTCTCGACTTTCCCTCATTGAAATTGAATGGCAGCCATAAAAGTATGATATGCATCGCGACCCATCGCCGTAAACTTCCCACATAAACGACTTGATAGAAGCATAATTCACACTTCTTAGTCTTGTCTAAAACGAGATAGTGTATATAAATCGCTCTTATCGTATCTCTATAACTGCCAAACTGTAGATGTGTTTCTGGAAGCCACGTTGAGCCTATGTAACCAATACTTATAGAAACTAACAACACATGGCAGCAAAACAAGTAAACAATCTGTTTAGGAAACCAACTTCTTCAAATCCCCAATCGTTGCCACTTCGAGGTAGAACGCATCACGAATCTCGATGCCAAGGCTCTCCCGAAACTTCTGTGAGATAACGAGCGACATGAGCGAGTCAAGCCCAATATCCGCAATTTCACACTCGTCGGTAAGTAAGCCTGTATCAACAGCGAGCTCTTCGGCCAATATGATTATAGCACGTGATGCAACATCATCGCCATCAGCTTCTTCGTCGCCGCTGTCGCTGTCGATCTTTTGTATCCGTCCATTCGGAGGTGGCGAGCCTCCTGGAGTTAGAAGACTATAATCGAGCTGAGGCATCATCTTTGGACTGCCACCTGACTTACTGATCGGCCCGGAACGTGGAGGAGTTATGACAGATGCGGGAAGTCTCACAGTCGTCTTCGCCGCCACCGCCGTCGCCATGGCCTTTTCCTGAAGAGAATTTGTAGATGGTAGTGGACTTGGAGCTGCAGCTCTCTTCTTTTTGATAGGAGGAGCAAGAGGAGCCGCGCCTGATGGGCGAAAGAAGCGATTCAGCATCAGTCTCGGCCACTGCCGGAACAGGATGGCTTCGACCACACCCACAATCTCACCGTCCTGCAGAATGTATACGTCACCGACGTAAGAGCCGAGATTGCTGTTATCGTCAGTAGCCTCTGGCACCATCCTCACGTATGCAATATATCGACCGCCAGGGGTCAACGGCTTAGCAAAACGCATAGACTTCCATGACGGCGTGATGAAGAAGTTGTTGATATTGTCAAAGTGGGTACCACCATTCAGAATGAAGCCAGACAGCGATACCACACCATCGATGAAATGTGGTGGCACGGCCCAGTCTCCTTGGGTGTCTGCAGGGAAAATGACCTCGGCCATGGCTTCGTCTTCGTTGAGTACAACTGATTGCATGGTGCGATACATGCTTGAGTAATCCACCAGCTTACCAAAGAGGGTGTATGCAAGTTCGGTGGTGAGTTTGTTGGCCGTGCCCTTGATTGACATAGCATTGAGTGCGTCGATGCGACTGGTAACAAGCCGAGTCGTTCGAGCCCAATCAGACAACCAGGCCGAAGCATCTTCGTAGTAAGCTGTAGCATGGCAGTACCATTTGTCATTGGCTGGGTTGAACCACTTAATGTGAACTTCACCCTTCTCGAGGTTGGCTTCAGCATTGACAAGAATGGGATGTGGATCAAGAGAGTTTGCATCTTTCACTACCGGATCGTGATACTCGAAATTGGCCACATTAATGCCTATTCTACTGGATGTCAACGAGAACGCCTTTTGTTGGATCCTTTGGGCGAGAGTAAATGCCATTTCGGCATGAAGAAACTATCGCAGGTTAAAAGGTATGAGCAAAGAAGGAGTCTATTATCAACTTACCGACGAAGCAACGCCATAACCATTCATGGCATGCCCTTCTATCACATCTTTGAGTGATGGGTCGGTCATATTGGATTCGCCTAAAACTTGTGCTGTCAATGAGTCGTAATTTTCGGAGTATAGTCGGTGGATGCTTGATGTTCGAAACCCGCTAACAACGGGAAGTGCTGGCTCTGGCAAAATCTGACCCTTGGTTAAATTCCACTCTCCTCGGTACTGGATCCAATAGTTCTTGTGGTTCCAAGCGTAGGCCGGCACGTGGACAAGTCGAAGTGCCTGCTCAAATGGACGGTGGTATTCATTCCAGTCGACGTTGACTCCAACCTCGTATAGGCTGCTCAGCATCTTCACTAAAGATGCCCAATTGTCGCTGTCTCGCTGTAGGCTTGAGCACGCTAGACGAGTGTCGGCGAGTGTACGGCTGATGAAACCGCTACATACGGGATTATGGCCCAACTCAAGCCAGACGGTGGATTTCGACACTAAGCCGGTCTCCAAAGCCGCATTGAGGGCTCCAGCGAAGTCGACCGTTTTTCGTAGGGAGGTGGGCAAATACGATGAATCAATGTTAGCGCCTATCTCGATGATGGCCGAGTCGCGGGGAGAAATAATGGGAATGGTGGGCGTGTTGTAAACGATCCCTTGGGTTTGGCGTATGAGATCATCGACGACATTGTCCATCTGAGCCGTATGGTACGCATGTGGCACGTCCAGACGCGTTGTCCTGTACCCTGCTTTGGACAGGCGAGTTGAAAAAGCTTCCAGATGCTCAACAGTGCCGCCAATAACAGTCTCCTTTGGGCTGTTGATGCAAGCTATTTCAAATGGCAAGCCATCTGCTTCACGCGTAATATCGGCCACCGAGGCGCGAACGGAGACCATGCCATGAGTGTAAGATGAACAGTTAGAATCCAGTATGGTGGCTCGTGTCCCGACGAGAAAGACTGTATCGCTGTCGGACAGCACACCGGCCACGGCCAGTGCGGCGTATTCACCCAGGCTGTGTCCAATGACCGCACATGGCTTAATACCAAACGTCATGCACAGTCGAGCGAGAGAAATTTCAACACATACAATGGCGAGATGGATGGATGAGGCTGGCAGGTTTTCGCGAGCACTCTTTCCATCAATGGCAGGTAGGAAGGACGGGAAATTTTGGCGACGTGAAAGATTGTCAAACTGATCGAGTTGCGTGTGGAAGAAGGGAGAGTCGCGGTAAAGCTGCGCTCCAATTCCCACATAGAAAGTGCCCTGGCCAGCAAAAGCAAAAGCGACTGGGGTTCGTTTCGCTGAAGTCGGAGTCTGAGCTATAGCAGTTTCGATGTACGGTTGAAGTTGTTTGGCGGCGTCGGCCAAAGACCTTACTACAACGGATTTCCGGTACTCGTAGTGACGTCTTCTGGCCGAGAGTGTGTAAGCAATATCAGCAAGGGATAAGTCTTGTGAAGCTTCAATATACTCGACAAGGCGCCTAATATTCAAGCTGAGAGATTGAGCTGTCTTTGCTGAAACAGTGATGGCATGGGCTTCTCTTTTGTCCTCGCACAGCTGTGGCCTTGGGCTGGCCTCTTCAATGATCATGGCCGTGTTACCTCCAGCAGCACCAAAGTTATTGACCATGGCCAGCCTCTTCTGCGTACTGGTCGGGCCCCAATTGGCGGCTTCGAATGGAATAACGACGCCCATCTTGCCCAGATCTGGTAGTGCAGGATTCAAGCCTGTCTTCACGCCAATATGAGGTGGAATTATGCCATTTTGGAAGACTAATATAGCCTTGATGAAGGCCATAATTCCCGCAGCAGCTTCTGCATGGCCCATATTGGCTTTGACTGAGCCCACATGTAGGGGTATCGGTCGATGGCTATGAAGACGGGGAGGCGCGAACACACTGGTCACAGATCTCATCTCGGTGGGATCGCCAGCTTGCGTTCCTGTGCCGTGCATCTCCACGTAACCTACCGCCAAGGGGTCGATACCAGCTCTTCGGACAATCTGGTTGTACAACAGAGCTTGTGCCGCATCGTGAGGATGCGTAATCGAAACAGCTTCTGCCGAGTGAGAAGTAGCTGCCGATAAGACTACCGCGAGGATATTATCGTTGTCGGCTTCTGCATCCTCGAGTCTCTTTAGAATCACGCTTCCGACTCCATCTATTCAGTAATGCCAGTCAGTGGACGTCTTGAAGATCACGAAAGGTTAAGGATAAAAAGAGAACAGCGTACCTGATCTACAATATCCGTCCGCTCCCTCGTCCCAAGTCTTACAGCCCCCGGTAGGGGAGAGAAAGTGGCCTTGGCTAAGCCCAGCATACACATCGGAGTTCGTGAGGATATTCATCCCTCCCTAAGGTGACAGCCACGATATGATTAGCGCTTATAGTTTAATGGTCTTTAACGTGAATCCACAAGCTTACGGTAATGGCCATGTCAAGATCTCCACTCCACAGTGATGAGCACGCGGCTTGAATAGCTGCCAGACTCGAAGAGCACGCCGTGTCGACGCTAAAGCTAGGGCCCCAGAAATTGAAAAAGTAGTTGATACGTCCGGGACCAAACGCTCTGCATCCACCGGGAATAAAATAAGTTCCTACTTCCTGTCCAGAGTTAACTTCGCGATAGTCGTCACTAGCTTGGCCGTAAAAAGTGCCAACGCGCCGGCGATGGATGACGCCTCGACCGTCAACATACCCGGCGTTCTCCAGAGCTTCGTATGCCGTCACCAGGGCAAGGCGCTGCATTGGGTCCGTTTGTTCAGCCTCTCTGGGTGACATGCCGAAGAACATGGCGTCGAACAGCCCCGGATTATCAACAAAACAGCCGTAAGGAGTCTTTGAGGTATTCTGCCGTTTTCCCGTGGGATCTACGTGTGTTTCGACGTTAAATCGATCGGGGGGAACATGGCGGTGCATGTCTTGCCCCCGCATCAACCGCTCCCAGAATTCTTCGGTAGTGTCCGCGCCCGGGAAACGACATGCCATGCCTACGACAGCTATCTTGGACGATCTTGTGTCCTTCGGCGGACTTGTTCCCAGAGCGAGATCAAATGCAGCTGGCATCATAGCGAGGTCTGATACCGCTGCGTTGGGCAATTCGATCCGCCAGCGTTCCAGCAGGTTCTGATTGTAGTGCGATGGCTGTATGCTAATCAGTTGCGCAGATTCGGGCATCAGCTGCTTCAATTTCTCGGTGACAGAGTCAATAATCATATCCCACCGCACTCTGTCGGTCAATATCTCTTCCATGATCTGTTCGAGCAGGGGTCCAGCCTCTGTCTCCCGAAATGGCTCTCCGCTTACAGGCGATATTAACGGAATATACAGCTCCCGAGTCGAATCGATCTTTGGGACGACTTGCCCTACGTGCTCCAGGCCATACACTCTGTTAGTATGCCACATACCCTGGATTTTCTTCATTGCCACATTCTTCGTCTTCTTAAAGCCATTAGACTCGGAAAAAAGTGCCTTCAATGTTTTGGGCGGTCCGCCTATGCTAACCGAGCCCCCAGCGTTGTCGACGTTGAAGACGGATGCGCCATTGGTTGCAGGATATGCCTGTTGAATTCATTAGCATGTCACCAACATTTCCAATCCGGTTCTGCTCTGACCTTGTCTTCGTTGAATTGATTTACCGACTCACGGGCGTCGTTCTCATCTACTCCGTGGACACAATATACCCAGGCGCCATCGGCATTGATCTCATCGTGAGAGACTTCCAACGATCGACAAACCTGATCGACGACCAGACCAAAACGGAATGAAATTCGGGCGATATCTTGGGCAATGCTTGGTATCATAGATATGCTCGGTGAAAGACCGATTGCAGCTGCCGAGAGTAGACCCGAGCCCCTTCCGATGAGTGAGGTGCTGGCCGGTGTGAAGTTGTACTCCAGTGGATGAGCCTCATGATATCTTGGCAGAATGTTGGTGAGCTTTTTGTTCCCATTGAATAGCTAGATGGAACTTACGCAACAAAGCTTCCCAATTGGAAAACGAGAACTAATACTCGCTCGATGGCCCCCCCGAGTGGCGTCTTTCTTAATTGAACAACGTGATCTGTCAAGTCGAGGACGCTTTCGAAAGGTGGGACCAGGTCTCGGTGTGGACGGCTCAGTCGGCTACATTCGTCCTTTAATGACACTGTCACACACTCTAGCAAGGATGCCAAGACCACATGATCTCGCTCTTTGCTGAGCAAATTCAGTTTTCTGAATAGGGTTCTTTGATCGCCCTCTGGGTCTCCCTGGGGAATTTCTCCCGAGAAATATAAGACTTTGGCCGACACCATTATGACAATATTCGCTCTGCTTGTTGAGAAGCTACGATAGATGATCCTAAACTATGACAGGCATAGGACGTCTAACACCGCGAGTATTTAAAGGATGTGAAACGTCTGACTATCTATTACTCAACATTTGTCGGTTAGTTATTACCCGTCAGCATACAATGCATTACCACCGCTTCTGAGCTGCTTACTTTGCTTATCATCTGCAATGATAATAGGACCATAGCCGAACCGTTTCCATTTACGTATATCGATTTAAGAAGGCTGTATCCATTTCGTCTATGTCTGATGGGCATCGCTATGAGCTAGCTATGGTGATCTACGTATGTCTCACATGATATGTTTTATGACTCAATAGGTTAGCACCCGCACAGACCCCTTGGAAAGGGGCCCTTATAAGGGCAAGGGCCCCTTCGTAGCAGGCTCTGCCGCGAGTGATTTTCTTTGCTACCTTACTTTTCCACCTCCCACGAAGGGGGTGGTTTTTAATGATTGTCGGAGGTTTTTTTATCCCACCCGTTGTCCCTCGGTGGTAGCCATGGGCTGGAAAGAAGGAGCGGAGGATCGCGTTGGGTAGTGCTTTATTTGTGATTTTTAGTCTGCGCGGCTGTTCGGGTCCTGGTCTGAGTGGCCGGCTTAACAGCGTGCGACGCGCGACGTAGCGCACTACACCAGGCCTCGAATAGCAGCTCATTATATGCGTTCAAAAAAACATCTACGTTTGACATACCGAGTGAATAAACACAATATGATGGCAAATAAATTAGACTTCAATATATATTAGGAAAATCTAAAGAATACTTATATCATATGTACCGGTAAGCTGGATTCGGATCTAAGGCCGGAAGCCTATATATCGTATGTATTGTTGTACGGGTATAAGATTTCGTTCGAAGCTTTACCTATGCTTGCTTAATTTGCCGAGGTATTAATGGGAACCAAAAGCTAGCAACTATCAGCGAAGGGTTGGCAATTACGGAGTATCCGCGAGGCCGTTCGGGCATAAAGGCATTGGAGTTCCCAGTCGGCCGAAAATCAAACATGATTTCCACAGCCCCGGTGAAGCTACGGAAGAGTATCGGAATTCGAATATTTTCCTAATCTTTGCATATTAGTCTTGGTAATACTTTCCCACGACTATACCTATTCTCTAGTTCACTTTGACCGGTAACCAAACAACTCATAACATTGTTTACAATCTGTATCCATACGGAGATATCAATGAACTACCCGCTTCAGTACTTGTGCCGTACAAAAACAAAATGAATTAAATTCATTGGCCGCTCTTATGAAATAACTAAATTTCAAAATAATAATGTAGCTGAGATCTTGAACAAAGAAGTAATACAAGTAAATGAAATCACGTCGTTTCCAATGATTTCACGACAACATTTCTGGAAAAAGCCCCTTTGACCACCACAAAGCGGCCCAAGGAGGAGGAATGGGACCTCAAAATCGTTTGAGAAGAGTAAGGCGAGTGAAATTCAACATTAATACTGTCATTTCAAGGTCATGTCCCATATCGGATCATCCCCTACTGTATTTGGATGATGATGCAGATGGGCCGCGATATCTCGACATCTTGCAAGCCATACAACGCCTTCATCACGTTTCCTCGCAAGATACTTGATTACAGTCTCCATTGCTTCGATACGCTCGGAAGATGTGGTTAAGAATGGATGAAATAGCAAGGACAGGAAACCTCCGTGCTCGATCGTCTCGTTGATCTGGTCGATGTAATTTTGCGTAAGTTCCGTCGGTGTTAGTGGCTCTTCGCTTTGAAAGCCTTTGAGTTTGCGAAGCTTGCCAAATGTTTCCATGTAATAGAGCGCATCAACTGTCGTCCATCGAAACGGTAGTATGGCGATCAAGTCTTTATTGTAATCGGTCTTGATCATGGCTGCCTGTTCGGCCGCGGGACTGATGTAGTCGAGCCTATATTGCCGACACAGTTTCAACGTCCTCTCTCCATGTATCAGACCTCCCGGAGGCCGAAACCCACGATATCGATCCACCATACTGCTTTCATGCCTCTGACAATACCCTTTCAGGCCTTCGTCACCGAAGCTGTGGATAAAATTGATTTGCTCGGCGGCCTCATCGAGTTCGCTCCAAGCTTCATGTCGCCATGCGTGCCAAGCAATTTCATGTCCTGCACCCGCAATAGCTTCAATCGTGTCTGGGTATACTGATAAGTTCCAGGACTCAATGAAGTAGGTCACATGGATGTCGTGCTTCTCAAGCAAAGCCAGAATTTGTGGTACGATCTCAATGACGGAGAAATGGCTTCCAACCGGTTTGGCAGGGGGCCATAGCCCACGATCGAGATCAGCTGCTTCGCCCATATTGTCTAATGTTAAAGTGATTGCGGCTCGAGCGCCGTTTGGCCAAACATCATGCCTTTCAATCGACATCTTCGCGAAGGCTCGGCCGTTAAGCTGAGGACCGTCAAATAAACCCAGATCCGTCGTCAACTGTAAATCCGCAACGAAGGAAGCGGAAGATACGAGAGCGAAAGTCCTCAAGTAAAAGCCTCACGAACATGTCGACTAGATAGCGTCTTGGCACTCTACTTTGTGGCGTCAGGGGAAAGTGCGGAGAAGCCCACTCTACTCGGCAGATCTGCAGCGCGAAACTGCTTTTGGTGTCGGCCACGGGGATCGTGAAAAAGGCGACTATCTATCTAAGGTTAGTCTACAGGCCAAGTCCCGGGGAGGTGGAGTCGCAGCCCACCAGTGAGCTTCGCCTGAGGTTATATGACCTCGGATAAGTCCGACAGAATGTTACTGTAGTAGAAATGGCTCAAATGAACGAGGGACTGGTTGATCAAAAGAAACGCAACTCAATTAACTGAATAAATTCAAAAATCAACGAGAAACTAGAAGCGCATAGCTGAGTGTGCTGTGGGTGGTTATGTTGCCCAGTCCCATATGCTTTTGACAGGAAAACTAGGCCCTTATTGGCTGATTTTCACAATTAGCCACTTGCAGCACTCTTCAATACATGACTTCTCCTCTGTTACATTCCATTCTGTTTTTCACGCAGTACATGCTACAAGTCCTAGACTCCCACGCTCGAGTCGAGCTTTCAGACCGTCTATCTTGCTGTTGTGGAAGTCCTCGAGCTGACCCATGGGGAGGATTGAATGCATGGTGCGCATGCGCTGCAGGGCTGCCGTCTCCTCTGGCGAAAGTTTTCCGAGAAGTTGTGCTTGCTCGGGTGTACCTTCTGCTTCCACAATATTGGTCAACTTTCCTTGCAGCTCCGTGTCGTGCAGGTCGTTGAGCGCATTAAGGCAGAGGTCGATAGTTCCGGTAATTGACTCCCTCTTACTCTTAGGTGCCGTTTCCTTATCTGCGACTCCTTGGATGACTGTCCGGATTTGAAAATATCAGCATCATGATATACAAGTTATATGGACGGCAAGAGTGAAAGAAGGTAATGGAAGCCGTAGGTTGATCTCACCTGGTCCGATGATCTCGAATGCTCGATCAAAGCCTTCTTCGTCAAGATCAGAGAGGATTGGCTGTTCTTGCATACGGATTTGCTTGAGAGCAGCCATTACCACAACAAGGAATAACGTGTAACCTTCGTCAACCTTTTTCGCATACCACTTGGAAGCATTGAATTCGTTGCAGTCTCCCCGGATGGACGCATGGATGGACGTCGCCGCTGCCAGGGCACTCGATAGAGCCAGATGATGACCAGACGAAAAGAAGGGGTCAATAAAACATCCCGCATCGCCAACAATACGGAAGTTTGGACCGGCATACGCGCTGGAACTGTAGGAATAATCTGCGGCTTGCCTGACACCTGAAGCCAGTTCAGCCGGTTCCAAATACGAAGATATCGTCGGACAAAGTCCAACCCAGCTCGCCAGGATTTGAGCCTCCGTTGTCCCTTCCGACAGAGCCTTCTTCTTGGCAAAGAAAATGTCTTTTCGAACAACAGCTCCGACTGATACTGTGCCATTGTGTAAAGGTATCATCCACACCCACCCTGATCCATCTATAGTCACACAGGATTGCTCCGTTAGCGACTAGCAAGCATGATTTGCATACATTTGACGAACTCACCTCTCATGCCTTCGGATATGGGCTGATTTTCGCGATCAGTTCCAGGACTTGGTGGGATATTACCTTTGAAGTATCCCCACAAAGCAATGTTTTTGAAGCTTTCGTTGAACTTGCGATTCTTGAGGTACTTGGTCGACAGAACACCAGCCCGGCCCGTCGCATCCACCAAATAATCGAACGATATGGTACCAGAGCGACCATCTTTCGCTGTCCATTCGGCCGAAGTAGGTCGTCCGGGGTTGGCCAGTTTGTGCTGGCTGGTGAACTGATCGTTCTCATAAGGCTCGAAATTGACCCGCTTCAACGATATATTCTCGAAAGTCTTTGCACCACTCTTGGCGGCATGACGGAAAAGAATCTCGTCCGATTCAGACCTTACCACGTTCCAGGAATACCCATTAGGACCGTTAGCCCGGATAAAGTCTGTGTCTATAATGCCATTACATTAGGACGTAGCTCCACGCATGACTAAGGTTACTTCGCTCTACTCACATCCCGCACTCTTTCCGTTGAGCTTGAAAAATGCACCGAGCTGCGTCCACCGGTCAGCCTTTGTGAACTTGCATGGGAGATATAAATGCTCCATCGGTCCATTTAATGATCATCTCACCTTCTTCTGGAATCCATGCTGCTCGAAACTTTCTTCTGCGTCGATAAAACGCAGTAGGTATCTCATTGAAGGGAGCAGACTCTCTCCAATGTGGTATCTACAAAAGTTAGCTGCTCAGGCGGGCAATAAGTGTGGTCTGGTACACGAATTCATACCGAGGGTGGCTATCTGCTTCGAGCACAATAACATCAACGCCTTCACGTGCGAGAGCTGCCGCGGTATAAGAACCTCCGGGACCGCCACCTGCTACGAGAACGGTGCAAGATTGAGGAATGGCCATCTTCGAGATATAAAAGTTGAATATTGAGTATTATTCTAATTGCACCTGGGTGATGTGGAAGCTATAGACACATTCCCTGCGGATGTGAAGGTTATTTATTAAGCACTAATTTGGTAACTAATTGGGAACACTTTGGTCAGCATTATGGATAATGGTGCTTACCGAGGATTATAGGTGCTTATTTACACGATTCTCGGTAAAGATTACAATAGGGGAAGAGTCAATCCTATTTGCCTCAATCCTCGTCTCATGCCGGCAGTCGTCGCCCCATGAGTCAGCGCTGCCAAGCACGAATCATTTATAGAGGACTTGGTGCTCACGGCCAAAGCTTTACCTGTTGCTAGGTGGTCGTACGTTAGTGTGGCGTCTGGGGTGGTGAGCAGTATCAGCGAACCATATTCAACTCTTGCGAGATACTTTTTCTCATAATGATAGCCTCCATAAAGCAAAGCGTATCGATATGCTCATACACCTATGGAAACACACAGATAATCTGACTAACATGTGATTCAGGTAGGGAGCCGTAGTGCATAAGTTCTGTAAAGACTTTAATAGTTTTATGCATGCGCGATCGCTACTCCCATTACACTGGATCACGGCGCGGAACTAGTCGTAACTGCGCGTCCCGAATCCACTCTAAGTGCAACTATACTCGCCTAGGTTAGCATGGTACGGCACGCGCTGATAGCGATGCGGTCCAATCCTTCAGCCTGGCGGATACGACACAACAACGTCAGGAACCCGGCGCGGATGACGGTCTCGAGAATCACGGACGCGATTGGATTTGCCAGCCATTGATTCCTTGCCGTCTTACTCGCCTAACTTACCGACATGCCGAATTTACACCATCGGGCCGTTATGTCGTGGGTAGCGGCACGAATGGCACGGAGATGATAGTGACGCCGCTACCTAGAGAAGCGGTTTTACAAGATGAATAATTGGGTGCCCTCCTCAGGTCCGACTACCTCCTCGGGCTCCCGGGCGGTTATGACATGAACAATACAGCCGTACACTGTTCTGGGTATGGATCGGCATGGACAGCCGCCACGGAGAAATAGAAAGACCAAGGACCCAGCTATACAGTCAGCGCTAAGATCTGCAACCAGGGCCAAGCTCTGCAGTCAGCGGGTATCACATCTCACTATTTACAGTGGAATCAACCTGGCCTTATTCGGCAACCCTCTCCGCTAAAAGGTCCAGTTTTCCCGAGATTGAGATGAATCTACTGCGTACATACTACGTAGATAGTGGACCGGGTTTCCAGCAGCCGTTACTAAAAGAAGATCAAAGAAATTTACATGCGACAAGATTGTTCAATGTTTTAAATTTAATTACATCTTTTTATGTTAAAAACGACATGATAAATAACTACCTGGATTTAAGTTATCTTTTAATCACTAATATGGAGGGAAAGAAGAGCTTACGTCGACTCACGCATGATGATCAGGGTCATTTACTTATTAATCATCTTTTCACAGGATTTAGAAGTGTTATGTAACCGACTTCGACGAAGACTTTGATTGGGTAAGAGTTCGGATCGGCAGAGGAGGATGATAAGATAATTAAGGCCATGGTTGGAACAGGCAACACCATGCAAGTAGTCCCTGCCAGCTAAGATTGACAGGCGTCTGCATCCTGAATGATTAGTGAGGGGTCTTTATCAAGACGTATGATTCATTTTCTACTTCCGGTGTGCTGATATAGTCTTTAACTATTAAGAGTCCGTGTTGCAAAAGCTACGGCAGAGGCCCGATATATCGTGCGTTCGGGCTAAAATAATAATTATTGCGTCAGCAATGAATAATGATACGATATTTCAATTTCGTAGGGTTGGTTCCTACCGACTTGATCAGCAAAGGCTGAGTATAATGCTGTGCTCCTGAGAGATTGAGTTACAGCAGAAATATCTTCTACTTGTTCTGTTGAAAGTGGACTGTGTCAAGGAGCCACTTCACGTGCTGTACAAAGACGGAAGGGTAGAAGGTAATGGACATCCTCACCATGCATATATCGAGGTCTTACACCTTATTTATTGAGTCATGTACAGTAGGGTTGTTCTACCAAGACCTCCTTTACTTTATAGCTATCGGATCTCTCGGTTTAGAGGCATGTCAGATTCAGCCCTTCAAATACGGAGCGTGCATAATACTTGTCTTAGGCCTTTGGCATTTTGGTAGCAATCCGCGAAAACCGGTTACTTCTATATGCAAGAGCCTCTACGAGCTAATAAGAACGACGGCTCGAGTATCAAGACCCGTATCTATCAAAACCGAGGGCCCTGTTGATGACTCTATCTGCGCGTTGGCGTCAACATCTGACCACCCCTTGCTTTACCACTTTCGTATAGATTGCGCTACCTAATGAAAGCGTACGATACCTCCAAGGGCCTGAATTGTAGCAGCTCATCCATGGCCCATATTCGTGGCCCTCATTCGCGCTCGTAGCAAGCGTTGGTGGTGTGCTGCGGGGTGACGGCTTCGACGCAGCTTACAAGCTGTCTTGGCGTTGATACCCTCATCCACGCTATACCTCGCGTTTAATTACTTTGATTTGCCTGCTTAACGACTGTTCATTAACTGCATTTGCGGTGCTGTTGCTTTATATCAATATACGAGACAACGACTACGGGCTAAAAAGTACCCCAATAGGTTATATTCTTACAAGCACAATTGACCGTATATTCGTGTGGTTACGCAACAGCGATCCGCGTAACTTGTTGCTTTCATAATGCTGTGCACCTCTTGTGGCTTTCCAACGTCGGCACAAGATTCTAGCTCCGCAAGAGCAAAGGCGGCGGCGGCGGATCGCCGTCGCGAGCAGAATCGTCGGGCACAGCAGCGATTCAGACGTTAGTCAAGCGACCCATCACGGAATGTTGACAATACTGACTTTCCGTTCGTCCGTGGGCTTTACAGAGAAACATCGTCAACGAAAAGCCGCCCCAGACCAAGATCAACTGCATCTACAAAACAGCGCCTCAGATACCCTGGATGACAATAGTCCGACAGTCTCCAGCCCGTTGACACCACCCAGCACAGTGTGTACGAGTCGCAGGCAATCCTCGATAGAACGTTACGAGGAGAGCCGAGGAGAAGATGTTATTGATTGGAATTTCTTTATGGATTCCGACGATCGCTACGAGATGGAAAAAGGCGCGGACGACTTCTGGGCATCGACCCTGAAAGAGACGGCTCCCCTTGCTGCTACTACCTTTGTCCTCCCTTCGGAGCCAGAAGACTGCCGGGGACATCATACAGCAAGGAACCCCGGTGACTCTGTCGATAATAACGAAAGTGACAGAGTGCAAGCAGGACCGACCGTCCTTCACCGAGCAGTGCGAACTGGAAACAGCAAGGTTGTGCGTCTTTTACTCGAGCATAGCGCAGATTGCAACTCGAAGGATAACGCTGGTCTGACGCCTCTGTCGTGTGCGATAATTGGAGGCCATGAAGAGGTATTAGAATTATTGCTATCACATGGGGCTGGTATAGAACACGTTGATAATGCTCATCGGTCGGCCCTTCACTGGGCTGTGTTACATAATCGTCATAGGATACTGAAGAGGCTTCTGAGCTGTTGCGGCGGGGATGCTTCGTTGCTCAATAGACAAAACAAGGACGGAGAAACACCGCTATCAGTCGCGGTTGGCGCAGGAAGCGAGGTGGCTGTGAAGCTGTTACTAGAATTTGGGGCCACGGTCAACGTAGAGTGATGATGTTTGTGTCTTCACACATAGAAACCCAACCAGTATTTAAAGATCTGGCATGGTAGATGCATAGGTTGAGCGGATCGCACTCTACCATCAGCTTTCCCGTCGAATTGAGGAGGACTGGGCATGCTAGTATTGGAATTGTGCCAGGAACCATAGAGACTTTTAAATGCGACATCATCGTTGGTCTCACCTTCCTGGTCTGCTAGCTGCCTGCCAGAGTGGTGTTTTAGCCCACGTCGCTAGTCACACCACTCACTTTGATACCTACACAATATACACCATTTTTGCCACATATTTTTGGTTTCATTTGCCTTGCAGATCATTGGTAAAAGATAGAGGTTAGGTATTAAGGCACCATTACACGTGGGATTCTGCTTGACTGACAGACTAATTGCCTGACCGATGACCCTATCCGCTTCCTACTTCGTCCGAAGATAGAGAGATGAGACTGACTGCCTGCAAGACCTACCGTTTGTGGGACTAACGGAAACGGTGTGGTGGGAAGCTTTCGAAAGAATAAATTAAATTTTGGGGATGACGGTAGAGGGTGCAATTATAAGATTCGCATCAGTTTAGATGGCGTTTTGACAGCAGAAACACCGAGTCAATAGGTCTGCTAAGACTTAGCAGAGCTGGCGCGGCGTGATTCCTGGGAAACGGTGATTTTATGCAAAAAGAGGTGGTGAAGGTGTGCGTTGCTGAGGTAGTAAGCACAACCTGGTGTCAAGGGTTAAAATCGAGGTGGAAGTATGAGAGTCCCGGTGACGGGAAGGCGACCCTGAAAAGGATTTTGGTTCTTGGGGATTAAACTGAAAGGGGTAAATCTCACAAAAGGTAGTGGTGTTGGCCACTATCCGCGTACTGAAATATATAGAGGGCCTCCTTGGCACCTCATTGTATTGGACTTGAATTTCAGATTACTACCGTGGAGATCCAGCAGGATTTGGTCCCGATCCTGAATGGTTAACTGCTTCGGCGTGAGACAAAAGCAAAGTTTTATGTGACGGACGGGGTTTCTAACAATAAGCGAGGCCAACAAAGCAATCCCATCGTGGAATGCGACATGGAGAAACCCCAACACCAACGGGGTCCCGCCAATCGCACACGATAAAGCAGTTCGTGAGAACTGTGTTGGAGAGCTTGGAGTGCTTCCAAAAATAGACAGACGTTTGTTCGCTCATCTTAGGCATGGCCATCATTATGCATCTGTTGTATATTTATCTTTCCTCTCAATCTTCTTAATGGGTGCTGCCAACCATGCGAAAAGGGAAGCGGGGAGCCTCCGAGTCGAGATGGCCACCCAAGAACGACGCATCGGTCTTGCAGAATATTGTTCTGCTGCTCAGCCATATCGATACTGGGCAATCTGAATAGCTATCATCAGAAGTGGGGTAGTCAGAAGAATACTCAAATATTGTGCCTATGATTGACCTACTTACCCATGTATGAAACACAATGGAAGGAAAGGAGAGTCGAGATGTAGATCTCGGAACCTGAACAGACTCTCGAATTTATAATGAGACAGGTCCTGCGGACCAAGGGCCCATTTCCTTCTAGAGGCTTTTTCTCTCTTTGACACAGCTCGAACCCTATTGCCCGGTAATCACTAAAGCCTTATCAACCAACATCCTCACTCGGCTGGGCAGATCTCCTAGAACTCCTAATAACACGCTGTTGCAGGAGAATGGGCTTGAAAGCAGTACCGGAAGATCTACTATTATTTTGGTAGATGTTAGAACTATTCTAAATTTAGACCACGATATAATCAACTAGGATGACTATGTCAACTTGTTCGAGGTCGGGAGGAATACGTGTTGAGCACATATCGCCACTATTCTAATAACTACGGCGCCTTTTCAGGAATTGATCGACAAGGCTAATGACCACAATTTCAAGCGTTGAGGGAGGACGGCCATAAGATCGCTTGAAGTGTATTTTGGAGGATGACATTCAAGTTAACTCAAGGTGGAAGCTATTGTTGCACGTCTCGTGCAGCTACTATACTATTGTCGTCGAATCCAGCCTCAAACTGATTGTACTCTAATTCTATAACAGAATCTCGAACTATCTCAATATACATAGCTACAAGCTCATCGGCCCATTTTGATGGTAACCGACAGCTCATGCTGGAACGAACTTACCACATAAAGGTTAAGCTCGCCGCTGGGAGAAAGACGAAAAAGCCACAGCGGTTCACGTTGCTCGCGATTCGCCTTGAGCATACTGCAATTTAGTAAATCTCAGTCTGTGGCACTCAGGATGTTCTTAGAAAAGGTTCTGGCAGTCCTCATAATTAAGAAATGCAGGTGGAAAGTATACATCTATAACCTGACGCTTGTTACTCTGTTACCCCTGTATAAGAAGACTTGGCAAGTATACGCGCTAGGCAAGGCTTTTGGGGCGCTTGGGGCAAAGCAACGCACGAGCCAAAAGTTGGCTCTTGGACTGAAGTTTTTAGTGTAAGTACCGCAAGACAAGATACAGATAAAGAGAGACACCGAAAGAAGTCTGGCGCTAATAGGAGTCAAACCTAACCTCTATTATTTGTCCGCTTCAATAACACCACACCTGGTACTTTCCACGCGGTGGGTCATTCATTAGCGTGCCAAGAGTACCGAGCGGAGTCATCTTTTACGGGGTATCAACTACCTACGTATAGACTAATGTACATACGGTGGGGCAGTAAGTGCCGATCAACAACCCCTGTCAGTCGCTAGGTAGTGTACAGTAGCCCTATTACCTACCTTGTCAGATAGTGTGGATATGGCTGACCCCTGCTTACCCCAGCCAGTGGATCCCTCCAAAAGGTCACTCTCCTACTCCACTGTAAGAGACGCTCGAGACGGCTTGGCAAGTACTGCGCTAAGCAAGACTTTTGGGCGCTCGGGTCAAGCCAAAACCTGGCTCTTGCACCGAGATTTTTAGTGTAGCATACCAAGAATACCTACTGTTGCGGAGTCCTGTTTTACAAGGTGTTAACTACGTAAATGGGTACCACGGTCTTACCACGATGACGGTAATTGACTTGTATGGAACCAACGTGGCAACCAAAGTTCTATAGGAGCCCGTGCACGGTAGTCGTGACCCCTACTAATAGTTGATAGTTCAAGAAGGACTTGAGAAAAAAAAAAAGGGAAGCGTCTTAAATATCGACAACCGAACTGAAATAGATCTAGGCATGAGCCAGCTATACGAAGGCGAGTAAAGCAAGGCGACGCGAAGGTCGGCAGCTGAAAACTAGGCTCTTCGGACATAAAATCTGCAGATTCCCTGCTCTGGTTAAAGAGGGGATGAGACCTTCATGGCTCTCTTGACGCCTCAGCAGATTCCTTGAAATACGAATATCCCCCAAACTCTAGCATGCAAGCCGCCCTTGTAATACCATCCATCTCTTCAGAGTCTAAATCAGGTTAAACTTTCCATGCGGATCCTGGAGGAAACTCGGGCTTACGGACTGCAATTACGTTTAACCTTGACTAGTGTCTTGATCTCATAAGACGTTAAGCGTAGACGTACCTATGGCAAGCCTATTGTTATTGTGCGAAGCGGTCTCAACCTCCCTCGTGGGCAGTCATTGGCTATATACACACACGTTGTTACGGGAGTGATATCGTAATAATTAGATCATTGAGAAGCCTGTGGCATTAAGACTCGTTATTGACCCGAGAGAGTGTTGGAGTGCTGGAGGGTAGCAATCACTGCTTGTTTGCCCCAAATGTAAAGTAGAAGGTTGGAAAATACATCGCTATCCCATTCAATATGACACAAACAAACTCCAGCCCCACGGGCATTCCCTACACCTATAGATACATAACGTATAGAAAATAGCGGGATACCCCATTCTTCAAAATCGGCATATAATGACGCATGGTTAGAATGCTCAATAAGATTAGAACCCTGTTCTTATACACAAACTACTTACCATGTGGCTGGAAAACATTAACATAGCGTTCGCTGTATTTCAAGCTGATTACATATTAGTGAATGCAGGATTGGATTATGCAATACAGGTTCCGTATTAACTATATATGGTCAGTGTATCTGTATTAGCCGTAGGGATATAAATAACGAATGCTGTCTTGCACGTTGGGATATCTGTTTTTACCAGTTATTCCAGGCGGGAACGGAACAGAACTGCGACACAATATCAAGACACTACTCAAAGTAGAACATAGTCAAACCGGGGCTTAACCTATCTACAGTTATTACACGTATCGTGACACAAGATCCCAGCTGAGTTGTCAACACCACACGGAACTCCAAGATGAAGTTCATAAGCGAGCACTCTGACCGCCTAGAAAAGGCCAACAAGAGGATAGAAGAACTGAAAAGTGAGCGTTCTAGATTACTGAATGAGAATGCTGCGTTACGGGCTATCAAGACGCCGAAGAAATCACTACCAACAACAACATCATCTACGAAGTCTACGATACCAAATTATACTAAGCACTATACACAAGCAACGGTATCATCACGCTGTAAGGATAAATCTACACCATCGCAGAAGCCCCACAGAAACGACAATAAGGCTCCCCGTGCTATTCTAGTCAACGATGAACGTCACATTTACGAAGACAGTGTGCCCACCCTCGCGATAACCATGGACTCCTGGAAACAATGCCCACGCTATATGGGAGACACTAGAGCTAGCTGCAGGCGTGGGTCTGCCCTCTTGGAAGAGAGAATAAAACGAAGAAATCAGATGGATCTTCGCAGTCTCAGATCGCAGACTAAGCCAAAATCACCAGAGTCGGGCTCCAATTGGAAAACAGCCATTGTCGACGGAGCCAAATCAAGTTATGAGGAGTCACAGGCTGGGCCAGAATCGCCAGGGTTCGACTCCAGTTGGAACTCCACCCTCGTCGAAGAGGACGAATTGTGCTTCGAGGAGCCGCAATACCAATCATCCACACCTCCTACGTCGCCTGAGACCACGCTTTCAGTTGCGGATACAGAAGTCGACGATCCCCTGGACGAAGGGTTGGCCCGAATATCTCGTCTGTATGAGCGGCTGGATTTGGTAGATGAAGTTGTGTACATCGAGGTCAAGACTGGCCTGGACTACCTTCGAGAAGCAGCCGAAATCACACAACATGCAGTATTCGACGCCAAAGGTTGTATGCCTGAGTGGTGTGGCTGGATGTTCGAGGACGACCCGAATCTCGTGCGTCTAGGGAGGGACGAAATAATAACGTGGATAGGACCATCTTTCCACTATTCTGAGAGATCTCACAACGGGTATCCTTGCCACCAAATCTACAACGCTTTACTCTATATGCCGCCATTACGAAATACTATCTGTCATCCACGTGGATACCAGCTTCGGGACCCTAAGAATCTGGACTCACTGCTACAAGATGCCCAGAGAGTTTCTGTCATGTTAGGGGATGAGAAGCGAGCCCAGAAAATAAGGGATATTCGAGATACCCTCCGCACTGAGGTCGACAAATGTCTACAGGAGATCAGAGACCTACATGATCTAGCTGCCCAGCCGTACTATGATGTGGACTACAAAACATATCATATAATGATGTTTAAGAAGATTTTGAAGTACGAATGCCATACTGGTTGCAAAAAGGTTCTTGCTGTCGCCCAGGCATGGCAACGCGTAGCAGGTTAAGACATGTCCGAATGAGAAGGAAAAGACCTGTCAACTCTCCGGTATAAACTGCGAAAATGTAATGCTATCATGAAGCTGTTAACAGAAGTTCTGAAAATAGGTTTTCTGTTAGAGATAATTGGGACTATATGTATGTACGGAAGGCGATCAAATAAGCGGTATCCGCTGGTCAGAAGGATTGTTTCAGCGAAGACTTGTGTAAATAAGCCAAATTTGATAGCCTACTACTTTAGGGGGACCAATTTTTAGCTGAATAGCCCAATAAACCCTACGTTATTACTTCCTTCATTCCGTAGCCATTCAATTCTTGACACTTTGTCTCAAGGGCTGGGGTCTTTCTAGACGTGCATTAATCTTAGTACAAGCTTATAGATTATGAACCTGGATATAATGGAATACGTTTTCTCAGAACATGTGCTCGGGAGAGGCGAACGCTTTGGGATAGACCTTGTATGTTATTTCCCGGGCTTCAGGGCTAGAGGGGCATCAAGGCCCAGTCTTTACTATTCTCCCCCTGAACTAAGTAGGTCTCAATCAGAGGGCGTTCTGCTTACTTGGAAGCCTTTAAGAGTCTTCTACGAAAGGTATACTTATGAGTTGCTGGAAATTGACTATATTGGTCATTCTCGGGGAAAATTTCATACGAGTTTGTACCACTCAATATGACCTTCAGCCCACCTCAAGTTGTCTGATAAAAAATCCGAATTCGAGGCCCGCCTCGGATAGTTCTATTTGCTTTATTATGGGGAAGGAAACTCGCTATTTATAGTCTAGAGAAACAATACAGACAAACAAGCAAGGGCGTGAAAATGTAGTAGGACAGCAACAATTCTCTGGACTTGAAACAAGCCAAGTGACAGAAGCGATGGATCATGTTTATACGTTTCGTATGCGCTACATGAAGTGGAAAAAGGCAGGTAGTATAATCTCGCACTTTGTGATCGCAAAAGATTGTCAACACACTATGAAAGTCTGTGTTATAACCCGAAGGCCTACTTCCTATTCCCACTCTCAGATTTCAAAACAATCACGCCGCTCTGGTGTAAATGCTTTGGACACTGCAGTAGTACTTCCAGCTCTCTACGCCTATCTCGATGCCTATCCCACTCTGTTTCTGTCCCAAGAAATGTGTAATAGGCTGCATATCTGCGTGGCAGTTGGTCCAAATGTTTCCAGCTTGAAGTTGCTGCTCAATACGGTTGGCTTGGGCTTTATCACGAGTCCAGACGGAAGCACCAAGGCCAGATTCGGTAGCGTTAGCTCTTCGGATGACATCAGGTTCCTCAGATTACTTCATCAGAGGTAGTAAGGGTCCTTCTACATGCCAGAGAGACCGGAATTCAGAGGTCTGTTTTGATTGACGAATGATAACGTACCAAACTGTTCTTCCACAACTATTTGCGAGTCTTCAGGCGGACTATCAAAATCGTGGAGGCTAGGAAGTAGCCCTTTGTCTTCGCCAGGGGCTCTGTACTTCCAGCCGCAACCGCGAGCTTGGTATTTTTGATATCCGTCCGTAGCTCCTTAACTCGTTCATATTGGGGATGATTCGATACCGGTCACGTGAAGGCGTCCTCACAAATGCCAAGCTTGAGACTCTGCGAAAAGCCTACCAACGCCCCTAGCACAGCATCATACAATGATTCATGAACATAAACATATTTTATGGCGATACAAATCTGCCCAGAGTTGCAAAAAGCGAAGAGGCCAATTTTGGAGGCAACCGAGACAGGTTCCACGCCAGCACAGACAATTGCCGCATGATTCCCGTCCAACTCAAGGGTGAAACGCTTAAGGGTCTTGCTGCAAGTCTCCATGACCAGTTTGCCAACTCGAGTAGATCTAGTGAAGCTGACCATGCTGACGTCTGGGTGCTCAATTAACCAACAACCAAGGTTATCGTCCCACTCAAAACTTGTAAGATACCGACCGGGAATGGCCGTAACCCTAATTCGGTAAGTTTGAGACTGCAGTAGGGAGTGTGCAGTGATGGCTTCCAGATGGAGGCATTGCTAGTCAGGGTCGCAGTGGTAATTTTCATGCATGCTAAATGGAAAGGAAAGTTCCGGGGGACAATACCAACTACTACACCAAGAGGCAAGTACCGTGTAATAACCTTACGTTCATCGGTGTCTTCAATCTTCACAAGTAGGTACATGTAGTTTAGAAACAACTTTGCCTGTACATAGATTTTGATGACTAGTTTATTAAGTGCATACTAGCATATCGCATTCGAGGATATGCATTTAACGAACTGATATCTAGGTATCTCGTCTCACTCTCGTGTCTCATCTCACCCACCTTCGTTATCAATCTTTTTCAGGCCTCAGCTATACGTTCGGTTAGGATCGCTTGTCAAATGCTATCATAATATTACGATTATATCCATAAATGAAATCGTGCACTGTTTCTCGCCGAGCCCGGTAATGTCATTCCTCAAATTCCCCAACCTTCCCACAGAGCTCCGCCTTGAGATCTGGAGAGAGTATCTCACAGACTGCCACGGAACACAAATCCATATATTCCACACCACACCACAAGGGCCGAAATACACAAACCAAGATGCAGCTAGCGGCTTACCAGGCCACAATACGCTAGCGGCCGCAAGAGTAAGCGCTGAGTCGTGGGAAATGTTCCGGGAGTCCTTTCATGTGGGCAACACGCGGAATCTGCAGCCACAAAACAGCCTTCTCGACGCGCGCGGACGCCTGATCGATCATGATGATACAGAGACGGACAACTCTCAGCCCCCTTCTCTCCGTGCAATCTATGCCTCGGCCGCGCGGGAGGAACTCCGTAGACAGACGGTAGAGCTCGCCTTCGCTCCGCATGACATGTTTTACATCGTCGATAAGAACGTGACACCCCTCCTCGTCTCGCTGAGCAGCGCACCCTGGGCTCGGCACGTTCGGTATCTCGCGATGCAGATCCTCAACTTCATGGCGTACCCCGCGCTCTTCCACGCGCCGGGTATCCGGCTTGACCGCTGGGCGCGGTGGGATGCGCTGCTCTCTGCGCCACCGAAGAGCGTGCGCCGACTCCTAGAGGGCCTCGCGATGGGCCGGCTGCTATTCGTCGTGGTTCCAAATGCCGATATTCGTCACTTTAGGTATCTGAAGCCGAATACGTATGGGTTTGTCGTCGTTGATTCGGAGAATTTTGTCCTTGGCTCGCAGGATGAATGTCACGTTGTTCGTAGCCATGCGAGGGTCACGTATGCGAGGTTTTGCGAGGCATTCCCGGATCTCAAGGAGAAGATTGGTTGTGTGGTTGATGCGGTGCCGGATCGGGCGGAGTTCAGTATCTACTCAAATGTGCTAGTATGATCGATAAATACACAAAGACCGGGGTAAATTACGTGATTACGCTTTATCAACTCAATACTCTGATTTATCAGTACATACGAGAGATCTCAGAAATCTGCGAGCTGAGATACAGGCTTGAGAGTGCGGATTTGCTGGGTAGTTACTACCCTACCTCCCACTTATACGTACAACTTATGATAAAAGTCGTCACCTCACAAACGAACATTGTGGGACTATCCCTGCGGTTTGTCATTCATATTGAAAAATGATATCGGAGTCGAAGTCAAAGAAATTTCATTATAAGAGCAAATCCAACCCCGCCATGTGTTCTAAATACTGAGCGTTTCGTTCGTTATTCCCAAAGCGAACAGTCACAAACCGCCTACATCAACAACATCCCTAAATACAGACCTCTGTCTGCCGGCTACGCGACGTAGAAGTCGAGACAGCTCTCGTATGTCTGCGAATTGCTAATGGACCACCAAAACCACTGGATCGCGCACTTGCCGCCCTCGTCGCACGCCGTGGAGAGGGTATTCGGGATTGTAGCTTTGAAGTCGGCTATAGCAGCAATTAGTGATTATTCGAGTCCGACTAAATTGCGTGAGGCGGGATTGGACTGGAGAAAATGAGAAAGGATGGGAATATGACTTACTGTCGTTACGAGGCGGTCCAGACGTCGAATCCGGCCAGTCATCCCAGCTCACGAGTGGCTCGCCGATCACGGTGTTTGAGGCTAGGTCTACGACAGAGACATTCTAGGCTCATAGGAGTTACATTAGCGTCGTATCTCACATTTAAGCGTATGTTTGGTGTGCGCTGATATATATGGTGCGTGCGCAACTCACCGCATATCCCGGATGATGACCCGCGACAAGGTCGATGTGAAACGTCAAGACGTCCCCCGCCTTCACGGCATGGACATTGTCTACATTATCCTCGTATTGATATCCGCGGCATAAGTAGGCGTTGCAGTTGTAGCTCGAATCAACGGCGTTCATAGCGTTTTCGATCGGGCCTGCGAGGTCTGTTCCATCGTGTCAGTTCTTTACAATCTGTGCTGCGAGAGGCAACGTAGTTAAGTGAGGCTAAGTTACCTCGTTCCAGGACGGCGGTAACGAGTGTTCCGCACAGCTCCTCTTGCTTGGGACCTGTCTACACTTCGTTAGATAGTCGGCTTATAGAGGCAGGACCAGCACATACGCCTCGGGGAACGGGCGTTTGCATCACAGCGTGGCTCTGGACGCCGCTTAGAGCCGCCAGAGAAACCAAGCCGGCCAGATTGCACTTCATCTTGACAGACACTATTCGAGCACACGACGAAACCGGGAATATCAGGCCAAGTCTACAAACACCCAACGAAGTAGAGATGAGAACGTGCGCGGCGAACGGTTCCGTATTTAAGAATGCACAATTGACAGAGCATATATATAGCATATATCTATTGTATTAATATATCTACGGCCGGACATATGTAAAAGCTCTTGTGACCCGAAAGGGAAATTTCCAAGCATGACGATCTTGCTCCCCGGCGCCGGAATTAATCCACCAACAGATCGCGATGTTTGATTCAATAGCTCCACCTCCGTCGCGACTGATACAACCATTGCAGCCAGCATAGCCTTTTCGTAGGGAGAGAATAATTAAAATGTCTTGGAAAAAATCCCGCTGCGATTCATTGTCAGATATCAAGGACTCGGACGCAAGCTTTAGAAACCCGGGCTTCAAGGCGATTCGTGGATTTTGGGGTCGGCGGATAGTTAACTTGAGATTGAGCTCAAGTCTATTGGTTTGTTAGTCGGCGCCGACTTTTATTACTATCTTCGTCGTTGCCTTGACCACACTCTCATCTGTCCACAAGAGCTGTAGCGTAGTATACGGAGGGACAAGATTGGGAAAGGGATAATCTTGCGGATAAGTGGTAACTTTACATCACCATACTGGACAAACAATTAACCCGTAATCGATGTAGTTTGTGCAACAGACGTTTGAATTGTGGATTATGAAGCAAGACGTGAATCATCTTCCGTTGAACGGAAATCCGGGACACAACAGGACACAGCAAGCCTCAACCATTCTAATAGCACTGTAGGTGTTTTCGCTGATAAGGAAAGCGAAGCAAGGTTAGTAATTATCAAGTACTCGACGCCCCCTTACTGATCCTCTCCCCCCCATACCCTTTTGCCATTGAATTTGACACTCAAGAGCCGACAGCAGGAATTCCCAAACTCCCCATTTAGGACTGAAGCCAAACAGCGGCGTCATCAGATCCCAAATCACTATGATTAAACTACCACGTAATGAGCTCACCGATCGGATATTTCAAAAATAGTCCGCCATCGTTTAAGTCCAAACAGATCCATGGTCGCACAGCCATCGAGTAGCGGTCTCAGTGAATTTGTGTTTCCCAAGCCATTCAACATTACGAACTCGGCGGAGGCGTTATGTTTCGCAATAAATGTCGCATATGACATCATTATCCTTCAAAGGCACAACAAGCTCCGACAGCAATTCGAATATAGTTTCGCTGAAAAGTTCGGTCAGGAATGCGTAGACCACCTGCGACCTCTACATAGAGCCCCAGGCGCGTATCGACATGCCGATTGTGCTCCAAGACGGCAGATCCTCTAGATAGCTGGTGCTATGAGTTTCAGTCCAGGTTTACTAAACAGCTGTCGAGAAGCTTTGACATCTTCCTCCTGGCTTTGATTGCCTCCGTGGCCTCGTTGACAGCTTCTTCGAGTATCTCCTTTCGCAAAAACGCGATTGGAACATACGCAGACATGAGCAAGAGGTTTTCGGGGCTTTCGCAGCGGATCATCTCCGAGACACAACTCGCCTCGCAATTAGTCAGGAGATCCAATGTTCGGCGCGCAAGTTGCCAAGTAGGTGGCCATGCTGCTCCCATAATGTGGGCAGGCAACCCGTCTTGCAAGGCTTCAAGCATTCTCGGGTTAGGCCTAAGGAAGACTGGGGTATAGAGGCTCGCTTCGAACAGCAGGTGAAGTGCCAAGGTCATCTAAAAAGGTCTGTCGTGGATCGAGAGGCGTTCTAATAATGCATGTCGCCATCTCTTCAAGTCCTGTCTTGGTCGGATTAAGTGCTTTCCGCGAGTGTAAGTTGAAAAACGGTGCATTGACAGTAGCATCACGACGGAAGGTATTTTCTTCAAGTATCTCGAACTTCATCTTAGGCGTGCGGCTGCCCACTTCGTATACCTCTTTCCTCAAGTTCACGAGGTCTAAGTCTAGGCTGAATAGCTTAGCGCCAGCTATTTCAAGCTTTATCGACTTGCTGAGATTCTTTTTCATCGTGGGAGAGCCGGAAATCTTCGTGTAGGAAACCTTTAACTCCGCTGCGCGCTTCCGATAAAAGTCTTCATTTTGATGTAAAAGCCCTTCTAGACAGCGGCCAAATCCTAGCCTCTCATGTTGCTGATTGCGATCTTAGCCGTCCTCGGCTACATGTAAGCAAACCTTATTATCAAAGTCGCCATCGCAAAAGCTGAGTAGTGTTAATACTAAGTCGCCTCTACAACAACACGCCGTGCCACCGCCGCCAAGTTTATTTTATTTTATTTTGAATTTTCTTTTGTTTCCATTTTCCCCATCTTTCCTTCACTTTCCTTTCGCCCATGAAAGGCCAGCCCCTGAACGTTTTCTATCTTCTCAGTTTTATCTCTTTCACCTCAATACTCCTTCGCCGCTTATAATACTTCTATAAACTCCCTTTCGGCAAGCAAGAACTTCTACCCTCACTGCTTTCGCACCCAAACGAAGAAGTATCGCAAAAGAGGCAAGGCCGCCCAAGAGGCGGACCCCTCCGTATCCGCTGTATGCTCAGTAGTAGTAGCAACAACACCAGTTTGTGCAATGAAAATAAGTTGATACTGGAACAGCAGTGAGAGTTGTGGCAGTTAACCTCTCACGAAGGTGTGGAGTAGCGATCATATATAGGAAGTGAACTAGTGCACTCCCCAGAGGCAATCGCTAGTAGTGTATTCAGATGATCTATCTTCTAGATTCTAGGTTTAATAAAAGGAATGAGGGTGGGCTATTTATACCAAGGATCGTACGGACTATAGTTGACCCGGTCCCTCCTTTGGAGGGATGAGCGTAGGTCTACTTATCCGTGACATAATCTACATGCAATGTAGTATTCCCCATTTTCTCCGATTGTCGTAAGCCGTATTAGAGCGACAACAGAGATTTTACCCCATTATCCTATTGTAGGGCAGCACAGCGTATGCAATACAAATGCAGCCCACTGCCCGTTAGTCTAGCTGAGAAAATGTACAGCACAGAAGGCGACTTTTCAGCAGACTTATCTCCATCAGTTCTATAGTATCCGTCGGCCAGGTGGATGATGAGCAGCAGGCTCTGGGCACAAGATGTATTACATGGGTACCTAGAAAGTCACATAGTCCCACATCCTGGTGGCTCTAGCACTGTGTTTTGTGTAGTGGTATTACGCGGCGTGATCAATCAAGCCTGCTTCAGCAGCCAGCCTACCTATAAGCGCATAAAAATAGCCTGAGGATTTGACTGGGGGCTCTAACATGTCACAGCCGCTTCAGATGATCCTCATCATGTACGAGCGAGTCTCGTCATTGACCTTATCTTAAGTCAGCACTCACAATTTCGGTCCGGTTGTTTTATGAGATCCATCGATGGACCTGATATCCCCTAAGAATAATTCCAACATTGACGGTAGGTTTTCTATCATCTTGCTTCGTAAAGAGGAAACCTCCGGTCATAATCCCTACGGTGCCTCATCGACCCCGGTTACATTCATGTCTATGGGGGTACAGGGCACAGCACACATTTGAAACCACTGATTACACTCGTAGTTTAGGCATGAGGTAATTAGTAGAACCAATAATCTCCAGCATTTGATTCCAATATCCGCCTTGTGTCACGCGGACCCAAGCGACTGGAGCTGCACCCGAGACTTTGTGGCCCAGGACTCCAATATCATTTATATAATTATAGGAGCGGCTAGACTTGGTCCCACCTTTGCCTGATCGAATGAGACAGGCTATACGAGAGCGAGCAGGAGAGCAATGGCTTGGTTGTTAATACAGTTTACTATCTTATCTTAACCTCGTCCTACCGCTGATAATAAAGCCATCACTGATTGAGCTATAAATTTATTAACTCGCTTTCTTCACCTAAACTTATCCGTTGTTTTATGTTTGCGAACCGAGAACGAATTGGGGTATTATCCTGCAATTCAAATATGCCACGTCCATGCTGACAGACATATCTGCGAATACATACTACATAGCCGGGTAAAACTAACCTGGTTGTCGGTAGGCCATACTCCTAGGAATACAGGGTTCGTACAACCCTTGGGTTGTACGTAAAAAGGGGTGGTAGGGAGTCCAATTCTATTGACTAAACTGCTACGAAGGTCTAAATCGAAGGGGCAATTGGCAGGGCTAATTGCTTGGCTATATACAGGTAGGTTAGGTGACTAGGTGGATCCTAGACCTTTTATAGGGTTCTATGGGGTTCTATATGCCTTTATATGCTTCCGGGGCTTGCGCTCGAAAGTATGTAGCTATTCGTACAAATATTGTTTTAACACTAGCTGTTTTTTTATTTTTTGTACGAATAGCTTTATATATTTATTTAACTAATTGTTTGCGGCAGCAAATATTAAGCTACCTAAGTTTTTTTTGTACGTAAAAACTTACGTATAAAAGAAAAAAAAAGTAAAATAAAGCGTATAAAAGCTTTTAAATAAAGTTAAAAGTAAAACAGTATTGTTTATTTTATATAAAAAATTAAGTTATATGTTAAAACATTAGTGTTAATTGCGTGCAAAACTTTTTGTATAATTGCTTAAATAACTTGTTAGCTTAATTAAGTAAGCGGTACACGTACGCAAAATTTTTTGCTTAAGCAAAAAATCTTGCGTACAAAAGCTTTGCTTTTTTTTTTAGTAAAAAATAAAATTAATATATAAGTTATTTGTTTTATACTTTTTGTTTATATATAATATTATACTTTTAGCTATTTAACACTAATTAATGTTTTTAGCTAAAAAACATAAATTAGCAAAAGTAAAACTAAAATTTTAACTAGTTATATAAATAATTGCATGTTTTATATTATATATTTTAGCTTTATAAAACATTTAACAAACTAAAAAGATTAATTAATTATTTATATTTTAGTTTTATATATATATAACTATTAATTAATAATATATAATTATGCTACTTTTAATTATTATTGTATAAACTACGCAAAAGTTTGTTTAATAATTAAAACTTTTTTTTATTTGCAAATATGTTTAACGCTAGCTATTTATACAAAAGCTATTAAAAGTAAATTTATTAAAATGTTAAAGCTTTTAAACAATAGCTTTTAATTTTTATTATTAATACTTTATATAAGTTTATAGTAAAAAAAATTGCTAAGTTTACTAGTATTTTTTTAGCTATTGTACAAAAAATAATAAAACTTTATGCATATAATAATATTTTATATAACTTTAAAACTATAACTTAAAAAAAAGCAAATATATAAGCTATATATTTATATATTAAATATAACTAAAGTTTATACAAACTAAAAAATTTACAAAAAACATTAGCAAAAAACTTTAAATTAGCTAAACTATAAATACTACAAATAATTAACATTAAAATTATTATAAAAATTTATAATACTTTTTATATAAAAAATGTTTTAAACTAAAAGCTTATATTATAGTATAAAAAAAACTGTATTATATAGCTTATAAAAAACAATTATATTTTAACATATAAACTTTAACTTTTTATACAAAAATTTTATATATTATTTGCTTTTTTAAAAAACGAAAAACTTATATAATAGTTTTTGTTTTTTATTTTAAGCTAATAACTTTATAGTTAAGCTTATAACAATTTATTTATATAATAAAACAGTTTTATTATACTTATTTTTAAAACTAAATTATAGTTTTAAAAAAACTTTTATATATAAAGTTAAAAAAACTTTTGTACGTAAAATCGAAAAAACTTTTGTACGCAAAATTAAAAAAAACATTTAACTTAAAGCAATATATTGTTAAACAATCCTAAAAAGCTATAAGCGTATTTTTAAAAAATAATTTTATTTATTAAACGTTATTTATTGCTTATATTAAATTATAATTTAGTATAACTTAAAAATATATTATACTTTTAACGTATAATAAAATATTTAGTTTTATAATATTTTTTATAAACTTTTAAGCAACTAATACTTTATATAATATTAAATATAAAAGTATTTATATTTTAAATTTAAATTTTACTTTTATATAACATTTAAAACAAAATTATTTTATTAGTTAAATATTAAATATTTTTATAAATTTAGCAAAAAAAAAAAAACTATTTTAAAAAGTTATATAATTTACTTTATAACAAAGTATAATAGTTTGTTAATTTTTATTAAAAACTAAAAATTATAAAAAACTTATTTTATATTATATTTTTAACTATTTTAATTAATTATGCAAAAAATTATTATATATATTATATTAAACTTAATTATATATAAAAAAAAACGTATAATTTTATAAATTTATATTTTAATATAGTTATAAACTATAATTAATATTAAACTAATTAAACTAATATTATTTTTATATAAATATATAAATAAAAAAAAAACTTGTTTTTATATAAAGCATTAAAAAGTATAATTAATAAGCTATTAAAAATATAAAAAGTATTTAAAGCAAAATATTTAAAAAAAATATACTTTAGTATAATTGTTATATAAACATATAAAAGCGTACAAAAATTTAAAATAATACTTATTTTTTAAAAACTTACGTATAAAAGTTTTTTTTTTAACTTTTATATATACTTTTAAAGTAAAAAAAACTTGTTTAACAAATATTTTATATAAAAAGCAAAAAATATATATTATATAAATTAACGCTATAACTAAATTATTTATTATTTTATATAAACTAAAAGCATTAAATAATATTTTTAAAACGTTTAAAAATAGTATTTTAGAAAAAATTATATAACTAATTATTTTTAAAAAAATATTTATATAAACAAAAAGTGCTTTATTTATTAAAAAGAAAATATTAGTTAACTAATTATAGTTTTTAAAAAAAGTTTTATATAAAAAGTTAATATTTTAATACGTATAAAATAATGTTTAATAGCAAACTAACTTAAAAAAAGTTTTTTATTTATTTTATTAAGTATAAAAGCTATTTAAACTTATATAAAAATAAAAAATAAAAAAATCTTAGTTTATATAAAAAAAAATTAGCTTTATACTTTATAAATAATATATTTATATATTATATAACTAAAAAAAACATTTAAATAATAATAATTAATAAGCTATAAAACTAATTTATATTTAATAATTAATATTATATAAAGTATTAAAGTATTATTTAAAATATAAAAGCTTTAAAGTTTTTAACTATAAAAAAACTATAAACAAAAATATATATATA
>MU382698.1:0-152843 GCA_022495115.1 Xylaria castorea
TTTTTGAAATTTAGATTACCATTTTTGTCGATTTTATTATCCTGTTTCGGTGATTTGTAGTCGATATTCCTTGGGTCGAGACTTTCATCGGTTCTTAAGAAATACATATTAGCCAGTTTTCTCTTACCTAATGTAGGATGTTTTTTCCTCATCCATAATCAGATAAGTCTGTATAAGGCCTCTCTAAGTACACTACGATAGTGTGAGCTATTATCAAGATTGTAATAATTTGCTCATCCTCTAACAATTGGGTTTAATTTACTAATTAATTCGATTGCAGATAAATTCTGCGAGTCATGTACAATATCCTTTACTTTAGCTATAAACTTCATCAGTTTATCTCTGTTAGGGTAAAGTGCGATAGCTCCAGATGTTTGCCTTGAATAAATCATAGTTCTCTTTGAGGATCATTTAGTCATGTATTTGAAAGTATATCCTAGAAAGTCCAACTGAGCATTAGGACTGATCAGTTGGTATTGTTTAGTCTTTTGTGGACTTAATCACAACCCTCTCTCCTTTAGGAATTCGTTAATTGATGGAGTAATGTATTTATCTAATATGTTTCGGCTTCTTGTGATTACAATGAAGTCATCCGCATATCTGATGCACTCTGTAGATATGTTTATCCGACGATATCTTCCATCGCTATATTTAATTTGCATACGTTGATCCTTGGATCTCGTTAGGGGGTGAATTGACCTTTTTATTACTTTTTCTAACCCGTTCAAGGTAAAGTTAGCAAGTGTAGGTGATATTATACCTCCTTGCGGAGTTCCGTTTATAGGGTCTTCGTATGTCCCATTATCAATGATTTTAGCTTTCAATCATTGGTTGACAATCTTCTTCAATTCTGGGTGTAAGAATAAGTTATTTATCAATCAGTCATGATTTATATTGTCAAAGAACCCTTTGATGTCTGCATCTAGGATCCATTTCTCCTGATTAGGGATTAAGAAGTTCCCACTTTGTTCAACCGACTTGTATCTTCTATTTAACGATCCTCTGACTTTTTGTACGTCTACAGTTTTTAGTTGGTTACGTACGGCAGCTATTGCCATCTTACAGTCTCTGTACGGTCTAAATCCGTAACTATTAGGGTCGCTAGTCAATTCCACAAGTGGGACTAAGATTAAGTTGATTAGAGCTTGTAAAGCCCTATCCTTAACTGTGGGTATACCTAGTGGTCTTTTCTCATCCTTACCAGGTTTGGGGATCCATACTCTTTTGACAGCTTTGGCTTTGTACTGGTTAGGGTGGTAGATCATTGTCCTTAGGTATTCCACTAATTCTTCGAATGACTCCTTCCTGTCCTTTTCGTAGATTTCCTTATCTATCCCCGGTGTTTGAGAACCGGGTTTATTACTAATCAATTCCGTGGCGTATTCTCTGAATAGCCTGGATCTCACTAAAAGTACCTGTCTATTAAGGACCTCGTTATCATAGACTCCTTTTAGTTTAGCTAACTGAACCAGTTCTTTTTGTTTTATTTCTACTCTTTCTTCCCTAGAAAGTTCCTCAGGAGTAGGAGTAGTGTAGGAAGATGCATGTCTCGCTCCGAAGAGGTCCTGGACTTTTCTACCTACTGCAAATGAATTAAGTGCAGTCTCATTAAGGCATACAGAATTCGGCAGTACACCATGGTTTGGTGCCTTCGGAATAGAGCTATAGGTCTTAGCCTTATTTCGAATATTCGGAGCATTACCTCCGACATTTGCTTGTTCTGCTATCTTGCCCCCGTCTTGGCTACTATAACCTGGCTTTAGCTTTGGTATATAGTAGGTCAGTGACACAATTCAGTCCAAGGATAGGAATCTTCCTATCTTTCCGGGGTTCCCACGTTTAACTTGTAGTTGGCTCGGCGTGTTATTGCCTGGATTAAGAAGTAAGTTGCTTACTGTTACGGTATGTTCTATGAGATAGGCTCATATAGATAGGGTTTCTACTATCTGTGTTCTCATTGTATTGAACTTCGATCCCCTTGATGGTAGTAGTCGATCGTTTATTGCTGAACCGTCTTTAGACCATAAGTTAGCTTGTGCTCAACTTACTTTTATCTCTTTGCTAGGTAGGGTACTTAGGTATCTATGACTACTCTTACCATTTTCCCATTTAGTGCTTCCTCACGACCAGAACTCGTTGGAACTGACCGCAGCATTTAACCTTGACCCTTTCCTGTAACTCACAGGTAAGCCTATGGGGGTCAGTGTGTAATCACACTCAACTACAAGCTGTCCGCGTCGAAAAAAACCTCCAATTAAAGCAGGCATGACCATAAAGAATATCATTAATATAGCATGTGCAGTTATGATACTATTATATAATTGATTATCTGGAATATATTGTACACCGGGACCACTAAGCTCCATTCTGATAAGAACAGAAAAAGCTGTACCTAATAACCCTGAAAATAGTGCGAACATTAAATATAAGGTTCCTATGTCTTTAGCATTAGTGGATAAAAATCATCGTTCGAATCATAGACTTATAGAAGATTTTAATTCTCCTCGCCATTGTTTCTGATCATCTTCCTCATCACTAATACTACACATAAGCATAAGTATTCTTCATAAGCATGAGTATTCTTCATTTGTAATAAACTCGTGTTTATTATAATTAAATAAATTTTGTTATAAAAAGAAACTAGATAATTTAAGAATATTATATAGAATTATGGAGGAATTGAACCTCAGACTTAAGATCTGCAATCAAAGTGTAGACCAACTACATCATAATTCTTAGGTTTATCTTATTTAAATAGATACAAATTAAACTAAAACCCTTAAGCCAGGGTAAATTATTGTTTAATTTATCTTTTAAATCTAATAAATTAAACAATAATTTATTATAACGTATTAATTATGTTATAATAAAACATTAAACATCTATTTAAACACTGAGATAAACCTATTATAAACCTTTAAGTTAAGCTAATTAGAAATCTGTTACTTTGGGTAACGTCACTAATAACTTTTATTAGTCTGTTGTTAACTTCAACACCTATTAGTTTCGATTACTTGTTATTTTTTTTATACATTTACACGTAATTTTTTAAACTTAGATATTAATCGTTTACTCCTTTTTAATTTTATTATTACTTTATAGTCTTGTGCAACTAAACAATATGTTTAGTTAATTATACAATAAGCGTCCGCTTATTCCGAAGCATAAGAAATGTATTTCTTTTTTATTAGTCCCGGGCGCCGCATCATGCATATAGTCATAGGAAGTGGTGCCGACCCCCAGCGTCTACCATTGTGACTCTGATCTACTTCAAAAACCTTTGCTTCAATTCAACAATGTGTTAATTGTTCCGTGCTATTGACTAATACTAATTATAGAGACTATACCAACACGCAGAGTACTACGCGCGACTTGAGAACAAAACACAGGGGTTGCTCCTCACGTCGTTTCACCATATGTAGAATTGCATTAGCACCGTGTAAGAAGACTGAAATCGCAAGGGTTGTGCTATGACTTCTCTACTATCTTCATACAATGAGCTATGCTGGGTCTTACTTTGCTAGCGTCCTCTATTATGATCTAAGGTCTGGTGTATGACTTACTGCTTGTCCTCAGTTGGATCATATATGACTTGTAAACTTTTCGGCCCATTGTGGTGGGTTCCTCCTGGCCCATGTATGAAACATTCTGAACCAGTCTTTGTGGCCTCCACCCGTATCAGAATTGCTCTATTCGACACCGCGATCTTAAAAAGGGCCTTGATCAGATTCTGATGGTCGTTTGACGGGCCGCCTTCGCTTGCATAAACATCGCTTAAGTCAACAATAAGGAAGAGACCCTTACCGTCTAAGTCAAGTTGTGGGAACGCGGAAAGGATGGCAAGACCAGCATCGAGGTCATTGTGCGTACTAAACCGAGAGATATCCGAAACGGTGAGCCGTGTTGACATATTGAAGAGTACCTCTTCTGAAACATGTTTCGCAAACACTGTGATCAAAGAACCTACGATCTGCATCAACACCGCGTGATCGATATTCTCTTTTTCGAGTTTCCAGGGGTCATTAGATCGTGCCAGCACCACAACACTTGTACTACTATCGTCGTAAGCCTTGTTTTTCGCGCGGAGAAACGCTGCTAGTTGCTCGCATTCCCAGCGTGGATTACCAGCGCATTGTGACGTGACTGTACGAGTACTGGCAGCTGACACGTCATCATCTGGCGGGTGGGAAACGTTCTCAGTATAATATTCTCCCGCTCGCCAAGGTAACGACAGTATTTTTTTGATTGGGATGATGCTAAGCGAGGGGGCGGGGTCTTCAGCATCGTAGCCGAGAGTGTCCTCAACTGCTTCCTTCATAGTTGTTAGGTTCAAGGCTAGCGGAATATCCCTTAGTAACTCTCCGAGATTTTTCGGGGCACGGCGTTGTGCGAATAGGTTATGTTTAAGATTTTGTATCTTCGAGATCATGCTCTGCAGACTCGCTTTAATCGGCAACACGTTAAATATTGTGTTGGTTTGGTTTCTTTTTCGTTGGTACAAACTAATATGGGCGCAGACATATCCGGGGGCAGCGTCTGACGACCTCCTTATATACATGACGAAACACCTTTCCTTGTACAGTAAGATGCTTTGAATTCTCACCTATTGTTCGTTCAACAGCGTGGCAGCTGCAATGAGACTTGCACCTGGCTTTACATACACCATGGCTGTTTACACTTCGCATGCCATGTCCTCAGAAATTCATTCTATATAGCCAAAGAAATTGTTTGGGCTTAGGGAGGGTTGTTTTATGAACAAAGCCACTGTTTCTCAAAGCCGATAGGGCATCTGATCTCGAGTGAATCGATACCCTCCGGCAGACGTAATTTAATTGTGAAGCCATCTGTTTGTGTGATCATGGTTACATCAAAGTGCTGCGATAAACAGAACGTACGAGCCATGAGCATTTGTTTACGATTGTGCACTCTATTTAATAAGTGTCCGCATACAATTTGTGTGTAAGGTCTGAACTGGCTCACCGAAACAGTCATACAGATAAGACAACTATCCTATTGTTATGACCCTGAGATGCATGTTATGCTCAAGAAATCTCTGAATAATGTCTAATACGGAGGAAAGCTGATAATTAGAAATGATACCTCTGAATTACTAGGTATCCGACATCGGGGAACCTCACCTCCACCGAGCCAAGATATACCCCACAATCGCATACGCACAGTTTTCAAGAGAGTGAATAAGCACAGTACAGCGGATCGCTTCTAGTACTACATGACGATTTATCGGCTTGTAACGAGCAGCCGAATTAAGCCACCGAGGAAGATCGATCAAGAAATATATGCAGGAAAATCCCAGAGGAGAATGAAATAGGCCATCCAGTTACAAGTCAGCGTTGTCACCAAGCTTTTCGGGTACTGAGCTTCCTAAACTGTAGATCCATTTTGAATACATGTTTGCAAAAGCGTAGTTCGTCTCTTACTAGATTATTTTCATATGGCTAGCTAAGGCAAAAAGCAATTGAGTATTATGCCAATGTGCACGAGTCCCGCTCCTAGTATGAATTTAGCTGAACTCTAGCGGAATGGAATCGGATATAGACCCTGAGAGGAGTCTATTAGATCGATGAAGCTTGAATGCCGGACCATTAAACACGTCATGTTCAGCTTATTCCATAAACCGTCTTGGTACGCTGTAGTGTAACCCTACTTACCTCTTTTGAGAATGCTTCTGGTGGCCTGGCCAAGACAGCATAGAACGACGGATAACACAACATGTATTTTTCACTGGTTGGAGATGTTTGCTGTATGGTTCCGAATCTACCGAAACGAAAGACTAGTGGCTACTAGCCCTTTAAATAACCCGAAATGTGGATTGCCACTATCTATCGTGACATTTTCTGAATCTACGCTACCTCGGCTACCTTGTTCACGTCATTCGTGTTGCCCTCACAGTCTTGACACACTGTGTCTACCATTCCCCAATTAGGGCAGCTAATAATACAGTCATTTGTCTCCAACATCAATACGCCCTATAGATACAAATTTCCTACGAACATTTCCTCTAGAATAGAACAAACTTCCATTGTATCACCAAGGCTCTTGAAAGGAATGTTCTTGTTTTAAGCCGCCGTACGAACTTCATAAGTCCATAATCCACGTAAGCGGCCTTGATTGAATTTCAGTATAACTATACTCTACCGAGATCTATCAATTAGCGGGGTTGCGTGGTCAAAGCCCGCGCACCTGCTTTCATCATGGGCGCGTTCTTCGAAGAGATCCCTGAGAATGTTATGGACTGGATCGTGAGGCAGAAGATGTTTTGGGTCTCAACTGCTCCGCTTTCTAGGCAGTAAGTAGTACATCGAATTACCTGAGCTTGATTCCGTCATGAACTACTGCCAAGTATCCGATCCTTTCCCCACCACGGGCGAGCTGCTACCCATCTACTCGCTACACACTCTAGAACCTCGACAGAGAAGCAACTAACTTTGATTAGTGGCCATGTCAACGTATCTCCAAAAGGAGGCGACTGTTTTGGTGTCCCAAATAGAAGGACTTTTTGGTATATGGATATGTAAGCGACATCTTCTCAGTCTAGTAACAAAAGCTTCACGCAAATGTGTCCGTATATGGCAAATCTCTTTAGGTCGCACTATCATGATATAGCACTGATTCCGAATATTATAGGACGGGATCGGGAAATGAGACAATATCGCATCTATTAGAGCCTGGTAATGGCCGTGTTACCATTCGTGAGTGCCAATATGCGTGTCTACACTGCCGAAACCCCCATTGGCGCCTTTAGCTTAACCGACCGCACTAACTTGGACTCGACGTTAGTTTTTAATGCGTTCGAAGGGCCACCCCGCATCCTCAGACTCTGGGGTAAAGGCAAGGTTCTAGAATATGGATCGCCAGAATTCGACGAGATCGTGGAGCGGGAAAACATCACAATAATGCCAGGTACTCGGTCCGTGATTGTCGTGGACGTTCACCAGGTCGGGACATCTTGCGGATACCAGGTCCCATTCTTCACCTTCGTCGAGAACCGCCGTGTGCTCGAGGGGTACTTCAAAAAGAAGGTCGAGAAATACGAGCGAGGGAATGAGAAAGAGAGCATGGATCGCTACTGGGCGCTCAAAAACGCCTGGAGCATGGACGGACTCCCCGGCATGCGCAGGGGGCTGAAGGCGGGAAAGGAGTTCTCCGTCGAGCCGGTGAAGAAGATGGTCGGGAAGATGGCACCGAAGAACGGCGGCTCGGCAACGGCCGAACTACACGTTGCGTATGTGGTCATCGCATTGCTTACGGCCCTAATTGCGATCTTGGCAGCGACGCATCCGGCATTCGAGTATTTTCCTGCGCAGAGGCGCATACAAGGCTTGCTTTCACAAGTCACTTCCATCCCTAGTGGATCTGCGAGTGCCCCGGGAGTGCTGTAACATGCTTGCTCATATTGCCCGTTGAAATGCTGGCATTATGACCAGTCCTTCTCGCTCGGAAGCTTGGAAGCTTCATTTTACCCAGTGTCACAATTGGGGGATGACTATTTACCTACTAGGTTTGCACACTTGCTATCTTCTCAACAGAATGGAACTATTTTGAGCGTGTGCTAGTTAACCTGATATTCTTTAAATAAACATATTGATGATAATTTAAAAGGTCACATTATCGGATATGAGAAAGCCACTGGCGGATTGACGTACCTACCGCAAGGCTCCTTACGTTCATTCATGTCAAGTACTAAAGTAAATCTGAAAAAACTTGTGATGATGTGTCATTTTTAAGTGGCTCAATGTTTCACACTTCACAACCGTACTTCGTGTTTGCCAACCTAAGTTTCAGAATACCCGAGACTATCAGCATCAGAGACAAAATATTTTACACTGATCCCTCATGCTCACGCTAATACGCCCCCTTCTCCTGTGCACTGGTCTGCAACAATTGTCATAAATCTTCCAGCACATTATCCCTGTATCATAGAACCCTCGTCCAAGCCTCCCGATCTACTGAATCATCACACGCGACACTCCTTCCTTCTTCCTCGCAATCTGGTCGTCGATACAGACTCCTCGGACCCTGTAGCTACCGAGAGGGTGGTTCCGGGATATGAGCAGGTTCCCAACGCCAGTGACCACGTACCCATAGTCTCTCATTATATGCGCCATGCCATGGGTGAAATCCGACCTAATCAGCGCTCTGCCGGTCGGGGGAGCCTTGACGGGGTTGACGCGTTTATTCTCCTTGATCCTACGGCACAAGGTAGCGTTACTCTTGTGAAAATTGAGGTCGCCTCCAAAAGCCACCACGTTGAAGGTCTTGCCCAGGTCTCCTATCTGCACCAAGCCAAGCCCATCTTTCATGACTATTCTACCGTCCTTGTCATCGTTTTCTGCTGTGTAGCCGAGAGAACTACCAGGTACGGCCGAGAGGGCCTCGAATATTAGACTGAACGGGGCCGTGATGGTACAGCCGCAATTGATGCGGACTTCGCAAGAGATGTTCGCTGTCGTACCTTGCGCTAGCCGTGAGTCGCACTCGTATATGGCGCTCATCCTATAATTCCATGACATGTTGTGCGTCCGTAGCCAGTGACGGCAGTCTGCGTTGGCCCAGAATGTACCCGAGACGCATCGCTCAGGCCATCCGACGGGCTTCGCTTCGGGATCTGTTTTGTCCCACTGCGGGTTCAAGTTATGAAGTAACCTCGACTTGTACGCGAGCACGTTGCTATTGGGATCTGGATCCAGAATACATCCGAGCAGAGTAGCGCACTCTGCCAGCGTTCTGCCAGTCTCGTCGCCCGTGACATCGATCGGTTCGTTTTGAGAGCGGATCTCGGTCCTCTTGAAGAGGCCAGCGTTAACCTTTTTGCCGCAGTTGCAACCCTTGAAGATGAAGTGAAACTCTGGGTTCTCTTCTTTGAGGTGGATGCTCATGAACCTCCGGGGCACTGGAACACTCAGAGTTAGTTATCGCCATTTTGAGTGGGATTCTGGAGGGTTTCAGAAGCTTCTGGACCCTATCTTGGCCTGAAAGGGTAGCTTCGTGCTTTGATTGTTACGAAAACATGAAGAAGAAATGGTTCCGAGGATTCCTTACCGCCGAGCAACCCTATCTGACCGCGCGTCTTTGCCCTGTTCTTTCTCAGTAGTCCCAAATTGTCTACACCGGCAAAGATGTCGGTCTTTATTCGATTCACTGGCTTCTTCTTATTTGACTCTTTTTTCTCCTCTTCTCCGTCCTTTTGCTGAGCGTTTGGGTCTTGTTCTACTACAGGAATCCAGTCCCACTGGCCTCTCTCTTTTGAACTGATAGAAAGTTTGGTCCACGCGTGACCCGTCTTAGTAGAGAGCTGCTTGAAGAGCGCAAATGACATCTTCTCAATGTCGTCCCCAGATATCTCCGTCTTTATTTCCTCTGGCGTAAAGAGTCCGCTGAAAATGCCGAGAAGTCCTCTGAAAAGATCGGGCATATCTCGACATTCCCTTGGTGTGAGGGAGATGGCCGAGAATATGTTTCTGACGCCCAATGGATTCCCCTGCCACCAGTATTGGCCGCCGTTGATAATGTCTGTCCTGGCAGCATTAATACCCCTGATTTGCCTCTGTAGCGCGATTAAGGTGTCCTTGTCATCCTGTATAAATGCCAAGACTAGGCTGACCGACGCGGTCTCTACGGCTCGCGGGCTCCATATCCATCTATATAGCTTTTCTGCCTTGTCCCTGCAGTCACTGGCCAGCTCAAACCACTGGTAGAGCGATCCTATGCTGGATAATTTGCCTCCAGTCGACCCCACAATCTCAATGTTCTTCCCCACTGCATCAACTGGTATTAGCATCTGAGGAGATAGAATATTTCTAGGGAGTACAAAGCTGCCAGAGCATACTGGCTTGCAAAAAGGTTGCTCTCCCGATAACAGCCAGAAGGGGAAATTGACTCTTGGAGTAGCTTACGTATCATCTCCTGGAAGGTCCAGACTCGGGTGAAATATTCATTCTCAAACAACGACCTAACGTGTTCGATGCATGTGTTGTAACAGTTCATCACGCCCAAATCGATCCCTGCAGATGTCACCCTTTCCTTAGACAAAAGGCCTACCCAATCTTTCTCCTCCGCCCATTGCCAGAGTCGCTCTTCTAGTTTGTTAGATAGCCTCATGCTGTCCGAGACCATCGATGCACCGCCGATATTGGATAGAATATGATCTAGGAACTTTAGATCATCCGCGATTTGCTTGGGATCGAATAGCTCAGGTGTGTCAATCAGAAGGTAACAATTCTTCGCATGCTTGTAATACTGAAACATTCTATAGACTTCTTCGTTTGCTTTATCACCGTCTCTATTATCGATGCAGATGCAGTCCGCCCACATGTACTTCACACCTTTGAAGCACATGAGTTCTCGAATGTCGCTCAGCTTGGTTTCGCTTATCTCCACAAGCCAGTTTACCCCAGCGATTTCGGGGTCGTGCTCTTCGACCGGCTCTCCCCAGCGGTAAGAGATAATGTCATAGTCGTAGGAACGCCCGCACGTTTCAATGACGGAGAACTTTCCGTTCTCCTGCTTGAAAAGATATGGTGGAGTGACCGCCATGACTATGTGATTATCGGGTGACGAATTCCCAAGTGATGGCGGGATAAAGTGTGTGCTGAGGATATTAGAGAGCACTTGGACTCAAAATTAAGCTCAAGGTTGGAATGCAAGTGGTGAAGCGAAAATGGACCGAGCGACTGCTATATGATATCTAGAATGCCGTTGTCAAGATAAGGCATCCTTCTCAGCTATAGTCTACACATTTTGTGAAATTAGTGGCGCCACTAATCATGGAATAGGAGCCATGAACCTGAATCTGGTCTGTAGCTGAAAATATTAGCTTAGTTATCTCCCCGCTAAAAACCAATCCCGATGCAGGTCAATTCAGCCCCAGCTGCACGCCCCTGATCTTGATCCATGCTGGCGCCTACACGCAAAGACGCTTCGTATTGGAAGTAGGCATAGTGCAGCGCAAGATGCAGTCTAAACATACCTATTAATACACTCTCCGGCTAAGACTACTCGCTATGAGTCGAATGCCTGCCGACTGATCAATCAGCAGGGGGTGCCGTATGCGTACGACCAATCGCGCTACTAGTCTAGGCTCTCTACGCGATAGGAAAGGCACATTTTCTATTCGGACACAACGGCGTCACATTCGAGCCCCTGGGAAAAGTTTAACAGCTAACATCGATAACAGCGCACAACTAAGCGATTATAACATCCAGCGCTTACAGTCCGATATCGCGATCCAAGAAATGATGCTGATAACCCCCACTAGTCAGCAAGGGAGCTCTAAGCATACTCAGAGTGAATAGTATTCTACATCTATCAAGAATTTTTAGATTACTAGTTGCGATTGAGAGGATGGAGAAGGGATCGGGCGTCCATCTGCTTATACTGCGCTGCCCACTAGTACTCGGTACGTGATCAAGTGTAATTACTTGTAGGCTGCCATGGCAGCCGTCTATAAGCTTGCTCAATACCGCAGGTTGATATATTGTAGCCCGACACGGATAAACATGATTACCGTGTGACTTTAAACCTCTTGTGCGAGCCATTCATGAGGCTTATATCATGTCCATCAGTGATGAACCTGCTATATGGCATACGACCGGCGCAATAGCAACGGTCTATCTTTCAAGAGCTTTTGAGTTAGACAACCAACACATCGTCTAGATGCTACATAGCAGTCTCACTTTAGGCATGTCTGAGCTTGTGGATTCTTATGGTTTTGAACCATGTATAAGTGCTTCGACCCCACCCCCAATCCATCTAGATTTACGGAGTAGAGCGGACTGTAATGAACGGGATGGTCCGCGAGCTAAGAGAGGACTTGTGGGTTTGACATGCGGAGGAAATAATGGGGTTGGAAAGGCAGTATTTACATCTCCTTGTCATGCTATATCATGTTGATGCATAAACTATATTAAGGAGCATGTACCCAAACCTAGCTTACTCGCTTTACCTGACAGCACCGTAGGAACATGGACAGGGTGGCCTGTCAATCAACATACGGCTTTCAGGGAAGAATGCATCAGCACTCGACAAGGATTATAATACCTCTACATTATTCCCGGCTTAAAGCCCGATGTGTTATCGCCAGTATTTACGCCCGATAACAATAAACAGATTTGCTACAGTAGTATGAAGAGCTTCAGATCAAATGTTGGAGCCAATTCCATTCCATTTCTGTTGATACTTACTTACATACGGGATCGGCGGGGCTTTAAATGCCTCCAGCTTGTTACGGACGCGGGTTTCGCGTAGCTTAATACATACCACCTCCGATGTGGGGTAAGCGAGTTGCAGCAATCCTTGTATGATTCGATGAAGGATGGGGTAGACGTTCTCCGTTGCTCACTGTCTAAACCTACCTCGGCAAGATCGGTAGACTCCAATTACAATTACATTTACTCTTCATCTTTCTTTGTTGTTCGCGCAATTCTACAATTCTGCAATTTTTATAGGCTGACTTCTCTTACATGCCTAGAGAGACTTATAATCATCGTGTGATGAATGAATTGTCTCAAGGTTAGCGTGTTGCCCAGCGTCTTGTCTTGAAATATCTACGTCATAAGCAGTACATTACCAAGCCTCTGTCTTAAACATGTCGCGTAAGTTTCAAGTTTCCGCCTCGCGGTAACTTAGATGGTAGTTTAGGAGGGAGTGTCCGAGCTGACGTTACCTCAGAAGTGGCAAGCATCGCGGGTGCCGCCGTAGGCGCACTGGCAGCCAGCATGTACCTCGATGCCAAGTTCATGATTCGCAATGACCTTCGTCAGGGCCCGAGGAAGCTTGGCATGGTGCTGGGCCTGCGATACATCGCCCAGAAGACGCGCGAGAACAAGTTGCTGGTTTACAACTTATTGGAGGACAGGGCGGGTACCGCAGCGGGCGACAACGTGGGCCTCATGTTCGAGGATCGCCAATGGACTTATAGGGAATTCTATCACGCTCTCCAGCCGATTGCGAACTGGCTTCTCAAAGACCTGGGGATCAAGAAAGGCGAGGTCGTCGCGGTGGACGGAGGCAATACGCCCGAATACCTCATGATCATGCTTGCCCTGGAGGCCATCGGCGCCTCTGCCGCGCTGCTCAATTGCAATCTCACGGGGAGTGCGCTGGCCCACTGCGTGAAGCTCTCGTCGTCCCGCCACCTCATTGCGGACAGGGACATGGAGAAGCTGGTTTCCCCCATCGAGTCGGAGCTGAAGGATGCTGGCATCGAGACGATCTACTACTCTCCGAGTTTCGTAGAGACGCTCAAGGACACCGAGCCGCTGCCCAAAGAACGCCAAACAGGCCTGGATCCCGCGGGCACGGCGTTTCTGCTATTCACTTCCGGCACAACCGGGCTACCGAAAGGCGTCATTCTCACCCGAGCACGGCCCTTACTACTTGGCAAAGGCGTTGGAGGATATCTAGGGCTCAAACCAGGCCAACGCATGTACACCTGTCTGCCGCTATACCACGCCTCAGCATTGATGCTAAGTACTTTTCCGTGCTTTTTCACCGGCGCCACCCTCGTCTTGGGGAGGAAGTTCAGCCACTCCACGTTCTGGTCGGATGTTCATCGATCAAAGGCCACGCATATCCAGTACGTCGGGGAGCTGTGTCGATACCTCATCAACCAGCCCCCGAGCCCACTCGACCGCGGCCATAACGTGCGCATGGCCTGGGGCAACGGCATGAGACCCGACGTGTGGGAGCGCTTCCGGGAACGCTTCGGCGTCGAGTGCATCAACGAGCTCTACGGGGCCAGCGACGGCATCTCCATCACGATGAACCCCAACCGGGGCGACTTCTCGCGCGACGCCGTCTCCGTGCACGGCCCGCTCTGGCACCTGATGAACCGGGACGAGCGGCGCATCCTCGTCGACCCCGCCACGCAAGAGGTGATCCGGGACAAGAAGGGCTGGGCCATCGAGGCGAGGGCGGACGAGGTGGGCGAGATCATCAACCGGATGGACGTCGCCGCGCCCGACAGGGGCACGCCGCAGTACTTCAACAACCACTCCGCCACGGTGAACAGGCGCATAGCGGACGTGTTCCGCAAGGGGGACCTCTGGTTCCGGTCCGGCGATCTGTTCAAGGAGGACGGCCACCACCGCCTGTACTTCGTCGACCGCCTGGGCGACACCTTCCGCTGGCACTCGGAGAACGTGTCCACGAACGAGGTGAGCGACGTCATCGGCGAGCTGCCGCAGGTGGAAGAGGCCAATGTGTACGGCGTGGTGGTGCCGAACGCGGAGGGACGGGCCGGCTGCGCCGCTCTGATACTCAAGGAGGAGGACGTGAGCAAGGTGGACTTCAGCGCACTCGCCGCGCACTGTCTTGCGAGGCTTCCCCGCTATGCCGTGCCGCTCTTCTTGAGAATCACAAAGAGCATGGACCACACCGGCACACACAAGCGCCAGAAACAGAAGCTCCGCTCAGAGGGCATCGACCTCACGGCCATCAAGAAGTCGGGCGATGACCGGATGTATTGGCTGCCCCCGGGAACTGAAGCTTACGTGCCGTTCGAACAGAAGGACCTTGAGACTATCAAGGCAGGGCAGGTCCGGCTATGATAGGTAATGCTTGAGAGTCTCGAGGGATGAGCAGGGTAGTGTCATGGCTGAAGGCATTTTCACCAAAGGCATGGCCAAGTCCAAAGATGGCCTACTTTTTACCTTCCAGTTGTAACGTTTTGTGATGATCGCGTGAGCATGAAATTCCGATAAGGTAGGGGTATAAGAAGCGCGAGACTGGCCGAAAGTCGACAGGGAGCAATTCTACGGGGAGAACTTCTCGGTCCCATTATTAAAACATTAATGGAGTAGATAGATATGTGGACATTGCATATATGAGGCTCCAGAGCTGTCTTTCGAAGTTTGGAGAACGCCGAAACTTCTGGTGAAGGTGAAGGCATCCGTCAGCTGGCGAAGTCCCATGGTGTCGGAACACAATATGTCTATGTGGTTGGGCCGGTCGATTTCACAACATAGAACTAGCAAGGAAGGTCGAAGGATATGAATTGGAAACCATCTTTGAAATAAACGAGAACACGAGTGCAGTATTATCTGAGGTCCAGACGCCGGATCTCAGATAATGATAGGCAGTTAGTTATCTAACAAGATGTACAGAACGATTTTGAAACCTAGCTGTCCTTGCTTGTGATATTATGACTCAGTAGTGCGTAAACCGTCGTTTTTTCTTCTTCTTAATCTCCTTTTTGCAACAAGCGCTGGGATATTTCTATACGAAAACAGGGCCTTCGCCTCGTATGTGCATGATCGAGTCGTATCACGCAGGCATTCATTCCACCTCTCTTGAATAGAGTATGAGCAGTGTAGGACAAAGCCAAGCCGGGTTACAAAAGTACCGGGGAACATTTAAGCATCCACTATATAGAGAACTCTACCTCCATGTTCAGGGGTAAGCTCGGTGCCCCTGGATGCCAGGATACCCTACCCAATTCGATGGTTATCTACATCTGATGCATTTCAATAAGCGACATCGAATTGTCACGACAGATTCTAGAACTCAGGTGAGTTGCCAAAGCTGATATATGCCAGAAATAGCCTCCTTGTGTGGTTACCGTAAAGGCCAAGATAGAAAACTCTTTCAAAACGACCAACAAAGCCTTCGCAGTATTTTACGACTCCGATTTTCCCCCGCCCCTCACCGGGAAAATCCAGAATGTTATAGAATTGTATTACAGTCCTGTTTCTTTCCCGTAATAGGACCATAAATTACAACAGTTGCCCATTGTAAAAGATTGAAGCAACCCGTCTCATGAATGCGTCGCAGTTTTTGAAGTGAGCAAAAACCACAATGAGTGACTACACACCATAGAGCCGCGAGATTTGAGGTGGCTCCCAGCATGAGGCTCTCTTATACGGCGTGCCATTCAACAAAGGTTGCGATATCAGAAAAGTCAGACGCGACGCAAAGCACGAGCTTCCCCAAACTCCCTATTCCCGAAAAGCCGTACAAGCGCCTTTGCCAAAGCGCGCCATCTTCTCCCACTGCGCCACATCCTCGGGCATCAGGCGGTACCTGGCCTTCAGCTCGGCGCGCCCTTCCTCGGTTTGGTTCTTGAGATAATACTCGTAGGTAAGCTATGTAGCCGATATTTCTATCATACGCGCTGTCGAGTCCCGCGACGAAGCAGACGTAGGGGGGTGGGTTGTGCAGGCGATGGCTTCTAGACAGACAGGTGTCGGCGTCGTCGTTCTCGCTAACTTTCAACGCGCCTCAGGTGAGCGGGCGGAGCTTCGTCACTGCATCCTTCACTAGGAATTTCCAGTGATCCTTGAAGTCGATTAGTCGACCCTAAGGCGCGATGAAGATGACGGGGTATTCCGCCTGGTTCCGCAGAGACTCCTCTTAGAGGGATATTTGCTGGGCTGCGAGTCGGAAGGCCACGGGGGCGGTCTCGTCCTCGTTAACAGAGATAATGCACAAATACGGAACATTCGCAAAGGGTTTGGTTAGGAGCCGCTCCGACTCCGCCCGCTCGTGCCAGAACGTTCTCAGATGTCCAAGCAGGTTTCGCTCTGCAGCGACGCCGTAGATTTCATAGATATCTCGGTATGATTTAAAGCTGCTGTACAGAGAGGCTTCCTCTAGCAAATTCTATCAGGGTTCTATGGTGCTTGGGTAGATAACAAAATATATTGTTCGGGACAAGCTAGGGGAGGCTGGTGTTCTGGGCTAAGACATATGATCAGGCAGTATTCATACACAACGGCATTGAAAACCAAGCAGCGTTGGTGTTGTCCAAACGCCTCCACGAGGGCAACTCGTCGAGTCACAGCTGACAATATTGAAACGCAAGGATGTGACACTGGTTATCATAGCAACAGAAGTTCTCGTCCACTCGAGCTGACTGTTTCTTTGATCCAGACAGCGGCTAGAAGTATTTACTACCGCCATCAGGAAGCTCAGTTCAGTAGTTAATTAACAACTCACTTACGCAAAGGACTGTGTATCTCTGCCTAAGGCTAAGTATCGGCGAGTCATGGGGCTAGAGGTTCAACAATGGTATCGCGTGACATGAAAGCAATAACTTGTATTGCTCGTGTGGAGAATACAAGGCTGCTGAGACCAAGAGTGATGGCCTATCATCCCTGAATATTGACAGAAGTACCTCATTCTTAGTTCTGGCGGTGATTGCATGAACTTCAGCGACTATAGCGACTATGTGACATTGCCATTGTAGAAGAGATGGAGCAATTGATATGTCAGTCTTCGTGAGGGGCATACCTTATACACCATGCGTCGTACCTTCTCCATTTACTTATTTAGCGACTTCCTTGCGAGAACTCGAGAATTCTTCTTGCCTTCGCCGTACTTCAAGTTACCGGCGATGTGGTACTTGGGAACAAGCAAGTGTCAACACATGCAGGGGGGCCCCAAAGATAGCAATCAACCGACACGTCACTGTGAGCCCTGATAAACAATGTCGCAAAGGTGTCTGGTATGTCGATGTATCTCATAGTTACTACTGCACCACAGAGAATCGTCAACTCTTCCCTTACAACAGAGTAATAGACAAGGGGCGATGACGCTCAGGAGAGCTAACGTCATCACGAAAACACAGTCACAGACAAACTTTTCAGGGAGCAAAGACGATTTGCGTGATCATAACGTGCCCGGCCTTTTAGAATTCGTTTGCATCTTCTTCTCGTGATGAATAAAAAGGATTACACGCTCTGGACAGTGACAACATGAAGGTGAAAAATGAAAAGACCGTGTGCGATGCTGCGCCTAGGAGTATTCTCCACCTGGGATCCCAGTCCCCATCATACAAGAAACCAAGGTTCGATATCATCTTACGCGAACCCATGGAGCTCTTTCAACTCGTCATGTTACAATGGTCAAAACCCGGCCGTCGAGTTGGTAATCGAGGCTCTTGACCATATAGAATAGATACAAAGGGAAAAAAGGTCGCTTTACTATGTATTGATGCAAAAAGGCGCCGACCAAACACGGCGTGGGGAGTTCAACGATAACTTCTCCGCATGAAAAAAAGTGTGGATCACCTCTCTAGCCGGGGTTGAGGTTGCCACCCGTTTATATATGCCATTAAACCCATTCCAATTAAGACGACGCCTATCATCGAGGCGTACGGGATGCTGTTTGCGAACGCTTGATTGGGCAAAACTGCTCCAGGGGGGATTGTGTTCGGCGTTATTGTCACGGATTGTGACAGGAGAGGAGGATCGAGAGAATCTCCCGACATCTCCCCACTTTGTTTCGGACTTGATGGTCTACTCACTGCTTCTGTGAAATCAGTGGCTTCACCATCGGTAGCGGTATCCTCGTTCTCGCTTTTGGATATATTTTCCTTTTCGGCAAGTTCTCTTGCTTCAGCATCTCGCCTAATTTGTAATGCCATTTCTGCCAGAGTCTTGTGTTGTGTATCCCTCTCAGATTCCGCCAGCTCTGCCCGCTGCTTGAAGACATCGAGCTCTTGCCGGAGATCCTTGATTTCCAGCACCAATGACTCTATTTGCGCATGCAGCTGAGTGGCAGAGGCTTCGATGACCTCAGCATCCGGCGGCGTAGGCTTATCAGCGTTGGGCATAGGGGTATCAGCAGGTCCTGCCGGGTTGCTTTCGTCACTGGGTGGCTCGAAGGCTGCGTCAAGTGACGTTTCTTGGGTTTCTGGCTCCCCGGACGGCGGGACTATGTTGGAAGAAGCTTCTTCTAGATGCTTCTCTAGTCTCCTAGCTAAATCTTCTGCCAACTCTCGGGCTTGTCGCTCTCGGTGAAGCATTTCTTCCAAATCCCGCATACGCGAGGTCTGAGACTCTATCTCCTTCTTTGCGTTGTTCAAAGCCTCTGTTAGTTGCAAAATCTGGCTGCCATTACCTTCATGGCGAATAGGTGACATGTTTTGAGAATGTGGCTTGGCACGTTCGGTAATGCCTCGCTTCAGAGACGGGATGTCCGGCTTTTCCGGTAGAGGTTGCTGTGGTGGAGGGGCGGGTGGATCAGAAAACCTGGTCTTGTTGTCTGATCTGAATGATAAGCCACCTCCATTAACGACAGGCTTTGTAGGTTCAGAGGCTTCAGGCTTTTCAATGTCCTTCACGTCTTCTTTACTGAGCAAGGCGTGAACGAAATGATCAGTCCTTCCTAGGTCCTGAGACTGGAGACGTGCATTCCGCATCTCATTCTGCAGGGCATGTTAAAAACTGTAGGGGATCTTCCATGAAAATTAGATAGGGCATACCTGCAATTTCTTGACAATCTGTTCAGTACTTATGGGTGAGAAGAAGAAGCCGCGTTGGTGTGGCATGCCGTTAGCCTGGGGCCCCATCATAGGTCCTCCTTGAACCATGCGTCCATTGCTGGACATGGATGACTGGCTCCCTGTTCGTTGACGCAGAGGTGCGGCGTTTTGCGGACCCATCATCATTATGGGGCCATTTGTAGGATCGAGATCTCCGAAGTTGACATCGAGCAGATTGTTTGAAGCGTTGAAGTATCCGGCATGCTCGACCTTGGCGGCAACCTTGTGATGAAGGACGTTCTTCTGGTCCTCACTCACAATATCGATACCAAGTTCCAAATGGTCTCCCGTCTGTAGCTCATGTGGCTCAGATTCTCGATTCTCTTGGGACAACCGTGTACCGTTCACGAATGTTCCGTTCGACGACTTAACGTCCCGGATCCATATCTTGCCTTGACGATCAGCCCATATCTCGGCGTGTTGACGGGAAAGCACTTTGCTATCAAAAAAGCCATTGATTGGAGTTGGTACTGTTTTCGCATTCGTTTGACGACCGATCCTAAGGGTATCAGGGGAGAATGGAACGGATATGGTCTTGCGTTCAAAAGTACCGTTCAGGGATAGGAGATAGAGTACCGGTGGGTTGCCGGAAGGTAGAGATTCGACCATCGGCCGGGCCATGGCCTGTTGGTTGGCCATCTGACCTTGGGAGGGGACAATAGACGGGGCTGCGTGCAGAGGACCGGATCCATTTAGACCATTCATCAGCTGTGGCCGGCCAGCCGCCATCCGAACAAAATCACCCTGGGCGTCGGGTTTGGGGTTTGGCCAGGGGGCTTTTGGCTGAGGTCGCTTGCGTTGCGCGGCAGTTGCAGAGTTTGGCCATGAACTCACATCTCCAGAGGGGGGCGGAGCGGGAGCGCCGTTGGTCTGAGAAGTGGAGGTCGCAACGGTCGACGTGGAGGAGGTGGAGGAAGTGGATGCTATTGACGAGGACGAGTTGTTTCTCTGTAGGCTCTTGCGTGGCATGAGCACGCGGTTGAGCTCATCGGGGCTCATGACCTGACCGCCGTGGCCACCGTTCATCCCGTTCACGCCCCAGTTTGGCCGGTTGTGCTGGGTGAAGGTGGGCGGACTTGCGACGGCCGTCATGGGGAAAGTGGGCGTAGGAGCCGGTAAGACGGTGACGGGGAGCGTGGGTGATCAAAGCGATAGATGAGATAAGGCGCAGAGGCTCGGCCGCGGGAGCGTGCGTTGGCGTCGGTAGTCGGCAAGTCGGGCACGGGTCGTTGGTGGGTAGGTGTCTATCTATTTGGCCGTCTCTGCTCTATCGTTCAGCGACGATGAAAAATCGATGTACAACATGCAGGAGGTGCAAAGCGCCAGCGTAGGCGATCAGACGTCACGACCACGGTCGGTCGCGCAAGCACGCCTGACTCTAACAGATGTATTAGCGAAAGGGGCTCGAGGCGGATGCACAACAACAGCAACGCAGAACAGGACAGGTGACGGACGGCAAGGAGAAGTCGCCGATGCCACCGATTGACTGCTGTGCGCACGACGAATCAAAGACGCGACTGCCATCGTCGGAAAAGGGGGCCAACATACCGGGCAATTGGTACGGAGGATGTACAGGGCCAAGTATCTCTATCGGCGTTGTAGTGTGCCGTCGCGTCGCGATAGTAGGGCTGTGGCAAGTGCGGTAGGCCTCTGAGAGGAGGTTGTCGGTTGTTCAGAAAATCAATCCGACGACGTCGCTAAGCGCCCTTACTAGGAACGGATTAGTGTGCAAGTGACCAGGACATTGTTTCGCCCAGCAGAGCCTCGCCTGATTGGATTAGGTCGTCGCTTGTCCGTGCGCCCTTCTACGCTGAATCCCCATATGGAACTGTATGCGACTACCCGAATGATATGAAGTTATGCAGATACAACACCACCAATGGACATCAACCTTAGGTACCTGACTTTTCCTTTCTTCAACCCCGAAATAATCCTTAAATACGCTGTGACTGGGGCAGTTCTCTGAGGACCAAGTTAAATGCCACTCGCTACCGTATATCTCATCTCCGACCAAAGAAAGAGTATATACATGTCAAGATGCAAAGCGCAAGTTTCCAAAACGGCACGTGACCCTTTGCGTTCCAACCTTCTTTTCAATACTACAATACTTAACTAGACAGACGCATGGGACCAGGGATGGGAAATGATGGGTGTGGGGTCACAGCGCACAGCCACTTGTCAATTTAGAGCCAATAGCACACTACAGGTAGCGAAGTGGATATTGATGTTGTTGAATAACCTTATAGGTAAGTACTTGACATGAGCCACCTGTGCGGGGTCCTTATATGCACTGTTCCTTCGTACCTTTGCTGCTTTGCAGGGTAGGTAGGTTAAGTACTGTAGGTTGGCCAAACCGACCCAGCAAGAGCCGCGCCAAGATCTGGGGAGGCTCCAAATCGTCAGATATATAAAATCGCATGGCATCACATCACCCATCCTAGTAACCATCGAGCCATCTCAACATTCAAGCTACGCGCCACCCTCGATTCCGGCGCTTTCACTGCACTCATACACCAGGGCCTGAGAACCTACCCTCGGCTGAGGCTCCTTTTCCCTTTTCCCACTCTTTTCCACTGCTACAAGCAGGTAACCAGCCAAAATGCCACCGATGCCATCGAACCGCGGACCGCAAGGCCCTTCCACCACCGAGAAGTGTATGTGACCATGCCTCGGTCTCTCCATCTCTTGTTACGGACGCAATACGACAGGGCTTTTACTGACGGCATCTCCAGTAAAAATGGGCGCTATGATGGGAGGCAGTATGTTTACCGACGACCTGGGCTCTGGCACACAACGAATGCAATTGACAATTCTGTAGCTGTGGGCGTGATTATCGGCTTCATATTCGGTTCGAACCCCGGTCCTTCTCTGTCCTCCGTCGCCTGTTCTAACAAGACTTTGTCGTGCAGGAACCGTCAACATCTTTCGATACGGGGCGGGCGCCAACGGCATCATGCGAACGCTTGGACAGTATATGGCGGGCTCGGGCGCTACATTTGGGTGAGTGCAAGGAACAGTGCGAATGATAGTATCCGACATTTCCGGCTAACCGCAGCGACGGAAAAGATTCTTCATGGGAATAGGTAGCGTTATAAGAACCGATGCCTCACCCATCGCAGCCGAGGCCTTTGCCCGAGCACAGCGACGACCTTTCATAATGGCGGCTCAACAAGCCTACCGACCCCGCGAGAAATAAGCCCATGCACAAACCGTTATCTGTTCGCACCTTGCCGCCATAGCTGAAGGCTGATATCTACGCAAGTAGACCCAATATGACAGTCGTGCAGCCCATCGGGTCCTTGTACTATTTGTATAACAAATACCGCTTTTTGCACTCGATACCAGTCTTAATCTCATAGGGTCGTCGAAGTTTTTCACTCAGTCCGGCTGAAGACATATTGAAAATTTTGGCTTGCTACTGTATATACAAGGCAATCATTGGAGTGTTGTGCTTATCATGACCATGGAGATGGCTACGTTGTTCTGCAGCTCTGCTTATTAGATCGCCTCGAGGTCACAACAGGTCTATCTAATCCACCTATCATAATCGAATCAACTACAGAGATTAAAAACTTTTTCCGGTTGGTAAGTATGCAAAAAGCGGGGGGAAAGTCCGCTCCGGATCAAGTAGCTACGTTATCGGAACTATTGAGGTTCTAAGACCTCAACGGAAGAGGCCAATTCGACGCTATCCAGTGAAATCTGTGCAGTCGATTCTTTGTACAACCCGGCAAGTGCTTTTTTTGCTGTCATTCTTTACTCTATGCAGCTGCTAGGCAAATAAGCGGTCTGGGGTTACATAACCTCTAATCATATGCATGGTATTCCCCCTCGGGCTCGAGATAACCTCACCGAGAGTCCTTCCCCGAAATCCACAGTGCGATGAGCCTTTTGTGCCTAGAGCAACTCGATTCTTTCTTTCCCGCTATTTTCAGCCGACCAAGTTCTTACCTCATCCATCAAATCTCCGGTCTAAAGACCTAGAGCAAGCCACGATTCGTGGCAAAATGATATCATGCCCGATCAAGTGGCTTGCAGAAAAGCAATGAACCATGCGAAGATCCTTTGCCTCAACCGCATGGTCGTGGCTTTCACTGCTACCACCAGACGCCAATACCTACCACCTATTCATATGTTTCCCTCGTATTTGTGTCTGGCATTGCCTTGGCGTGGGGTGCTGCTTACTAGGTATATCGTTGACCGCATAAAGCAAAGGCCGCCCTGCTTATCAGCTGATAGAGTCTACGGTACCTGGTGTAACTCCAGAGAATAGTCCTATACCGGCCGCCTGGAACCAGACAGCCGCTTTTTTTAGCCGTGAGGCTTCGACCAACTTATGTCGGAAGCAAACGCGCTGCCTACTGAACATCGCTTAACGCGCCAGGCAGAGGGATGTTCTTATTTGCGTTATGACCCGTCAAACCTAACTGGAGGCCACACCTTGCGAATGAACTAACGACAGACAACAGCGTCTAGTTAGGGCATGTCAACCCTCAATAGACTTGGTGGTTCCAGGCCCCTCAGGAGCGCCTCATGGCTGTTGGTGGCGGTTAAGAACATCTCAATCACCCCAATAGCCGCCCGTGATGTGCCTATCTGGGCAATTTCGTGTGCTGTGATCCGTCTGAGTAGCATCGACGTACAAAGTTCCGCCTGGCTGACCGCTTTTCGACTCAACAGTTCAGCTAGATGGGCCTCAGAATCACGGCGTCACATGGAAGTAATATAGTTATGCCCTTTAGTCACAAAATAACAAAATGTCTTAGGTTAGTATAGTAGGCTTATGCCCCTCGCAGCTTGGCCATGAACCACATTTCTTACGCGTTCTCAACCCGGGACTAATTTATAAAGCCGCTCTCTGCATTCCCCGTCCCCATATCAAAATAGAGGTTCCATGCCACTCGTTAAGTATTTAGTATGCTAAGTGCCATTCAATATTTCCTCCTGCCTCCGTTTACACCTTAATACTTTGTGCTCGTTTTGTAGCCGTCCCTTCGTTTGTCTTTTAAATATGGATTTCATGACGAGACTAGCCAGTCTTTGCGCAGCGTTGTCGCCCTCAGCACAGGATGGGTAAGCCTTTCCCTATTATAATCTAACCTTTATGAATATGAATGTCTAACAACATCGGTAGGACATCATTATGGGGCACATTCAATGCGCCCACGCTCCCTTGCTGGGCGTCCACCGATAGCCTTATGAGCTCATTCACAGTCCCATGGGGTCACAGGACATCCCTGGGCGACAACCCCTATACTGAGGCGCCCCAAACCCAATACACTCGAAGATACGACTTCAACATCAGTCGTGGTGTGATAGCACCAGACGGATACGAGAAGAGAGTGATCCTCGTCAACGGACAATTCCCAGGCCCCTTGATAGAAGCCAATTGGGGTGACTCCATCGAGGTCAACGTCCACAACAACATTTTAGACGAGCCTCGAGAGGGCACGGCTATACACTGGCATGGTTTTCTGCAGACGGCAAACTCGTGGGTAGATGGAACCCCCGGCGTGTCACAGTGCCCCATAGCACCTGGCAAGAGCTTCACGTACAAGTTCCGCGCCGAGCTATATGGCACTTCTTGGTATCACTCTCATTATTCGGCTCAATATTCTGGCGGTCTCTTCGGTCCCATTGTCGTCTATGGCCCACATAATGCCGAGCACGATATCGATCTTGGTCCAATTATGGTCAATGGTAAGTTGAAGCACGCAAATAGGAATGCCGTCGATGGTATCTCTAACACACGTCTAGATTGGTGGCACGAAGACTACTTTACGACCGTGGGAAAAATCATGGCACCCGGTTTCGAAGGCCGCGCATTCTCCGACAACAATCTAATCAATGGACGGATGAACTTTGACTGCTCGACCGTGGACGCCGGCGACGCAGCAAAATGCACCAACGACGCCGGGCTGTCGAAGTTCAAGTTCCAATCAGGCAAGACGCACCGTCTGCGCTTCATCAACCCGGGCTCCGAGGGCGTCGAGCGCATCTCGATAGACGAGCACACCATGACCGTCGTCTCGAACGATTTCGTCGAGATCGAGCCGTACGACACCAAGGTCGTGACTCTCGGCATTGGCCAGCGCGTCGACGTCATCGTCAAGGCCGACCGCGACCCTGCCGGCGCCTACTGGCTACGGTCAAACCTGACCACGTGCTCCAATGCTAAGCAGCCCTTTGCCCTCGCCGCCATATACTACGACAAGGCCGACACGAAGACCAAACCCATGAGCAAGCCCTGGGACGTCCCTGACCCCGGCACGTGCGCCAACGACGACCTGGAGCTCACGAAGCCTATTTATTCCATGGAGCTCCCTGAGCCGTCATGGACGCAGAACATGGACATCAGCTTAACCCGTAATGAGTCGGGGCACTTGCTCTGGCAGTTCGGCGTACGTTTTCTCTCTCTCTCTCTCTCTCTCTCTAGTTACTCATCGTAAACATAAAATGAATAGCAGGCGAGCTAACTCGATATCTAATTCAGGGCGTGGCGGCAAGAGTAGACTACAACAACCCGACTCTACTCCAAGTCAAGAACAACGACTTCAACTTCGAGCCAGAGATGAACGTCATGAACTTCGGGAGCAATTCATCCATCCGATTCATCGTGAACAACCCCACGCCAGCGTAAGTCTTCCTCCTCTCGATTCCTCCCTCCCTCTCCCATCCACCACCACCTCCTCCTCTCGAGGAAAAACTAAAATCCCACTAACACACACCCACCCCATCCGCAGACCCCACCCGATGCACGCACACGGGGTGAACATGTACGTCCTGGCAGCCGGGCCGGGGAACTACACGGGCGCGCCCTTCGTGCGCCCCGAGAACCCCGCGCGCCGCGACGTGCAGATGGTGCAGCCGTTCGGGCACGTCGTGGTGCAGATGGACAGCACGAACCCGGGGATCTGGCCGTTCCACTGCCACATCGCGTGGCACGCGTCGGCGGGCTTCTTCTCGCAGATGGTCTTCCAGCCCGACCAGATCGTCGCTGGTTCCGTCGCGACGGACGGCGGTGGATTGTTCGTCCCGTCCCACGTCTCGCAGACGTGTCGCGACTGGGAGGCCTTTACGAGAAAGGTCGTCCCTGATCAGATCGATAGTGGGTTGTGAGCGGGCTGGATTGCTTTTTGTCTTATCTGCTTCGCCTAACTGCGTAGCTATCTATGTGCCTGAGTGCTTCATCGGCGGGTAATTTGGCCCGGTTTTGGCATAGCAGTTCGCCGGGGGGGAGGTTTTTTTTTTTTTTGGATTCGCACCTAGTTTTTGGAATACTCGTGTTGGAGGCCATTTACCTTTCGTATGTGTTACTCACATTATACCTATAGACCAAAAGTCATCAACCACCACACAGTCAAAGACAAACTGGTGATGAAGCTCCTCTTCCATTCAAATGAGTCGTATATGATAGTCGTCAATCCTAATATATATAATAACATATCCGGACTCAAGCGGGCGCAATGATGCCAACATAGACTTTTCTCGACTTCCACCACCCTTTTCTTTTCTTTTTCTCCTTTTTTTTCCCTTGTCGCCACTTTTCGGCTATGTCTTCCTGTTTTTGGTGTCACGGCGGGCAGGCCCCTTTTCTTGTTATTATTTTAATAAAAATATTTATACAGATATGTACGAAATAACATTCGCATAACTTTGTGTGAGGTGATGAGACAGTGCTAATCATATCAGATCTGTCGTGTTATGACTACGTGTGTTTCAACACCAATACTAGTGTTCCATACACCTGTTAGCCAATTTATGAAACTATGGTGATACTTATCAGGACTCTACATGCGATAATATTCATGATTGCCCTGACTAACTTACCCGATCAAACTTTCTAAGACGGTCCGATCACAACCTGACAACAAAACTCGGCTTCGTTTTTAACGGGTCTAAGGCTGTGTGTTTATCAGGACAAAAGTCCAAGCTGGAAGTAATCTCACACGTCTCAACTTACCATTCCAGTAGCGCGTAATGTTATAAGCCACAACTAAATACCTAGCAAAATGATAGAATGCTGTAGCATAGCTCCTATTCACTTAAACTATACCTTATCCACAACCATGCGGAATGAATAATTACACCCGAAAATGCTGAAGAGTTTACCTCCTTGACCCAAGTACCAACTAACATTTAAATATGTGACGGAAGCGCCTATATATATACCGTAGTAGATTCCGTTGGAGAATTCTAACGGCGTCGTTTTTCTCCGCTACAGACAACCTCACCTCATTCCAAAGTTAAATCCTCGCAGCAAAAGCGTCAAGTACGTATCGTATCGGAATCACGTGAACCGACAGAGCTGTCCATAGCAAGAGAACCACGTGCCCGGCTGTACACTAGTAGTATTTACTTAAAGGTATTTGGACCTTGGATAGCTACTAAATCCCAGGAAGTTTCGACTAGGTATCAGAAACTCATGTGAACGTGCCCCATGCGGCTGACGTATAACTAATCGAGGGCTGATTCTTCAGCGATCGTCAGAGTGCAATGGTACGGTTGCATTTCCAACTACCTGCCTACCTCCCTACCTAAGTACATAGCCCACCTACAAATGTTACATTTAGATATTTACCTACCATCGACGGCAGGAAGGATTCTTTTTGGCGTGTAAAAAGGTTCAAAAGCGTTGACAAGGATGCAATTCCCGAACCATATAGTCTCGGCACTTCTTAGCCGCCGGCGCCAGCTCGCCCCCGAATCCCAGTCCGTCAATGCGCCCCGTTATTCCCTACTACTATATGTAAGGGAGGAAGGTCCTATCTGTTAAAATATGTAGCGGTTTCACTAGATTTCGTAAATCTCGCGCGGGGGGTGCGGTCAGATATAAACTCAGTTCACGAGCAAGACAACTAAGCATATCCCTGGTAAAGACAAGAGTAGACGGCAAGATATTGCGTAGTAACATTAATTTGACATTTCTGTACATTCCTTTCTTTCGCTTCCAACCTAACTCACTTGCTTGCTGAACTGCTGGCAGCCGGCACGCGATATACGCATGTACAAAGGAAAGCGCGGTAAGGTAGAGAGAATGCAGTAGGCGAGTTCGCCGTTGATCGCACTCTAGCAGTCTTTTCCTTCCTCTTCGTCATTTCAAAGTTTGAAAGTCTGTCTAGCTATAAAGCATGCGCGATGGAAAAAGATCCCGCACCAAACAAATCCGAGGCCGCCGATCTCAGTCCTGAACTGATTAAAAATAGGCTAAAAAAACAACACAAAAAGGCATCAACACAAAAGTGTAGGTAGGTGTATGTGCGAAAACACCGAGCGGGTAGGTAATATGTACAAGAAGGGCGATTTAAATGGGTAAGTTGTTGACTCGAAAACAGACATGAGCGACGATCTTCGACGTATAAACTTGTACCTTCACTGCGGGTCAAGATTGTGTGGCGGAATGAGTCGCGCGGAAAGAGTTGTTGAACCAGTGGGAGGTATTCTAGTCTCGGTCGGTTTCGTACGGCTTCACATTATGGCGGGTCTGTTGCTGGTTCTGGGAGGATAATTTGGTAGTGGTCACTTTACATCATGACGCACTTGGACTCCTGCTCGCCGCTGGGCTTCACACTCAGCGCGACGCGGGCAGCCTCCGTGAACGCCTCATTGACGCCTCGATTCCTCATGGCGGAGCACTCGAGGTACCGCATGGCCTTGATCCGTCGCGCGACATCAAGACCCTGGTTGTACTCGATCATGGGCTTCTTTTCGCGCTGTGCATCGTCGGCGGGGGCGGGAGCGGCGGCGGCACCGCCCTCTTCCTCCTCTTCGCCATTTTCGCGGAGATCGCACTTGAGGGCGACGAGAACGAGTTTCACGCCAGGGCAGTTCTCCTGAATCTCGCCAATCCACTTGCTCTCGACGTTTTCTAGCGAGTCCTTGCTGTCGACGCTGAAGCAGAGCACGACCACGTCCGTATTATCGTAGGAGAGACTTCGCAGGCGGTCGAATTCTTCTTGTCCTGCTGTATCCCATAGTGACAGCTCAATGTGCACGTTGTCCACAAAGATATCTACTATCCAATCAGTTATCTATGATCTAAGCATTGCACGCAATATAATAGCCCAGTGTATTATTGGCTGGGGGCACCAGCACGAAGGTCGCTTTGGAAATAGTGGAGTATGAGCTGTCGACTGACCGTGAACGTAGTTTTCAAAGACCGTAGGCTCATAGACTGTCGGGAAGTATCCTCTTGTGAAGACGTTCAACAGAGATGTCTTTCCGGAAGCACCATCTCCACTAGATTGACATATTGTAAGCCGGGGATCCTGTGTGTCGCGGGGGCAGATGCGGCTGCAACCTACAGAAGCACCAGCTTGCGCTGTACTGTCTTCGAACCTCCCAATCCACAGAGCGGCATTTTGCGAGGCGTTGGTTGTGTTTGGTTCTTGTTCCGAGAAGCTTGCGAAAAGGGGGTGGAATACTCGTATTTTAGTTTCGGCGGTAATAAGGTGAACGGGTCGAGGAGAGGGTGGATGTGGTTCAGTGCTCGGTTGGCACGGCGGAATGGCTCGGGAGTGTACGACGACGATTACAGCGATTGCACGTGTTGGTGTTTTGGGGATGTGCTGTTTCGTCGACACGATTGGTAATTAGCGAAGGAGAAGTGAATGGGAGAAAGTGGTTGGAAATGAAGGCAGCGCCAATAGTGGATTACCTTGGACGTGCTTAATCTGTATACGCCTGCCAGGTACACTTGGAGAGGCACGCTAAGTTAGCCCCGTACGCTAGACTAAGTGATCAACTTAGAATAGACCGCGAACCTTGGGAAATATCTACAGTGCTCGAGTACCAAAGCGTAAGTACTATACTGCGAGGTACCACCTTAGATTGGTGAACTGGCGTGGGTCGGTCGGCTACTAACTATGCGCCTGCCGCCTTCCATTACTAAGTGGGCCCCATGACCGGCATTCTTGAATCGCTTATGACTACGAACCACCTCCTCCTCAATAGTTAATCTATGCAGGTGGGACAACAGGGAATCAAGATGCGGGCAAAGAACGGGCCCCGACACGGGTGCTACTCGGTCAGATCTCCCGGATCCCACTTCCAGATTGGCTATCCAAAAACAAAAAAACGTCTGCAGTTTTTTATGGATTACCTACCCCTGAATCGCGTTGCAGTCATGCTGCTCTGCCTAAATAAAATGCTACCGTCAATGACCTGATGAGACTGAGAGAGAGAGTAAGTGCGTACGTAGCCAGGGTCCAATACCTACAGTATCTAGGTAGATAGTATAATGTTTCTTAGTTTCTATGCTGTCACCTATTATTGATGCAGGCCTTTAAGGATTCGCTACATACGCATTCTCGGGTTGGTGACGCAAGTATAATGCAGTCAGCAGATCCCGAACGCCACTCCTGCAAAAAGCCTTAAGTACCTATACGATTACACTGCGTCTATGTACTCAGCTCTGTAGTGTTGAGAAAAGGTCTATTTGCCGATGCTGGCAAACCTTCAACTGAATTAGGTACATAATACTAAATGCTGATACGCAGTCAATTTTGGATATACCGTCGTTTGGTTCATTCTTATGTGCTCAACCGCCTGGTTTCGTTAAGAGTTGAGTTTGTAGAGCAATAGGGTTTCTAGATTCGGAAAGTGGGGTAATCGGGGCTGGCGCGGTGCTGAAGCCTTAGGTACTGACGAATGGTTTGATAACGATGACTTGGTATAAGTCCAGCCCCCTATGATACTGAGTGGCGTGTGTAGCGTGAGTTCTGGCCACATGGGAGTGAAATGTGAAATACTGTAATACGCCTCCTTTAGGTTTTTGCCAGTTAGCTATTTAGTTGATCTTCTAGTATCTAAAATCGTAGGTGAAGGTTTTCTACAGTTTCAATCCCATTGATTGTAGCTTCACTTTGTCACCAAAGTAAAAATAAAAAAAGGTGGGGGATCATGAAGCATGATATCAATATGCACTATATCGGAAGCATGATGGCCCTGGATTTCAGGTTCAGGTGAGACTTCTAAACGCAAGAGGTCTCGGATTGAACCGCCTCATAGAATTCATGCCAGCCGACACGTATATATCTAGCTGATTAGTTTTCTTCGTAATCCGTTGACAAACTCCTGATCTGCGTATTTCCCGGCACGAGCCCTTGCCTTATCATCTGCTTCTCTAGCCTGCCGTTCCTGTTCTTCTAAAATCGCCAGTCGTTTCTCCCGGTCTTTATCTAGGTCTGAGGCCGCATCTTGCATCGCCGCCAGTTTCCGGACACGCTCCTCATCTGCTGCTGCGTCTGACGCAACCCCTAAACCATTCGCGCCGGCGCTGCGACCGTTGCTTGGGCCAGTCCTATAACTGGATGCTTGGCGATAATTGCGACTATCCCGGCGCTCTCTTGGTGGCTCAGGAGAATAGTTCCGACGCCTTCCATAATCCTCCTCGTTGCGGTCGCTACGACGTGGACTTCTCGATCGGCCCTTATATGACCTGTCATTGTCACCCCTCTCCTCTTTGTAGTTATCCCGTGAGGTAGACCGTCTCTTGCTATGGCGCTCTCTCCGTGATCCGTGTCTTTCTCTTGAATCTTTATCATCGTTAGAATCGCGCCTGTGGTGTTGGTGCCTTCTGTCCCTCGAGTCGTCGCGCTCTCGGGAATCTGATCGGCCGTGTCTTCTATGACGATGCTCTCGAGAATGTGATCTATGTCGGTGCCTGTGGCGCTTTGAATGCTTCTCATCTCTACCTCGAGAAGACTGCTTATCATCAGTCTGGCCCATGGATGCCAGTAATTGCCTTCGTTTGATAGGGTCGTTCATCATGGCCTCGTATGCCTCCTGTTCTCGACGTTTGATGGCCAGTAGGGGATCTTCTCGGATCTTGGCTGCGACATCTTTCGCACTAACGGCTGAGTTCTGAGGTGCGGCAAGGGCATCGTATGACGCTTGTTTCTTGAGACTGTCGTGATCCGACCCGCGCGTGAGAATTGTATCGATCCTCCTCTTGCCCAAAAGAAAACCCTCGAGTTCTTCGGTTGTTCCTCCCTGGCCATCGCTAGGGCCCTCATACATCCAATCTACCCGGTCGATACGTTTCCGGCCGCCTGCTGCCTCGAGTTTCTCTTGTATCTCCTTCTTGGCACGTTCCTCCTTAATCTCCTGAATGCGTGCCTCGGTCTTCTTCCTCTCGGCTAGTGCAGCCTGCTCTGCGTCGTAGACCTTGGCCTGGTTCTTCAAGAGAGCCGGGTGGTACGACTTCTTGAGCTGCAAATCTCCACCCATATTGACGACTTATTTTCTGTCGGCGAGCGGGTTGGGCTGGGTTAGACCAGAGTAGTTGCGACGCGATATGTCGCTATTTTGCGTAATCGAGCTAAAGGGATTAAACTCGGCGTAGCGATGGTCTCGATGGAATGGTGATGACTGCCGTCGCGAGAGGGCGTGCGTGCGCAGAACGTTGAGAAAAGGATGGTCCGGGGTCGTAAGTAGATACAGTAGGCACTTTAGTTATGCAGAGTCCTTGCCACCTGAAAACTGCCCAGCCTCGCTACACTAAGTACCTGGGTACCTTGACAGGTGCCTAATCCTACCTGGGTGAATAGTGGGACAGCGCTACTTAGGTACCTAGCTCTAGCTGCCCCGCACTAACCTCTTTCGTGCTCTGTGTCTGGTTGGCTCAGATACATAGGTACTTGGCAAACAACCCATCCCGCGGGGATGATGTTGGCCTGCATGCAGCCTTGCTCTGTCAACTTTACAACTGCAAATCATCCGCCAACGAAGCTTACTTAATATTCAGCATATTGCTTTGCATCTATAATCTTCACATACATCGACCCAACCGCATTACGTCAAGCTTGTCGCTGGTAGCACCGTCGTTTCCGAGTTACAAACAACTACCGACCCCGTCAATATGTCGGATGATGATTTCATGCAAGAGTCGGACGAGGAGTACGAACGCACCGCCTTCTAGCAATTACGTGCCGCTGACTATCCTATATAGTTATGACTTCGAATACGAAGAAGAAGACGAGGATGATTCCGCTGACGTCGATACCGAGAACAAATACTACAAGGCTAAGCAGGTTAAGGGTACCAATCCAGAGGAGGCCATTGATGTGTTTCTCGAAATACCCGCCCTAGAGCAGGAAAAGGGCGAATGGGGATTCAAGGGGTTGAAGCAAGCCATCAAGCTCGAGTACCGGCTCGGGAGGTATGACAAGGTCAGCTCCCGGGAGCCCGGGCACGGTGGTCGCATTCTCGCTGACCATCAGAGCAGGCCGTGGAGCACTACACCGAGCTTCTCACCTACGTGAGGTCTGCCGTGACCCGCAACTACTCCGAGAAGTCCATCAACAACATGCTTGACTTTATCGAGAAGGAGTCCGAGACCGAGACAGCCCAGCGATGCATGGAACGGTTTTACTCATTGACTCTCACATGTTTCCAAAGCACAAACAACGAGAGATTATGGCTCAAGACAAATATCAAGCTCGCGAAACTCCTCCTAGACCGTAAAGAATACTTGTTTGTAGCTAGAAAATTGCGTGAGCTTCAAAGGGCCTGTCAGCGAGAAGACGGTAGCGATGACCCGAGCAAAGGCACTTATTCCCTAGAGATCTATGCTTTAGAGATACAGATGTATGCGGAGACACGGAACAACAAGCAGCTCAAGGTACTGTACCAAAAGGCACTCCGGGTGCGATCGGCAGTACCACATCCCAAGATTATGGGTATTATCCGCGAATGTGGTGGCAAGATGCATATGAGCGAGGAGAACTGGAAGGACGCCCAGAGTGACTTTTTCGAGTCATTCCGGAATTATGATGAGGCTGGCTCGCTCCAGCGGATTCAGGTCCTCAAGTATCTGCTGCTTACTACTATGCTCATGAAGTCTGATATTAACCCTTTTGACTCCCAAGAAACAAAACCATACCGGAACGATCCCCGTATCGCAGCTATGACTGAGCTGGTGGACGCGTATCAGAGAGACGACATGCACCGATACGTCAACGTGCTCCAGAAAAACCAGGACATCTTGGCTGATCCCTTCATTGCGGAAAACATCGACGAGGTGACTCGGAATATGAGAACTAAGGCAGTTGTCAAGCTCATTGCGCCCTACACAAGGATGAAGCTGGGCTGGATCGCACGGCAACTCAAAATAACCGAGGACGAGGTTCAAGATATATTGGGATACCTGATCATCGACAGCAAGATCCGTGGCAAGCTTGACCAACAATCTGGCATCTTAGAGATAGAGTCTGGCGGGGATGCCGAGCGGGTTCAAGCACTTCATGGCTGGAGCGAAGCACTGGCTGGATTATGCTCGGCCATGTTCAAAGACAGCGAAGGATTCCGTGTGACGGATACGTCACAAGCTGAGGAGTCATACATGCTCGCTGGGCAGAGCTCGGGAGGCCGGGTGCCGTCTGGCAGAAGCAGTAGGAAGGGGCAAAAAGGATTCTGGGCTCCTGGAACCTAGTAGGCTGGGTCTAAACGAATCTAAAGGCAAACATTGCTTCCACGCAACGTATGAGCGTGGGGGCAAAATCACGAAGAACATTGTTAAACAACGTCTTCATCTATAGAGACCGTGGTTCATAGAGAATTGATATACCCAAAGATGAAGAGCGACGATTGGGTTGACAATGAAGTGTACGGCATAAAACGAGATTCAAGCCGCAACACCTATGAGCTCACATTAATTCATGGCAATATCCTATAAGGGGACACAGAAATGATTTCCAATGATCGCGTTTTATGCGTTTCATACGTGCAATGTAATATTGCTGCTGGGCATTTAATTGCTATCTCCCTTATTGTTTAATTTTCAGCTGAAAGTTTAGGTAAAAACGTGTCCAGCGCTTAGGGGCTACAGCACCAAACGGAGGCATCAATCTCCACTACGAGACGGCCAACAAACACCATTCGCCCACTGTAAGACATAACTTAGTGACGCCACCCGCTGTAGCTAGCTGCACAACACCAACCACCACGAACAACAAACAGCACCCGATAAAAAAACTTTCGGTTGTCAACCTGTCGTCGAGGTATAACTAACCTCAAATTTCCACATTCATTTCTTCTCCAATGTGCAAATGCCGCAAGGTTGCACGCCCAAAATGTCGCTCACGAACGGGAAGGTTATAAGCTCTGAACCTATGGTAAGTATTGCCAGCCTGAAGCTCTTCGGCTCACGCTACCCAACTCATCCATGTGTTTGATATCATGAGATGAGCGGTGTAATACTCTGCGCGAAGCATTCATAAACCTCGAAATACCAGACACCAAGACAACCGGGATATTATTAGCTTACCAACTGGCTAACAATATCTCATCATAGGCTCCGACGGAAGGGAAATGGATCAAGCTCGTCAAGTAAGGCAGCTAGCTCTCACTTTATTTCACTACCTACCTACATCACCATCCAGGGGCCCAATCCAGCTGTCCTACCTGCTCCCAACATGGAAAATAAGAAACATTATCGAGACATATAAAGAACACTCCAATTTTAATCCATTACATCTATTATACTGAGCCAAACATACGATACCCCTTTCCTCCCTTCCTTCTCCGTCTCACTACAAACGCAGCCCGCATCACTAACATCTCCTACCAGGTTAACCTACAACGACTACAAGAACCAAACGCGCACATGGGAGTCGGCCGAGCGGACGACGCGGGCGCAGAGCAGCAAAGTGGACGGCGTGGGAATCCTCGCGATCCTCGAGAAGCCGACTGGGCCTGAAATCTTGCTGCAGAAACAGTTCCGCCCCCCGCTGAACCAGATCACCATCGAGCTCCCCGCCGGTTTGGTCGATGAGGGTGAGAGTGTCCAGGAGGCCGCTGTCCGTGAGTTGAAGGAGGAGACAGGTTACGTGGGGACGGTCTCGGAGATGTCGCCCATTATGTTTAATGGTGAGTACCTACTTACAAAGGGGAGCTTTTGTTGGCTTATTAGGCATGCCGTGGTTTTTATTGTCGTTTGGGTTTGGAAGGGCGGCGTGTACCGGTAGTGCATCGTTGTCGATCATATGCCGCTTCTTCGCGTCGATGGCCCCTTGTTTCTTGCTGGAGGTTGACTCGTGCCAAATACCACCTACATCCTTCCGCCTATCCCCGTTAACCATTCTACATTATGAAATGTTCATCTAAGATAGGCGCTAACGCGATAATAGATCCCGGAATGACCAACACCAACACAGCAATCTGCTCTGTCCAGATTGACACGACGTTGCCAGAGAACCAGAACCCGACGCCGAGTCTCGAGGACGACGAGTTCATTGAGACCTTCACGACCCCTCTGGTTACGCTGTACGCGGAGTGCAAGCGGCTGGAGGCCGAGGGCTACGCAATCGATGCGCGTGTCGGGACTTTTGCCCAAGGCATCGAGCTGACGAAACGGATGAATTTATGATTATCTCAACACATTCAGCGGTGTATAAATGTCGGTCGCACCAGCTTTGGTTGACCAGTTACAACAAAGCCCTTGAGTCCTAGATGATGTGTGGGCGACGAAAAAGTCGAAAAGAGCGAGTCGTGCTTCGATGGATTGGTAGAGGGTAGGGTGATTGGTTGATTGATTAGTGATCACGTCCGTTCATACCCCTTGCTTCCATTTAAGGTTTACTGATCAATGCTACGGCTGGCTTTTGGGGAAATACTAGACGGTACTAGAATGCTTTATAATAGATATGATAATAGACTTTCTTGGCGGTTTTCAATTATATTTGGTTCGTTATTATTTGTTGCCTGCGGTATCGACATGTTGAGGTGGGTGGTCGTCAAGTGTATATAAACTGAAGGGTTTCTTCCGCAATGATGTCTGAGAAGCAAAATAGAAAGAGCACAGATTCATACCACACAAAGAATACATTCCAAACCTCAAGATATCCAGGACAGCCGATACAATTATATACACAGCCAGCCAGTCAGCATGTCGAGCCCCCGCCTCGTAGCCATTATCGGCGGGACCGGAGCCCAAGGCGTCCCCGTCGTCCGGGAGCTCTTCAAGTCCGGAGACTACTCCGTCCGCATCCTCACGCGCGATACGAACAACGCGCGTTTCAAGGAGCTGCAGTCCTACGGCCCTGTCGAGAGCGTTGTCGGCACTTTTGCTTCCGAGGAGTCCCTCCGCGCTACCTTCCGCGGCGCCTGGGGTGCCTTTGTCAATATTGATGGGTTTAATAGTGGTGAGAAGGGGGAGATCTTTTGGACTATTCGGGGTGAGATTTTTTCTATCTACTCTCAATCTACTTTCGTTCGGGCTCTACACCCGGAGGGATCACATATAGTATAAACGGCTATACATCGCTTAAGCCACACTCGCGCGTGTTGTGAACTATCAATATACCACGTATAATGCTGACGATTTCACAGTTAGTACACAAATTCCACTAGAGAGGTTTCCCAAAGCCGCGGCCCAACGAACCTCAGAAAACATATTGTCAAGTATCTAGCCCCTAACACATATCGCAGGCCTGGGAGATCGCCCTCGAAGAAGGCGTCAAGTTCTACGTGCACGGAAACCTCGACTACGCGTGGAAGAAGAGCGGGTTCCGACCCGAGTTCCACGCAGGACACTACGACGGCAAGGGACGCGTCGGAGAATGGATCCTGCTACAGAACCGGGACGCCGCCGTGCGCGCGCACATGCGCAGCGCCCTGTTCACGACGGGGCCGTACATCGAGATGACGATCGGGCAGGGCACGCCGTTCCAGCCGCGCGTCGAGGACGGCGTCGCCGTGTGGCGGGTCCCGCTCGCCCAGGGGGCCGTGCCCTTCACGGCCCTAGACGACGTGGGGGTGTACGTGAGGTGGCTGTTCGACAACGCGGACGGGGAGGCGGACGGGCTGGACCTCGAGATCGCCCTCGACCACGTCACCTTCGAGGCGTACGCGCGCGCCTTCGAGGAGGTGACGGGCAAGCCCGCGCGCTGGGTCGACAACGACCTGGGCGAGCACATCGACCTGACCTGGGGCCCCGCCGCCGACCTACCCGCCGGGTATAACGCGGATGTCGCCGATCCCTCGACGATGAGCCTGCGCCGGAACTTCACGGCCTTTTTCCATATGTTCAGGGCCTCGGGGGGTAATAAGGGGGTTCTTAGACGCGACTATGCACTGCTGGATAGGATCTATCCGCAGAGGATTAAGACCGTCGAGGAGTGGCTGCGTAAGGAGAATGAGAAGGGAAGTCTCTGGGATAGGGTTCAGCCCGAGAACCTGGGTCATGTCTTGAAGATTACGGAGGACGGGCGGAAGGGGACAATTTAGGTGTTGTCCCTAGGTATGTGCTGTTGTAGACTGATGGATTGATAGGGTAGGTTACTACTGACTTGTGAAAGAGTCTTTTTCTTGATGACGTGTATGAGATTCTTATATACACATATAGATTGACTCATCTATCAACCGCTTTGTGGTAAACATGCGTTAAGCAGACGGCCTCAGAACGCGGAGTTCATCCTCGTCTCGTCTAGGTTACATTCTATAAGCACCACCCGATCACCCTTAGGCCAGAAAAGCGTCCCATCTTCTGCCAACACGCATTGCTTTAAGCTGTCTTGTGTCACCCAGTTACGAGGGATGAAGTAGAACCGGTTATAGATCGCCCCGGTAGTGGAACAAAAACTCTTCCCCAGGGGATATGAGCACAGCCAGAGGTCCCGGTCAATAAACACTAGCCTGCGTCCCTGAATTATCCCAAGGGGCATTAGCATGTGCGAGACAACGTCTGGAGGAGCGGTCAAATGGTCGGGACGAGGATGTTGCAATCCTTTCTCACTATTCTCTTGTAGCGCTGCCAATGGTATAATGTTCAGGTTATTGGTAGACCCTTGGCTGTGTATGTATTCGGTGGTATATACAAGGATATAACGTGAATCGAAGGTTATTAATGCTTTCTTCACCATTTGTTTGGTTGTGGTCTTGTGTTCAAGGCTCATCTGAGCTAGTGCTTGCGATTCACCGCTCGATATTTCCGAATTCTTCTTTGACTCGTTTTCGGAGTAGGCCATGGACCAACATCTTTCCAACGTGTCCCATCTGTAGGCATCAATGTGATGGAAGCTGCATCGAAGAACAATATCTGATTTATTTGGGTGACATAACCACTTCTCCTGGCGGCCGATCGCAATATCGGACTTCGTAACAAACTTGCCATCTTCGGTAGTGTATACAAGGACCCTTTCTGCCGTCGATGCAATAAGAATGTATTTGTTATCGAGACTAAAGATCATTTCCTCGACGTTGCCGTAGTTGCCGTAGTCTCCAAGTCTCGGCGGAGGCAGTGCCGATGACGATGCACTCTCCTCAAAGCCCTGCCCAACTTTCCATACCTGTATCGTACCGGCAAGGTCAGCGAGAGCCACCAACCGCCCATCACGGCTCCATCGGATGTGGGTAACAGGCATGTAATTATTAAAGCGAGTGAGTCTTTTCCCTTGTGTAGCGTCCCTCTGATAATGTTCCACACTGCCGTCTTCGCATCCGACACAATACGAACTACCATCAGTCGCAAGAGAGAAAGCAGCAACGCCCTCAAACTGCTCAACGAATTTCTCGGAAATTTTGGGTACAGCCGCGAGGGCTTGATCTTCGATTTTGCTCCCGTCAATATGTTTGTCGATGTCGAGGAAACGAGTCAAGCTGTTGGGTTCCCACGTATTGATAGAACCGCCACGGATATCATAAAACCGGCGACTGTCAGGACTGAACGCTATCTCTGTGACCAAGCTATCAGATGAAAGCTGGTAAATCACACCGAAATTTGCAAAGTCCCATATACGAATAGAGCCATCAGTACAACTAGTAGCGAAGAGTCTTCCATTAGGACTCGCCGCGATCTCATCAGCTGTCCATCTCGTTTCGACATGTTCATCTGTCATAGGGTGCCACTTGAATACGGAGAGAGCTCGGTATATGCCCAGGATATGGCCAGTGACAGGGTTCCAGGTAAAACGATCAACGGCGCACCAGGGTCGGCGTTGGTCAATTCGCATGCTATTTGCTCTTTTGCACCTATTGATGCACCGCCCATCGCGGAGACCCCAAACTGAAAGCGGCGCACCCCTGTATGATACCGCGACTTGGGTCCTATCTCCATTGAAAACTACATCGACTGGCGAGCTTATAATAGCTCCATCGATCTGAGCCCTGTCGTCTAAAAGATCGCGGTTTAACAACTGCCAACCTTGCCGAAATCTGTCGCAGGGGATATGCCTGATAGCATTATCATCTCCACCCATAAGTAGTTTCCGATCGTTGTCCGCGAATACGACAGCCCTTGCCTTGATTCTTGGAGGATTTGCGGCTGATGAGAGAAGCTCCCCGGAAAGGGTCGACCATAACTTCGTCCGTTTCAGACCGTATGTACACAGCTTCCCACCATTGCCGTTCATTGCGAAAGCTACAACGGGCTCTCCATGATGGATAACGGATATCTCAGAATAGTTTGACGCGTCCCAAATATAGACTGACCCGTTCTTGTCCAGAACCGCGAGATATTTGCCTACACATGTCATTCTCCAGGCTTGCACCTCGCTTGGCAGATAAAGCCGACAGAGATTGTCATCCCAACCAGCATCCGCTAACCTAGAAACTCTGATGTTCGCGGTCTTGTGAAATTGCTTGTGCATGATGGCTCTTGGGGGGCACACAGGTGGAATGGTGTAGTACAGCACACCTGGGCTGGCCACGATGTAACTAGCGAACCTGCCCATTAGCTTTGTGATATCGACTGCCCACTCACTCAGCAGCTCAAGGTCCGCAGAACGATCCGCAATGGGATCTGTTGACTCTTTGCACTGCTTCACGCTATCAACAAGTGTTGCTAAGACCTTCGATGCCTCGACTACGACTTCCAGGCGCCGAAGTAATGCTAATACGTGAATCCAGGTTAGAACGCCGGGGCCACGGAAAACTTTGACAAGAGCATCTAGACTTTCGGACGACGAGAAAGTACTGCGGCTGAGATGGAAGGGCCAGTTGACGGCGGAGTAAAATAGAAATGGCTCGCTCGATTGCATGGCGTGTTGATTTTGTAGTAATCTCCATTGCAAATCTTTATCTTCGAATAATGACAGGGTCCTTGTAAATAAATTCTTATGGGCTTTTTGCGAGTCAATGCGAAATTCACTCTCCGAGGATTGAGTAAAGTATTCGCGGGTGGTATGATGGAGTAATGTAACTTTGTCGTATTCGTCGACTTGTACAAATTGTCCGCAAGTTTCCTGGACAGTTCTTTTAAGGTCAAGGAACCCGGAAAACTCGGGTTGGAGTGCTTGCGACAGCTCATTCAAGCTGAGGGGTCGTTGGGCGCAAGTAGACCACTCAATTAATGCTTTGATGAGAGGCATGTCAGACTGTCGGATGGATTGTAGCATGTGTTTTTCCATACGCCGAAACATCAGTGTCATATCACTTGGAATGTCATCAAGGACTTCCCGAATTTTCTCTTCGGTATGGCAACCCATCACCTCTTCGAGGACGAGCTTGACCCAGAGAAAGTTGCCTTCCGAACGTTCCATTATGTCTTGTAAGAGTTGATGTCGAAATTCACTGCTTCCACGCATGTTATCGAGCTCCATCTGAGCCAAGCGCTCAATATCTCTCTGGTTGTGCCCCGTCGACTTCTCTATTCTCGAGATAGAGATGCTCCGAGAAAGCCGATTGAAGCTCGTAGAGATAGAATCAGTATTCCTGCTGAAAATTAAGATTCGGACAGGCAATCTATGCGCAAAAGACTGGATACAGTCGAGAAATATCTTGGGCGAGTCGCATTCATCAAGCGCGTCTATCACCCAGTATATTGGCTCAGTGAGATTTGATTCCAACAGTATCCCTTCCATTACTCTCTTCCAAATCAGGAAAGGATCTGATGAGTCAAAACCTAAACTCTCCCGAGAGGAACTGGCTAGGAGCCTTCTGAATTCGGGTTGACTCCTTGAAAGCTGAAAGGCTAGAGACTTGATACAGTTCACCACCATACTCTTAGCAATGTCGGAGTATTTAAATAGGAAATATTGGCATGGCAAGTCTTTTCTTCGTAGGTGATCGATAATGAATGTGGATAAAACAGACTTCCCGGTAGCTGGGGGAGCAGTGTACCACAGTACAGCAGGGTTAAGTGATGATGAGTTAAGCCATGAGATAAACTCATTCTCATCTAGAAGCCACTCACATGTATCCGTAATCCAAGAACGTCGAATCGCATCATAGTCGGTTTCAGTTGATGGGACGTTGCAAAATAAATCCTGGATATCTGAATACTCGTCTGCCAATATCGTAGGATTAGGAGCTTTAGTTTTAGTTTCTGATTTTCGGTCTCGGAACTGCGTTGCTAAGGACGTAATCGCGTTTCTCACCGCGACGTAGTTTGGGTCCACTGGGCTCGAGAATTTGCAGACGTCATGGTGATCAGCTTGTAATGGTCTAGAGATCTCTGCGGGATAGCCTAGAACTGAGGAGTCTTTTCCTAGCACCATCATCTTCCATGGTCCAATTGAAGTCGCTAGTGTCTCATAGAACGACCAAATTGATAAATTTGGGGCGACATGACGAAACTCTTCGTTGAGTTCCTCAATCGCAGATGAGCTCTTGCTTAGATCCGAGATAAAATACTTGGTCGATTTGAAGGATGCAGCTAGGACTCTGTTAAGAATTTTCGCCAAATTTGTACCGCGATGAGGTGTCGATAGAAATATGATTGCCGACACCCCTTTAACGGCTTGTTGGTAATTTGCGTCATGTAAGCCAAGTAGGTATGCCTTCTTGACAACTAAGCCGCCCATACTGTGTACCACGAAGATTATTGGATTCACGCCGAGATTTAAGTCTTCTCCAGAACCGTCTTTTCCAAATCGCATTTCAAATAAAAGCTCTTTAGCAAAGTCAGTAACGTTTGAGATTGATTTAGTTGCACTGCGCCAATCCGCATTGTATCCGAACGTGGATATACGGGCGCTCCCGATATCAGTCTCAGACGGCAGCCATAGCCCGGGCCAAAAGAAAGAGGAGTCATGATCTTTTGACCACGTCTTTCTACTATGGCCACCTAGGCCATGGACGAAGATTATATCAAGAACAGCATGTTCTGGTTGATGAATTATGTGAAGACCAAACTCAGATGTCGAAGGTGAGGGGCTGCGAGAGTGAGAAACCGAATTGACTGCCGAAGGCACGCTGAGTAGTTCGGAAGACGGACGCAGTGTAATATCAGATTCAGACGATCTCGACACTTCTTTGCCAAAATCACTTGTTGGTTCCTTCTGCTGTGCTCTTTTAGAGCGGAAACGTTTCAACTTTGTAAGGTTAGGGCAATATCGACTAATGAGATAAGAATGGGTAGTAGATATACTGACCATTTTAGGACTCCAGCCTTAATACAACAATGCCAATCACCTCGCAGGAGGAGCAGTTCACTCTATTCCTAGATGAGACGAATTCGAAATAGTAAAGCTCTCTAATGAGCGAGCTCATATCGTTTGGCGAGGAATGCGTCTCCTAGTCTGGGAAGTAGGATTGAAAAAAGAGGGTGCAATCTTTAACATATCATCAAACGTTGCGTCTCAACAATGCATTCTTCTGAGTAATCATCTCATACACCACGGTATTTTCTAAACAAGAGCTGAGTCGGATTCTCAATGACCCCTCGTCACTCACTTTGTCAATTAGAGTCGGAAAAGACCCGACAGCGGCGGGGTCATTGCCTGCCTACCCATACGTGTGTAGGTACGTGTACGTCTTAACTATCTATTCTTTGGTACGCCGCAGCCACTGAAGTTCTTCTTGTTGGCATAGGGTCGTATTGGCATCTCAATGTAGTAACGTGCCGGTGGAGAAGGCCCTCTGGCTTAAAGGGGTGGGTAGTCACCCCTGTTGATGATCTTGGGGCAGCTCCAGCCAACACTTATCGTCACAAGTACATCTCTTAAATTTTAATTTCTTTACTTCAGGATAAGAGAACCCTTGAACCTTATACTATGCTGCGTGTTATCATTCATTAGATTCTTTATCCTGATTATTGTTGAATTATTGTTGAATTTCAATATCACTGAGCCGAAGCTGGCTCACACAGAGTCGTGAATAATGACTAACTATGAGTTTCGACACAATTTATATTCTAGATTTATCGCTTCTCGGTCGGCACAATTCGAACTCGTATCCGACTTTTCCATCTTAAGCTGTTGTGTCATTGCTACAATACACTTGCCACTACTTCCATTCCGCGCAAGCACTGTAACGCATTGCCACTGGCTACTGACCTCACTCCGATCACGAACAATTCATGTTGAAGAAGAAACCTTTGATATGTATCCCCTTTTTAGCCGTCACAAAATAGGGACAGTATAAAACGTTCGGCTTAGGTGACAAGACATCAGCGTTGCTGAAGCATACTATTGAAAACCCGTAGGCTAGACTACCAAGAATAAGACAGAAGATTGAGAAAGGCATTGCTAAGAAGACCGACCAACCCTGAAGTGGCAATCCAGAAGCGATAAGCTCAAATACTATCTCAACACGATTTGAAGGGCTCGTAACAGATGTGACATGCGACTAGCGAGAATTAGCGACTGTCTCGGTTCCGCATTCCACTTCTGTGCCATTGAACCCGTTCACTTGCCCAAAGTTCTTGCCATCAGTAGCACACAGCACCGTTTTAGTGATAAGCCGGAATCTTAGTGTTGTGCTACTCTAGAAACAACAGCCTCTTTAGCCTAACAGAAGCTCGAGTCTATTATGTGAAATGTCAAAGTAATGCATCAATGCCTCAAACAATGCCATTGTTGAAGTCACACCTAGGTAAACCTAGTCTTTGTCATCTTAGGGCTTCGTAACAACACCTTTCTAAACTATGATTCATTTTACGATCACGTCAAATTTCAATGAAGCTGGTTTAATAGCTCTAGGATATAAAAATCTTGGAAGTCCACGCGAAATCCCAATCTAACTCTCCTCGTCACTAACACTCACAGCTTCCGCTCAAACAATCAACATCAGTAGACAATTCCATTCAAATACATCGACACCCAAGCCACACACACACACACAAAATGCCTGCCAACACTCCTTCTAAGCCTTCCCCAGCTCCCCCTAAGCCCCCTCCAGCTCCCCGGCCCGGGTTTGCAACTCCTATTAAGAGCGATAAGCCAAAGGTGCCCCTTCCTAAGAAGTAGAAGTGAAGATGGTACACCACAAGATTCACCTTCTACCACCTTCTCCTAGTTTCAACATTCAACCTTCCTGAAAAATTCGATACCCCGTCCTTTTAAAAAAGAATAGATAGAATCTTCCCATTGTAGTAGCTATGTCACTAAAATACACTCATTAACTATAAGGATATATTTGGCTTTATACGTAGGCATAGAAAGATATGTTCAATCTAATGATCGTTGCTCTATATGATCGTTTCAATATAGAGCAGTCCAGATGTACGCATTAGGAGTTATTCGCTTTACAAAGTGCTTTGTTACCTAAGAAGTACATTCAGCTTCTCGCTAGGCATTACTGTACGCACTGCTATTTGATGGGAATATGTATCCCTCCACCAGTATTATCACAGACAACCGCTAAATCATAATTTTATAACTGTACAGAAGCTAACATAAAATTAAAATGTTTTTAGACGTCCATTTGATAGATTTTATGCCCCCTTCAGTACGTATCAGAGCCAAGGAGTTTCGAAAATACCGGGAACTCGACGTACTCGACGGATCTACACCCCTGGCCCCAAATTGAGCTTCGTCTCTCGTTTTCATTGACCCATTTCAGAAGAATCGATGGCTGTATGCCATGAATGAGGGAAGTCAATTGTCTCAGTGACCTCCCTGCCCAGCTGGTCTTGTCGGCTCCAATTTCCCCATGGTGCCCTTTTCTCGCCCATGCTGTCGATGAATACAGGTTCCGTCGGCTCTCTAAACCTGTCACCGCCTGATATATCTGTCGTATGAACGCTTTCATCCCGATTCCTATTGGGCCTCACAGGGTAGCACAACCGTATCTCTAAGGGCCACGGCTCATCATTCCAGTAAGGGCATCGGTCTTCTCTCCCTTTCTAGATGGTCTCGAAACCATGCCGCGTATAACCAGCTGTGTAATTAGCTTCTCGCTGATTGCCTTAGCGACATTTAGCAACATCAAAACCACAACTATGTAAGACAGCATCCCAGAGGTCACACACGTAACTGCCACGCCTCCCATACTGAAGGTCTTTTTGGGAGTAAACAACCTCTCCGCTTTGGCTACGGTTATCCCGTGCATAAACATCAGCGCCACGCGTCACTAGGAATTATATTACATCAAAATGTTTCCTGATCAATTTGCTCTCCAGGGGAGCCCAAAAATGTCGAAGGGATCTATGCAAGCAAGACTAGCCTTAATCATCGCCTACATTGATATTTACTCCTGCATCTAGGAGTTTTCAGAGGCTCTCTACGGCCCGATCACCCGAAAAGCTGGTACAGCAATAAAGAAGAGGCGGGATGCCGGCAGGCAACGGTTCATTTATGTCGACGAACAGTCCGATACCCCAAACGAGATGTATTGTTTCCTGTGGAACAATCAGTGATCGTCTAACACATTCTAGTGAGACTCGTTACGAACAGGGTGACCAGATGTGGCAGCCCATTCAAGGAAACTGGGGGTTACTTTATGGCTCGTTAGGGTCGTCGCACTCGGATGTGCTCCAGCTTCCATAATGAGCCTGCGACAAGAGTCCGCTTTATAGCTCTCAGGTGTCTCAGGTCCTCTCTCCCCGAACTTTATATCGAGCTCTAAGACATATCTTTCAGATATCGAAATCAGTGTTTCCTGTCCCTTTAGCTCAGTTTATGCGAGTATGAGAAATACATTAGTCTCGTATCATTGTATAACCATCCCCCCGAGCCATGAGCGCTTGAGACATGACCAACATCTGCCCCATTTTCGAGCAGGAATTTGCACATTTCCACCTGGCGACTATATGCTGCATAGAAAAGGAGGCCGGCTCCGTATTCATCGTGATCCCGCTGCGTTGCTTTACCCTCTTAAAGCATGGCTTGAAGCTCCTATAAACGACCACTTTTAACGACGGTGATAACGCGGGACCCGACTAGTAAAACCCTATTCACGGCAAGTCGAGAGATCGGCGTTATTGATTCCTTTGCCGTTCTTCTCTGAGTTGCAGAAGCTACGACCATTGCGAATTACCGACGGTCCTGAGGTATAAATGAAAGGACCGTGGTGCAACATGTGTAGTCAATCCCCGCTGAGTTTTCTTCTCTTGAAATAGATGCTTATATACACTTAGTGGCCCCAAGTGAGATTGTGCCTAGACCTCTGAGGAGAACTTTAGTATATGTCCGCTCATGTCTTACGGTAGTGAAGGGGGTGCCATTCGGTTGCCAGGGTGCATAAATATCAGTAATTGAACCTCTGCGAGGATCCTCTTTCGGCTTTGACTTGCTTTCTTGATTGATGAGGATTTTGTAGGACCCAAATGATTGGCGAAAGCGCATAAGATTACTACGAAGGGCTTTCTAGATAAGAGAATTTTGCGTTCCTGTTGATGAAGCTTTGTGAGTTGGGGAAGCGGTAACATTCCCGTATTTTTGCATTGAGTTTGTTAGTATCTATAGGTCCTCGGTAATGTTATCTACTTGGGTATTTCCTCCCGCATTCTTATCGAAAGCTATGCTTGTCTCTTTGACCACATAGTCTCGTAATACTTCGTGTTAGACTTAGATCGGGGTCCGCGTTGTCGTCCACATTCGCCCCTCTTGATGTAAGATCACCTTGCTCTGATCCATTATCCTCTAATGCTCCTTGCTTAAAGGCGCCTCAATTAGGGTTGATTATACTGTTTTTAGTCTCAGTGAGTATATCGAGGATAGCATCCGCTTTTTGATGTGAGACGGATGACATATTGTTGATAGTGTTTTGTAGAGAGAGTAATTCGTTTTGCAGTTGTTCGTCACGCGCATGGAAAATACTGCCGAAGTTAGCGAATTTAGTAGCAATAATCTCCGTCTGCTCCTCAACGTTGCAACTCAAGTCATTGATTGACTGATTGACTTTGCGCGTGCTGGATAAGAGTTCATATGTGGTATTGCTAGACCGGTCAGATCACAACCTCATCGTGAAATCGAATTATTCATCACTTCACTAACCTGTGTAGTATACTCAGCCTGAAGTTGAGTGTATTAACGTGCGCAACGATCTGTTCACGAATGCGATCTAATTTACTCTAGTTGAGGAAAGATCTGAATCGCTTCCACATCCTATCCGTTTTTATTTCACTTTTAGTAGACTAGAGTTTCTGCACTGAACTGAACAACGACTCAAGATCTAAGACACATGATCCAACGTGTCCAGTTAACTTGGTGTCATCGCAGGCGGGTAGAGAGTGTCTGATTTGCTCGAGGACGGCATGTAGCTGCAGCAAATGACTGGAAACCCTTCGGGCGTGGTTTGGTCCATCCTTTTATGGAAGATAATGTGGCGTAATGCTTCATTGAAAGCTGTGATTCGATGACAATGAACGCCACCACATTTGCACCCAGGCCAATCGCCTCCATCATTTGCTCCTCTAGCCAGAAATAATTAGTAGCCTTACGATTCGCTCCTCAAGATGCATAGTGAATGGGGATGTGGGTAGAGGACTAGGACTATAGTTGTAATGGAACGTTGGCGTTGACTAAGGCAAATATAGCTGTATTCTATGATACCGCATCAGATAGGGAGTTTAGCGATACACACCTGAACTTTCTTGCGCCTCACCTTGCCACTGTTCTGGTCAATCAAAGATCAGCATGCCTATCTAAGGGCTGTGTCATGCCTCCCCACGTACATATGCAGCAACGCCACGAAGGTCAGCTCTGAAGCAGCCGGTGACGAAAAGGACTAAAGGACCGTTAGCGTCCTCGGTGACAGAACCCCAAATACATACCATTTCTATTATTACTTGCCGGCGGCACTTCCTTCTCTTATAAATGTTCACGAAAGAAACAAAAGCGTCACTGGGTTTGACTAAGCTGAAAGTAGTTGATTTCGTGGATAGCGACAAAATACGTTTTACCACGCTGGCTTACCTATTAATATTAAGCTTGCTGTGTTGTCACATCTTCTTCAGCAACGGCTCGCTGTAGGTTAGTAGTATAAGGAATTTGACATGAATTTGTTACTGGTTCTAGTCCTACTATCAAGCATGTCTTCATTGGATAGTTAGGATGTCTACTCTTCCAACTCGCATATAAATGTGACTTGGGTGAGACAGATACCCCACATCTAGAGAACTCGTGATTCAGAGGTTGCATAGGTCTCCAAGAAATGTCTCACTACTCACGAAAAACTTAGCGGGAGAATACCAATGATACTGTACGATGCACTCGATTTTCTTGACCGAAGCTGTGTGCGTATCACTGATTGAGCATGCCTGAATCAATTCGGCCCTTTGCACGCGGCTGACTACAACACGCCGTATCTATTGTTCCCTGAATTGCGGAGGTATAGGGTGCGGGTTGCTGTGAGTGAACTGCGGACTATGCTCCCCTTAGCCGCGATGGACACTCATTCATAGATCTTTACCGTCAAGTTGTTTGCCGGTCACTGACGTTTCTGATGTTCATGGGGGAGGGTTTTGGTATTAACATGAGATTTTTATAAGTTGGAAGTAGTTCTGTGGATTGTCTACTTTGTTAGATTTGTTAAGACTAGATCAAGAAGTCATGACATGTAAGTGTCCGGAGGCACAAGACATCCCGTCGCGCATAAGGGCGAGTCTCCCCAAGTCTTATACATCGTCAAATAAGCTGTATATTACGGTCGAATACGTTTCATTTCACCGTATTGATAATGGTGAGACTGATGTTGATAGAATACTTGGTGGTGGGCTAGTCGATAGGAATTGATATAAGTCTAGGAGGCCTGGACTTCTAGAAGGGCTTGGTTATGTGATGCGACAAGATTTTGGGGTAACGAAGTACGACCCCGGACCCGAGGCCCCGACAATGCTGCAAATAGATAGCGTTATATATAATAACCCTCAGACTAAAACGTCTAAGAGTTCAAAGAGGTTTTTCTTTTCTATGAATTTGCACTTCATTTACAGTAGTCTTGGTACTAAAAGAATAGAAGCCGTTGAGATGGGCAGAGCTTAACGGATGTGGCACCCGCTAATGTTTCACTTCACGGCATCCATGGCGAGCCCGGGCGGTGCTTGGGAACTACTGATTAGCGCGAACGTAGTTCGCTAGCACGAATAGCCGTGATCCATGTTACCTACCCTGATATATCAGAACTTGGGCACGATTTTGCTGAATGCGAGGAAGTCAGGTTTTTAGAGATCGCGTCAGGAGATTCGTGGCGGTGCAGTTGTCAAATGTCCTCATAGAAATACAGTTCACAACTGCTATACGGTTATCCAGAGAGGTAAGTTTTGCGCCGTCAGCACCAATTACGCATATAGGTAGTCGAATTATCCATTCTCAATCGGCGCTATTACTGTACGGATCCCAGGTCAAGTTGGCTTAAGCGGGAGTCAATTTTAATATCTGACACTAGCAAGCGACGGACCTGTCCTAGTACCTTCACGTCAAATACTTAGACTGTCTCTCCGTTCATGTTCGCGATGGGGAGGCGTGGGTGTTAAGGCTGCTTACAAGCACCAAACTTCCAGTCCAGGTTGAGAGCCTTCGTCTGATGGTTTGAGCCTCGCCAAGCTTCATTGGTCAAAAGCAGCGCGCTCAATTCCCAGCAAGCCAAGTTGACAGGAAATAGAAATGCAAACTAGACTAGGTTAGTCCTGACGCGATGCCTTGGCGGAGATTAATGGTACGAAAATGTCCCGTATAGGGCAGTGATGTCCTTGCACCATAAAAGCCACACACATGCGATACGGCACGTACCGAGGTATGCAAGTCCTGAAGATTCGTGAAGGGGACAAGCTGCAAGACCCTGGGAATCGCGGTTGGGTTTTGGGGTCTCCGGAGTGGCAATCTTGCAGTTAGTTTACCGAGACACCAACAGGTAATGCCATGGATGCGGATCTGGCCCGGTATTCTCAAAGAGGTAGGTCATACATAGTAAGGTCCCATCGTCGTCATCCCCACGCAGCCATGCGCCCCGGAGCTAACAATTTACACTAGTAAGTACAAGACCCAGTTCCTGAGCTGGATTTTATCTGCCCCAGATCCAACTGGGCGGCCTTGTTCTCCTTTACCTTTCCTTGAGTCCCATTTCGCTTTTACAAGTTCTGGATTTATGATGTTTTGGCGCATGTTTGAGACGTAGCGTTCGGGAAACGATTTCTTTCACCACATATTCTGCTCTCGACTCGACGTAACGAACGGAGCTGGATCGAAATTAGAGCGCTTTCTTTTACCTATTCATTCATTTTCTCTACTTCTTAGGATAATGCGATGAAGACTAGTTGAGTCTTTGTCGTGATCATGATTACAAGGACATTATATACCAGCGTTCTCGCTCTGTGGTTACTTATAGACCATGTATCGAGCCAACCTACGACCGCGACCTCCTCTGCGCTCACGAATTCCGCTCTACCGTCAACATCCATATTTGTATCGCCATCATCAAGCCGAAGAATTGCAAGAGGCCTGAGCGAAGACGATAAGATCGGCGTCTCAATCGGTGTCACCTTTGCTGCCATAATTCTAGTCGGGTCCACCGCGATTTTATGTATCATCAGGCGACGGCGTACGGCTTTATCGAAGCCGCAGACACGGGCGCTGGGTCCGGGCGATATCGACGATGAGAGCGCAGTTGTTGGAGATGATCTTGGAAAGGGAAAAGATGTTTATCATATGAGCCCTCCCCAGGCTTCACGTCAAGTTTGGATTCAACAAGCTCCAAACGGGACTGTATATCAAGCAGGAGGATATCCGACGATACCAGAACAAACGTATGCGATGCACCATCCGGCGACACATCCCGGAGACACAAGTCCTTACTCCGGGACGGCGTATCCCGGACTCGAGGCCTTGAATCCGGGTCAGCAGAACGGGTTCGCGGGACCTTCCAATGCGCAATATCTGTCCGATGCACGTATACAAGCCCGACAGCAGCAAGGAGATCAGATAAGCTGGAGACATCCATCGTCGGCGACATCTCCAGTGGACGGCTTCCCCGCCCCAGATTTAGAGGACAAATATCTTCAAGATTACCAACAGCAAGAGGCTGTGTACTACGTTCCGCCACCGCGCCCAGATACCATCGAGCTTCCGGAACAAAGGAGACCCGTCGAATTGATGGGCGAGGGACACGTCAGGGAGGCGCCTTGATGGGAAACTCCATCCTGTTTTTTTATTTCGGAAATTTCAACAAATTAGATCGTTACCCTCGTCTTTAGGGCCATAGTTCACGCATTATATCAACGGCGCATTGATTATACACAAGAAGGGACGGATATAAGATTTCAGCTCAGGCAAGAATGCCGAGGTTCATACGCATGTCGAATTGGCGGCAAATTATCAACATCGACCACGTATAGAAGGCGAAAAGGTCGCATCATATCTCGAGCAAAAGCAGAGGAACTATTTGCATAAAGTTAAACACGTATAAATAAAGTAGTGTAATAAGAACTGAATCTTCAAAGCAACAATTGCTAGATTCCTTGACCTTCTACATTCAACCCCGTACACTAATTCGTGTCACTCTTAATTCCAGATCTGATCCTCTCATAATTGAAATTCACTAAGTATTAAAGCCTGTTGATCAAGATCGCCTTTCAAATAATATGATATCTAAAAATAGTCCGTTCCTGAACCAGGATGTCAATAACAAGCAAGCAAGGAGATTGCCTGTCTCCTGAGCTCTCCACAATAGCTGTCCGCCAGAGCTCTCCTGGATCCCTGATCAACATTATGTCCCATTATTACAATGCAATATCAATAAGAGTTGACGAGTGATGGAAGCATTGAACCCCTTCAACACTCTCTATAGGTACGTTATAACAATGACATAAAACAATCCCAGCCCTCCCCCCGGACACGTTTCCATGTCCTCGGGTTAGAAATGGCCCAACTATGGGTTCAATGCGCCCGCCCGAGTCTCTCAAGATAATGTGCCCGCAAATTTCCACGAATCTCCGCCTCCCGCACTCCTCGGGATCCGTAGAGACCTCGGCCAGGGTTGGCATTTTAGTAAGTAAAGTAAGTACTCCGTATGGGCTACCGGTATAATCACAGGAGTCCACCCATGAGACTCAGCCCTACCAACTGCCATGAATGTTTAATCAATCATAAAAGATCTAGGCTCATTGCTTGAACGACTGATCTAACGCGACGATTACCTAGTCTAATAACGAGCTCCTCTTAGTATGTATACTAGACTAGCTACAACGTAACTATGCGAATCGGGTTCGCGCCGCACGCATACACTCAATCCTCAATCATGCGATAACCATCGGCATCTGGCTCAGTCCAGCAGTCTTCCAACTCAGAGCTGAATGGTTCGTTCATTAGCAATGTTTACGAATGACGTCAGTTGACAATAAGAGTATGAGCGAGCACAGTAACTAGGTCGGATATGTATGTAGGGTAACATTGAAGTTTGTATAGCGAATCGGCTAATTCGACGTATCTGATCGACGGTGCATCTTGAAGGACCCCCGCCCCCAAAATATCTTCAAGTATCTGAAGTTTCGTCGCAGGATATTCTGAGCAGCTTGGATAAATCATATTGCAGCTTCTAAGAAAATTTATAAATCTGTCGAGTCTAACAAATACTATAAGTTTAATGAGTAGAGCAAACCTCCCTAGGCACCAAAAGCAGTATTATCCTATCCCAATCCCGCCCTTTTACCGCCCAGACCGATCCCACCTTTAACCTCCGACTCCGAAATGATGCTCGCTCTATCTCCCTCATTTAATAAGGAGCCCTCGCTTCGCGTCCTTGGCCGTTATGCCTTCTAAAACCTGTACGGGTGCCGGGTAATCCGGGCGTCCGCCTAGGATGTCCACAATAGACTTCATACCCATCCAGTGAGCGGCGGTGGGTCGGCGATTCTTCCAGTCTGTCTCGTTCTCTTCTAGGTCTTGCATGGAGGAGAAGATGACGTCCGCGCCCTTGATACCGATGACTGAGGCGCTGAAGGAATCCTGGGAAATCTTCTCGGGCCTCTCATAGCCCTTCGGCCCGATCTTCTCCAGGTGCTGTATGCACTTGATAGCAAGTCTCACAGCCCGGCATCTGTCCATGGGTGAGGGAACGCCTCCCTGTTGGACGTGCCCCGGGATGCTGTCCCGGGATTCAAACCGGTTGTGGGCTTCCTCACGCATGATATCAGCAATAAGTTTGGCATTGTAAGTCTTGCTGGCTTTCTCGTTGATGAGCACCAATCTTCCTGCTCTTGTTTGGCCTTTATCCTTAGCAAAGACCTCCTTTAGATGCATGACGTCTGCGGTCAACATCTGCAAGCTGATGCCCTCTTCAGGGATGTAGACAGCACTCGCTCCCACGCTCAGCCCTGCTAGGAGAGCGACATAACCTGACCGCCCACCTTGTGTTTCGATGACAAATACCCGTCGCCGGGTGGCAGAGGCCGACTGTTTAATCTTGTCGCAATATGCCACAAGCTCGTTCAGGCATGTGTCAGACCCCAGAGAGTACTCAGTGCCGGGCACGTTGTTGGAAATGGTTGCTGGCAATAAAGTGAATGGGATGCAGAGCGAAGGATACTGACTTCTGGCTTTGCGTAGTTGCGAGATTGCATGGAAAGCCTCGAAGCCGCCAATCAAGAAGAGAGCATCAAATTTGTACTTCTTGATGAGTTCGGCGATAAGCTCCATGCCTGATTCCTCGGGTAATTCACGGTTCGTACCAATCTCCGAGCCACCTTTGCTAGCCCATCCATCTACCTCCAGCCAATCAAAAGGTCGAACAGCACCAAGAGGCGCGTCGCCGTGATGTCGAGCCAATCCAGCAAATCCGTTATGGATGGCGACAGGCTCGTGTCCTCGGGCTCGGCAGTAAGCCACCCCGGCGCGGATAGCAGCGTTCATACCGCCTGCTGGCGCGCCGACATTGATGAACCCAATTCTCATTCTCTGCGAAATGTCAGCAAGTGCCACGAATATTGCGCCGGTCCATCAAACTCACCTCGTTCTCTTTGACCTCATATACGTCCCCCCATCCCATATTAGCCGACATTGCATATGACTTGTACTGGTCGGAAAACTCGGTATCGCGAAGCGCCATAGCTTCGTTGAAACGCTGTGCGTCGATCAGCTTGGCAACTTCTTTGGTTTCTGCTACAGCAGCCATTAAAGGCTTCCTAGCGATCTTGTTTTCGGTAATAGCGATGAAGCAAGTTTCGGTCTCAGGGGTAGCTTCGAGCACTGCTTTGACGGCCTCGACACCTTGTAAGGTACCGAGCATTCTATCGTAGGCGACAGCCGATCCTCCTCTCTGGACATGGCCCAATGTTGTGATGCGAGTATCGAGGCCCAGGCCATTCTTGTCCGCGAGGAGATCCTTCACCATAGATGGGGAAATCTTATTTCCATGTTTGTCTAGGGCGCCTTCGGCAATAATCACGATAGTCTTACGTTTTCCCATGCCTCGATGCTAGATACGTATTAATAGGTTGGTAAGGGGTTAGAATTTGAGGAGTTGCTAACCTGTTTTATAACTTGACACATTTCCTCTTTCCAGTTATCTTCTCTAGGTTTTTCTGGGATGAAAAGAAAGTCTGCACCGGTAGCGACTGCTGCCATCAACGCAAGCCAACCGCAATGGCGGCCCATCACTTCGATAACAAAAGCACGGGAGTGGGATGAGGCGGTAGCCTCAATGTAGTCGACCATCTCGCAGATACGCGACAAGGCAGAGTATGCGCCAATAGTCGCATCTGTTCCGGACAGATCATTGTCGATTGAGCCAACCAATCCCACTATGTTTAGGTGCTTGAATTGTTCGATCTGTTCTTTTTTTAGGTCTCCTTTCTCGACAAGTTCCTCCAGGAGCGATGGCCATTCGGCACGGAATCTGTCGGCGCCAGTAAGCGAGCCATCACCGCCGCAGATGATGAGCGCGTCTATGCCGTTGAGGACCATGTTCTTTGCGGCCTGGAGGCGACCTGCGCGTTCAAAAAATGCCATACACCTTGCCGTGCCGATGAGAGTACCGCCTTCGGAGAGGTAGCCCCGTACATCCTCCCAACCCATCTGTTTGATGTAGGTACCACCACGGACAAGACCTTCGTACCCTTCGTAGACGCAATAGGCATTGCAATCCAAGTGGATAGCTGTTCGGACGACGGCTCGGACGACGGCGTTCATGCCGGGGGAGTCACCCCCCGATGTCATGACAGCGATGTTCTTTTTATGTTGCGCCATGGCGAAGAGAGCTCGAATTAGGTAGGATGAAATATGAGTTCAATAGTAGGAGATTAGGTGGCGAGGAAATGGAATGGTAAAGTATGTAAGTAAAATAAGATGTTTAGGACGTCTATAAGCTCTATAAGTGTATCAGCAATGTTGATGATTGCGACTGTAGGTAGAGATGCCGAAGACGTAGATGATTGTCGTCTACGGCGGCAACTCGCGTGTTTAAGTGTAATGCAAAGGAGCGAGAGGGTGAGTGGCACAGAGGAGGATCGCAGCGTGATTTTAGGTAGGGAGACCGTGTGCAACGGCTGAGGTGATGCAGGATCGTGTTATGTCATGTAATTGGGTATCACGACGACAAGAAAGCACTCACTCAACCAGACCAGAAGTGGTGGGATGGTGGGATGGGACGATGTGGGAGCTCTTATCGGGCTTATCCAGTGGCCGTGGAGCGGGGAGCTACCCTTCTGCCATCCTTTTAGTGGTTCAGCCAGCACCTGCAGGCGAGGTCACAGTGGAAATCCCTGAACGCAGTCCGGCCTAGCAGGGGTTCTAGCGCGCCGAATGCCGGCCCTGGACAGAACACCCCTCCGGCGGAGCTGAGCGCTGTGCGTCATTTTGGTGGGGTGACAAAGGCAAACTAGCTTGGCTCGACCTTAACGAAGTCAATTGCTGGCCAAGAGCTTCTTCATCGTACGATTAATTTAAGCGATGTTTTGTAAATGAGTTCTGATTCATTGATTTAGTTATGTATTGTATAAAAACAACGAGCTTTGACGGCTGCGGGTTAATGAACTCAAGGGTCCATATTCTTCCCCAGCTACGTGTTCCGGATACCTTAGCAACGCCGGATAGTTAACTGCAATCACCTTAGTTATAGTTTGAGCGACTTTTTATTTTATCTTATTTTTTAGAAACCGAGCCAACCATGGATAAGGTACAACATTTGCCATTCATGCCTCCAATCGGGAGCATTATTTCATCCACATGTCTCTTGGAATTCCCGCAGCATTGTACATGAGCACGCTTCTGCTACAACAATACGGTCCATTTAATGTCATCCCACAACAACAACCAACCTTGCAGCATCATGTGATGCCCTGGTCTAGATCCCTTGGGCCAAGTGCGGGCTCGACGTATAGCAGTCTCTACTCTTGCAACTCACATGTCACAATGTTTTTGCATTAGCTATCTTCTTAGCTGTCTGTTAGGACCACGTATGGAGCATTTCAACAATAGCCAGCTCAGCAACGATACATCCAACTGAAACACAATATTAGATACCGCACAAGCAATAAGCATGTACAACAACACGAACCCAAATAACCCTCTCACGGGGGTAGCCCGTCTCCCAAGTAGGCATTTCAAGGGCAAACGAGGCACAGTGAATGACGACCAACCCTGACGGATACTACCATGTCAATTAGGTATCCATCTATTCTTCAATACCAATAAACATATTCGCTTGCAACAGTGGTGTGATGCCTTCACAAATGTGAGTATGCTGTATGCCACGCAAATTCAGCCACACACTAGTGCACTATTGCGCTAAGCCTATTAAGGTTTGGCGCATTCCAACCGACAGCTACTTCGGATTGCAGCTATCGACGAGTAGGCCATGCAATCCTTCCACCATGCAACATGCAAACATCAAGTCGAGGGCATCGTCGAATCGCACATGCCGACGAATGCCGCTCTCCTTTCCGCAAATAGCTCTTACGCACCACGCTTTATGACTATCTAAAATATCGATTCTCGAACGCACGCCACGATGGTTTCCAACAATCAGACCCCGTTCTCGCTGCGCCCGTGGCCGACCGGCGACAAGAAACCCCAGAACCTTGCCGAGTTTATCTCGCGCGTCAATGCGCAGCCTGGCGGTTTCCGGGACCTAAACGAGGTGCACCTGCGGCGAGAGATCCAAGAGAAACAACAAGAGAGCCTCGAGGACGACGGTATGGACACTTCCGAGGGGGAGGACGACGACGATGAGGTCGAGGAAGCGAGAGGCAAGACCGCATTGGTCGCGCGCGAAGAGTTCCTAAAGAAGGTTGAGTTAGTCTTGTCCTACACCAGGAAAAGCAGAAGCGTTAGCGAGCAAGCGCTAATTGGGTATGCTACAGCTTCGCACATCAGTCCGCCATGCTGGCCCTCGATTCCATTTCCCTCTTGCTCTCCAAGGAAATCCCAGTCCAGGCTGGAACTACACTATCCCCAGCACTGCGCGACCTTGTAGGCATTGGAACTCTGGGAGCTTCCAAGCTCAAAGAACCTAATGTCACAGAGGACCAAATCCGGAACGACCTCTCTGTCGCGACCGGATGGCGGGTTATGGGCATCAACAATATGGTGGACTCGGTCCTAGCTGCAGCTGAGCGCTTAGAGGAAGAGATCGAACTCGAGACCAAATATTGGGCCGATGTACTGGCTGTGAGCGACGACGGTTGGACAGTTTGTGCGCTTCCTCAAGAACCATACACCTTGGGTGTCCGCTTTGGATTTTCCGAGTCAGTATCCGAGTTCAGAAACAGCAGCATCGCACCTTTGATTCGGAACGATGACGGCACTATAAAACTAGGCGTAGGCAAGATTGGGGGAGGCGCCCAGAGAATACGTATCACCATTAAGAATAAAAAGGGTGGCATGGTTACAGATCGATCACCGCTCCCCGGGCGAATACCGGATGACGCGCCTCTGAAGGACCGGGTTCGCGAAGCGAGGAATACCATCTTCCATCAGGAGCTCTGGTACGAACTTAATCGAGAAGCCCGCGTTATGCTCGCTCACGATATCTACTACGACGGGGCGGCCATTACTTGGAGGCAAAGCCCAGAGACCGAGCTCATGTTTACGATAGAAGACCTCGAAGAGCAAGATGATACAAACGCGAACTTTTCAGAAGGCATCCGATCTTCGACGGCGGCGTTTATTTTCCTGCAATTTCTCCTTTTCCAGAGCCATCGGCAAAATTATTACAAACGAACATCTCTGTCGCCTTCGGTGCGACAAACTGATTCCAATAACTCAACGTATAACATTCTTCGCAGTTTTATATCCCGTTTTGAATATTTCAGAAACTCGGCAGATTTCGGCGGTTATCTTGACAAACTAGTCCATATGTTGCGACATGCTGGCATTTCAACATCATTCTATTCAATGGTCCCTCCCCCAAATCCTCCTGCGCCTGGGGCACCCCAGGTTCGTCACACATCCACTACCGAACTACTATGGGTCCAGCAACTTGTTTTCAATCTGGTATCCCTCTACACGTTCACTATTACGCCGGAGGTGCGGATTTGGTGCTACAGCCGAGGCTTCGTTCGCCCATCTATCGAGACATATTTCACTATGAGCTTAAAGCCCCCATTCGCCGATAACAAAGATCAACCACCCAGTCTGCTAGAAGCCATGTATCCACCAGCGGACTACTGCACCAGCGTCCAAGAAGCTATATACTATATTTGCCAAGCCACCGTTCGAGTTCTGGCACAGAAAGTCGCCCGGACAACAGCTGAAAAGCTCGCAGACGACGATATTCAGTGGTCGGAAACTATCTCAGGCATTGGGATTAAGAGTGATAAGGGAAAGAATGCAAGGATTGACATTGAGGTCGTGGATAGTAAGGTGGTACTCACTTTGAAGGCCAACTGGCAAGATGGGAAAGCTAACCGTTCTCGTACCTGGGCCTGGGCATCAGATGGTCAGAATACCGAAGGCCAGAGTATGGAGAATGTTGTGCTAGAACTCATGAGAGGGGATTTGTAGGACGCAGAAAATAAAAACAAAGGATGTATAAAAACAATATAAAAGTAGCTACACTTGTATGGCTACCCTAGGAACTTGTATATGAACCCAACACTTCGCGCTTGACGCCCTCTTTGTGAAACTCGATAGAAACGAGATTATATTAGATATTACCACGCGCGATCCTTATGTAGACAGATCAATTCATTTGACTTCGTAGCACATCGTTCTTTTTCACATCCACTCAAAACTGTGACAAGTCAAAGGCTACCTGGAGTCCTGAATCTTAGCCCTTAATTATAAAGCACAGGGCAATAGCCGCGTTTTTCACGACCCCCTTTTGCGACGCGGGAGTCTTCCCGTGACCTAAGCTTGTATATAATCAAATCTAGACGTATCTTATGCTCTATGGCTTGATTGAGTTAATATCTAAGGCCTTATACGGCAATCCTACTAAGAGGGGCACATTACAGTACATCCTTGAGACCCCTGAAACACCTACCTAAGCTCAGCCTTTAGACGTAGAATGAGCCGTCACAATTTGACTTCGCAATCTCTTCGTAGAATTCCTCAGATGAAGATGTACACTTAAGACATCTCACACAAGCCTTCACAAGCCGAACACACGACGTAATTCGTACAGAGCGATATACTAACTAAAGCTGACCCATGATAAGCTCATCTCCATTAGCCCAGTGTCAGGATACCTACCTATCACTCATTAGACGATAATCTAGGTAGTATCTACGATGGTGAGTGCGTGATTTTTGGAGTAGGGAGCCGCAGATTGCCGGGGCTCGATTACCCGATCGAGAGCAATAATATTTAGGGAGATTTTATTATATTTTTCGTCGTGTTTCCCCTGCCTCTCCTACTCAATAAGCGTAGCCTGTGATTTTGTTAAGACCTCTGTACTTATGGTAGGTCTTGCACACATGTTGTTGCGCGAAGGTCTCTGAACCTCCCTTGCGAGCTAATCTAGGAACATATAGAAGGTTCTTTGTCGTGCTGTCTCAGATGTCCCTACGGTTATGACTCGTAATGCCCCCCTTTATTCAACGGTTTAATGAATGTAACGAGTAGTGGTATACTTGCACATTTATTCGCTTGGGGGCGAATTAGGACTCTCTGTAGTGAAGAAGCGGATGCTGCGAGAAAATCGGATAGACTACTACGACTCACTCCTGCAAAAAGATTAGGCAAGCTTAAAATTCCGATTTATATCACAGTAGTTTTTATTGCCACTGATCTACAGCGCATGTTCAAGTTACCTGGAGAAAGGTTTATAGTTATCAGCAAGCCTATGAAGGGTACCGAAATCTATCGATATTACGAGAGAGCATTGATCCGAAATTAATGTTTGAGAACACCTCGCCAGACACTCACATGTGACTGATCAACTAAATAAGCATTTTTGAACTTGAGTATATGTTATTCCCCCTTCTCCTCCTTAGGCGTAACATAAATCTAATTAAATCCCGAGCTTCATTAACAACTGCTTTCAGCACTCATCAGACAATAGCATAGTTATAGAGTCCCACATTGTGTGTAACGCGGATATTAAACAATGTAATTATTAAGCGAGATTGTTGTAAAGAAAACACTGCGAACAAAACGTACGTTTGAAGAAAAAGGCTACTGTAGTATAACAAACTTGGTAAAATCCTCGAATATAAATATCTAACAACGCTGGGTGCTTGCAGTTTTTCTTTCCCGTCTCAGAATCATCAACTTAACTAACAATCCTATCAAACCAACAACCTTAACGAAATCATCATCAACTTCATCAACTCAATTTCCAGCTTCAACAAAACTAACAGCAATGTTTCCCCTACCACAATTACCGCCTCGTTCCAACGAAGAGCCTAGAATCCTTGTAGATGAACATGGCAGAATGTTCACAAAGGCGGAATGGCTTGAAACTTGGAATACAAAAGGGATATATGACGACCGTTCTTACGATGATCTTATAGATACCCTAGAGGGGATTGTTATGGAGGGCCCATATGACATGATACCGACCGTAACAAGTGTTATCCAAGACCACTTAGCCACTGGTGAGCTATCAAATGATCAAATAGACACTCTCAACTCTATTAAGAAAAAGATGAAAGGTATGGATGAGGTTATCGCCATGGTGCTTCTAGCACTTCAGACTTTTCCTGCCGACGAACCGACCGCTCAAATCGCGGTGCAGTTCAATACCACATTACACGATGAGGTAAGAGCTCGGGCTATTCTCGTACTGGAGATGTGCGACACGCAAATGGGCCACCGTGACTGGATGGAGCATTTCGCTAGGACAAACTGTCGTAATCTTCAAGGATTGCTTAAAGATGCCAGGGAGTTCCCCGAACCCCCATGGCAGCCAGAGCAGCCAGAGCAACCAGTGCAACCAGTGCAACCAGAGCAGCCAGAGCAGCCTGGGGAGCCTACGCAACCTGAGCAAGCCGGGCAGCCTGAGTAAGGCTATTGTAAAAACCCATGAAGGCAACACCCTGCCACACCCCCTGTCACACCCCCTAAATTTCTTCAAATTTCCTTGAGTTTTCTTCAAATGTCCCCAAATCCCCCTTTATTCACATAACTAGACTTTAATAACAAATAGACTTCTATTCTGTACCCATAAACTAAAACATCCTAAGTGACTCTTTTTGCATAACATCTCGCAGTTTATAATTCTCACAGACTAGCCGAATTTCCAGCGAGACTAAGAACGAAGACCAATAAGGTAACCAATAATGCCAATTACTTTCTCGTAGGTAACACTAATAGCACTATCATTGCTAAAAAGCACATGTAGAACAATTTAGCCTTTAGTCACAGTGAGCATTAAGTGGTTCATTGCTCGCGTAGCTTATTATGATTGTATGATGAAGCTTCGGCTCTAGGGTTTTCCTGAAACCTTGCTGAGTGCTCTATAACTTTAGTTTTCTACATAATAAAGAAGACATGATTTTATGTACTATTGGCAGAAACTGCCACCTCAGGAACTGTTATATAACTCTTTAGCAGCGGTTGTTATTTATCACGTGCCATCACTTCAGGTTATACTAGATCCTGTCATTTATCATATACGATATAACAACGGCCACTTAATACTAAAATTTTCAGAAGTTGAACGAAAAGAATTTGTCCAAGAAGGAACAGTCATAGTCCTACAACTCGGGCAGTTTATGAGAGAGTAAGGTCCTCGTTAAAAAGGCTTACGTCCAACCTTCAACCAGCATCAGAGATTATTATAACGTGTCACATAAACCCAACACCGCCCCTCTAGAACAAAGAAGCATAGTACGTGTACAGCCTATTACAAGACACGTCTAAAACTGCGCACCAAAGAGCACTCTGTAATAGCCAGATCAGCCAACAAAATGTGTTTCAGAGACCTTCGCGGAGCAATGAGTGCCTATGACCTATCTTAAGTACCTGGTTTCTAACAGCTAGAGCGCCCAAGCTCGTATATCAAGACAAAGGAAGCAATAAAAGTAGACGATAAATAACCGGCGGGCGTTCCCTGGCCCTAGACAATGACAAAGTCATTAGTTACACATGGGACTATGGATTTAATCAGGTCCATGTGAGAGTATAGCTGTTATGGCACTGTAGAAAAAGAGCGCTTTATATAGGTAGATAGGTGTAGGCAGGTTTACCCCGTCATCCTTCGTGAAATAACAAATGTCTAAGATAAGCTATTATACCCTAATACTGAACAAAGAAGCGTTCTAACAAGACCAAATTGAAAACAATATTTCATTTCGATTAATCTAAATACAGAAATTGAAATAAAACCGTTTCTAAAACTTGCTGCGCAAGAACTCAGGTTTTCCGTCCAGTGCTTAGCTAGCTTCACCCGACAAACCCTTCCACATCCTACGAGAGCAGCGCAATAACACACAAAGCCAAGAGACCAAGAGTATGGACATAGGTATATATAAATAAGTGATAATTCATCGAGTCATCAGTCATAAGCACACTCGCGTCTAGATACAATCAATTGTCTTCCGAATTACCCACAGTCCCATCCATTGACGCGTCCCTCATCATCATCTTCCTCTTCACCGCTTATGCCAAAAAATGCTGACACATTCCAATCGGGTCATAAAACAAGATATATGTCATATTGAAATCCCCCAAAGATCCTACTCATTATGAAGTTGCGCAACTTACTATGAATCCTACGCTCTCTTTTCCTCGTTTGTCGCTTATGTGATATGTCTCGCTGAGGCAAATGAACTAAAGCTGCCATCGAGTATTCCCAGGGTACCAGCCTAACCTATAACTTCAAGATCTTTAACGCGGGTGCAACAGTAGTTGAGGCCCTAACGATGAAAGCGAGGCGGAGGCGCCGAGTCATAGATAACCTCGCGCTCGTAAATGCGTTCGTCATCGGTTTTGTCCCATGGCACATGTCTATGGTGGTGTCGTCGGTGATATCCATATTGATCCTCTTCATACTCACGAGTATGGCGTTTTCGAGCTCGTCGTATATCCTCCGTAACGTCGACAAGTTCAAGTACGTCCTCCTGTATCATTGTCAGTCTTTAATCTTGTATTCGGTCAAGCGAGAAAGTTCGTCACTCACATAGCGGAGATACTGCATGACGTAGAAAAACCACTCTGTCTCCTCATATTCGTAACCCAAGCGTTCAATAGCTTCGCGGTTCACGAGGTCTTTAGTAACCTCCGTCCACATGCCGTTACGCTTCCGGGACGGCACCTGATTATCGTCACGGATTGAGATGCGACGGTCTCGCACTTCGTCGATTTCCACCTCGCGACCGCCACGTTTTGAGTCGTAGATTTGTACACTCAATCGCTCGCGCGATGAGTCTCGAGTCGGCTCAGGCATAGCCGGGGCCGGGGCCGGGGTATTGGCAGGAGAGTCCTCTCGGTCGGGAATAAACTTGGAACGTCGAACACCATTGTAACGCTGCCAGGTCACCTCGGCGCCGCCGCCGCCTACACCGTCCATCTTCACGCGCTCAGTTCCCGGTGGGACATCGACGATAGACCAATCTTTGGTGGCACCATGCAAGGCCTCGCCCATGCGGCCCCGTGAATCAATCTTGCTGGTGATATACTCGGATTCGTCGTCCCATTCTGGTCGTGGAGCTGCGGAATGAGCGCGGCGTCTCGTCTCGGAGACCTTGAGCCTGTCATTTTTCCTCACAATGACCAGGTCATCATCGTCGTAGGAAGGTCGAGGCATCGGGCGGGGTCGCTCACGGGGGCGGGATTGAGACCGAGGGCGAGAACGAGAACGAGTACGTTGGCGAATATCAATATCGGTCTCATGACGCCCAATATCGATGTCAATATCGGTCTCGCGCTCCCGTGCTCGGGACGGCGCGCGGCGGGGTGGCGGCGGGGGAGGGGTTGGTGGCTTCGCCCGTACAAGGCCTACGCTAGGTATTAGTGAAGATGCACGCGACGACGCATAAAGATGAAACTTGCCATGGTCAATATCGCGGTAGTGAGTGATAACCTCTCGTTCGATGGTAGGCCCGCGAATGACCTGAGGCTGTGGGGGCGGGGAAGGTGAAGGGCTTGGCGATGGAGTCCGCTCCCTTTGCCTCTCACGCTCAATGCGAAGGCGAATGAGTTCTCGGTCTCGGTCTGGTGAGGGTGATCTTTCCCGTTCTCGGCGCTCAACACGCTCAACAACCTGTATACGAGCAGGCGGTGGAGAGGGTGAGCGCTCGATGAATCGAACAGGCCGTCGTGGCGAAGGCGCTCTCTCGCGCTCGCGCTCACGCTCTATGAAACGCTCTCGGTAACGAACCTGGGGGCTGGGACTGCGGGGTCGTCGTCTGTCGACAGTCTCAACTTCTCGCGACCGCAGCACCAGAGGCCCAGCTTCTACCCGTCGAACATCCTCGCGAAGGAAGGCAGGTGTCCTGTCTGCCCGATCGCTGATGTCATCATCATATTCGCGAACGGGTGCTCTGCGATGAGCATAATCCCGTTCACTAATGTCGCTTCGGCTACTCCTGTAAGCCATCGCGACAAGTGCAGGTCAGGTCTAGCAGATGGCTCTCTCTGCTAATCGTAGTATGATAATCAGGTAGACAGACAGAAGAGAAGCTCAGTTGATTGCGTGTACAAGTAAGCTTGGCTGGTGGTGGTGTGCTATAACGGGTGGTTGTTGCGGCGGGGTGTAAGCTGCCTATTAACAAGAAGAAGTGGGCGCTGAGCTGAGGGGAAGGGAGAAGTGGGAAGTTCTGCAAGTTGGAATGGTGACGCTAGGTGCTCCAATAGCGCCGTGCGGCCCGCCTATTTGGTTACTGTCGCTGCGCTGAATGTCTTGTAGTTCTTGATTCCTGGTATTTTCTCTAGGGTATAAGAAAGAAATAGATAACAAAACCGAGGAAGCAGAAGCAGAAGCAGAGATTCACAGCAGAGAGAAATGGTAGATGTTTCTATGGTCGTTGTGGCCTGAGGGCGGGTCATAAGGTTTAAACAGTCAGGTACATACATAGCAGCAAGACGCAGGACGGAGGGCGCCCACAGGGTCAAGTGGGCGTTTGACAAGATGGACACGGGTGACAGATCTGGCTCGTCTGGCTGTGTAAAGTCAATTGCGAACAGGAAAGAGCACTGACGGGCACTAGCAGCAGCCAACGTCGTCATCCCACATGTTTAGAAGCCTGATGATACGACCGCGCAGTGGGAAAAAAGGTGCGCTAAGCCTAATGATGCTCCAGAGCCAGACCCGTCGGCGCCAAATCATAGGCCTATAATTGATGTGAAGTGGGGTGCTTGGTACTGTACATATACTGCCTCTGCGTCAACGTACGAACTGGACACAAGGTAGGTAGTGGTACGTATGGAGGGGTTGGGCTGTCCAGGTATTTGGGTATTCTAATGTACCAAGAACCGCTCAAATTCCACTTTCGTCAACCACTTCTCTACCAGGATAAACTACGGCAGATGCACCAGCATGAACAATATGGAGAATGAGGGATGGGACATTGCTATCCTACCTATCACCTAGGTTAATAGGTTAATCATTAGGCAGCGGTTAGGAACCTGATGCGAGAAAGGGTATCTTTGCATGCTGACTTTTTCGCCCCGCCCACATTCGGTGAAAGCGCTGGTCAAAACGGTTCTGATGATTATTACGCATCACGAGCAGCAGGCTGTCTCATAAGCGTCGACACTCAGCGCTATTCAGTGAGCCCCGTGGACCCCGCAGCTTGCGCAGTTAGCCAGCTCGGGGCTGAGCAGTGTCGGGTTGGGTGTCTCGTGGGCCAACCCTCGACCCTCTCGCTTGTAGTTGGCTAACTAGCCCGTTGGGGGCCAGTTCTACAGGGTTGGGCGTTGCTCGTTGGGCAACGTGTACAGAGATATGAACAGCAGTTAAATGAGATAGCTCCCTAGGCACGCAGCATATTGCCTTCGAACCACGGTACTTCCCAGCCTCCGTCGCATTGAACAAAGTGCGCTTTTGGAACGCAACCTGCGACAACACAACATGCGGTGTGCGGAACCGCTATGAACGATTAAACATTGGCATTGTAAATCCCAAACCGCCTAGCTATTAGTTAACTAGACCAGGATTTCGGTAAAAAGTCGAATACATCATGTATGCACTCAGCACATGTTGGTGGGTTTTACCGTTTCATCGGCCGAGCTTGGTACAGTCGAGGAAAGCGCTTGGTCTAGAATGCCAGAAAGCACTTGGGCAGATAGCCGAGTTGAACGCTGACGTAATTATGCATGGCCCGTGAATACTAAGGGATCGTCAACCAGTTCCTGCGCACATTCGGCATTAGGTACCGGTTCAAAATGCCACTCCTCTTCATCCATACTATACTTAGGTCCAGAAAATAATACAGGATGAAGCCATTTCTATTCGTTTAAACGCAAGGTACGCTACAAGCCGGAATTCCAACGCAATAAGCCGAAAATTCTGCTGTGCACTAAGTACTACATTTTTGTTCGCTTGAGGCGGGGTCCGCTGTACTGCGTATCCCCGCTATTGCGGATTAGAACACTCCTATCAAGCTTCCAACTCATCAAATAAGTTGAGCAGCCTTTACAATACCTAGGACACATAGGTACAAAGCCTTAATATGCCCATCATAAGATAACGAGCTTCGTATTTGAAGCTCTCGGTTCGTTTCAGATGCTTTTATGTGAAATTTCGAACTGCATTAAAAGTAAGCGCCTGTGCGCTGCAACGGAAGGAATAGAATATCACAGCCGAGCTACAAAAGCTATGAAAAGCAATGTCACTTTGATCAGAAAATGACTGATTTATAATAGAGCTGAATTCCAATACAAGATCAAAGGGAGGCATCAACATCGGTTGGCCCGCCCTTAAAGACCGTCAAAAAACGCCGTTACTGGTATCCGTCTTTCTACAGCCCAACGCCAACCAATGCATCATCGACCGTCGACCGTCGCCAGGCCTCTCAAACCGCAATTCCCTCCCGGTCCGTGGATCCGTTTGGTGATATATCCCTATGTCTATAGCTGCAGAAGCATAATAAAACCACATTCAGGCCTCGCCACTCTGTTTCTTTTTGGCCTCCTCAAATTCCTTCTGCTGAAGTTCGAATAGCTCCTCCATTGTCATACCGCTATCCTCGAACTTATTGCCCCTCTTCTCACGTACCTGTCGCTTGTTAGCATTCTCAGCAGTAATGAGGGAGCTATGAGCAAAATGAACGTACCCTTTGCGTTTCTTTATGCTGAGCAGCTGCGTCCAGCACCGCGGGCACATAATCGCCGAATCCGAGAGTGTCAAGCGCTTTGGTGATGTGGTCACACGCAATCGTTTTCTTAGCCTCCTTCTCCGAAATTTCATTCGCCTCAGAGGACACAAGTGTAATGAACTCCACGCAACATTCTATCAGGAGATCACGTGCCTCTTTGGAGAACGACACCCCTGTTGCAGGGGGGAGAATCTCGCTGACAATCTTCTGTACGGTTGCTGAAGGAGATATTAGTCGATATGAGCTGAGATGGTCTCATAAGTGGAATAAAGGATTGACAAAACCCATATATTTTGGAGGGTTGCGTTGGGTCAAATGCGTACCTTTAGGTAGAGACAGATCATCATTACCTAAGCAGGCTCAAAATTAGCAAATTAATAGGGATAAGAATAGCTACAGGTGAGAATGAAAGAGAGCAGGTCACAGGGTGCAGGACCGGAATGATCTGTCGAGTGCATTCCACATATTGTAAGACAGGGCGTGTCCGACAAAGGGGTTGTGCAGGTGGCGGGTTGAAAGCGGCCAAGTAACATGACAATGCCAGGTCGATAAGCGATGATGATAGGAAACCAATACCACGTTAGGCGTCGAGTCGGTTCAACGAGCGTGTCAATTTGGGATGAGTATGCGTAGTATCAAAACATCTTTAAGAAGCTGAAGGCCAGATAGTGTCGATAAATTAACAGTTTCGGGATTACCACTATCGGCGATTTCGTAGCCCAACTAAAGTAAAAAAGGGGCTCGATACTTCGAAAGCGAAAGCTCTCTCGTGTTTGAAGTCGTGTCATGAACGAGACCTTCCAGTTGAGCTGATTATAAGTAGGCCAATTTCCCAGATCGCGTGAATCGATGACATGCTGCTACTTCCGTGACGCACCGCGCTTCCGACCGCCTTCAAAAAGTCCGCGAATGGAGGGAATGTGCCAGGTCGCAGATTTTAGAAATATCCGGATTCTCACTTACCACCATATTCATGGTCCGACATGGCGAACTAGGTAGCGTTTGGTAGAGTTGATACTCTCCCTACCTGGATATGATAATGTAACTTCTGAGTACCGTGGCTAACGAAGGAGTGGCTGGATCGGCTTTTGTGGCAAATTTGAATATAGACAACCACAGGGATGTTATAAGAGATCTCGAGGGGTTGAAATTTATTTATGTAGTTGCCAAGACAAGGAATGGGCGTTTTCGTTGTGAGTAGGCTGTGAGTGCAAACCTTCCGAGGGTGTGAGGTTGTGGTACCTTCTTAAATACTGAATCAAGGTATGGCCTACATTCCCTCTTGTACGGACCTCCTATTGGTGGTAGGGTGTGACAGGTGGAGAAAGGTTCGACAGCAGCATCCTATTAGACTTGGGTAGCGCCTTACCAACTTAGAGGTACCTTGTACCTTCAGGCTGCACCAGAAGCTTGAGCCACACCAATCTGTGGCGCAGTTGTATGGAGAATTTAATTCCACTATTAAAGCTCTCTAATTTTTTCTGCTTCAAGATTCTGCTTTGTTACTCCCACAAAGTCAACAAAGTAGCAAGCTTCCCTTTAGCTATGCGCTCCGACGCGCCATTCCGCCAGGGGGTGTCGTCCCTCTTCCTTCAGTTGTATGAAACCTTATGATCACTTATAGAAGTGTCAAATCGGCAACCAACAGCTCGGCGCATGGAAACTTACCACCGGTCCCAAGACTAGTCACTACAGTACCTGTTGTAAAGGTCTGTTCGGAGATAGGCTCTGTAATGGCAACAGTGGTGTCGTAGCCGCGCAACCAGGTATTTACCGCGTTGCGAACAGGTCGCTCATGGTATGTATTGCTTGTTCTATTTTTATTCCTTTAATGATGAGTTCATTGTCGCCCCAGTCTTACTTTGCCAAATGGCAATATGGTGATCGACACGTCAGCCAAACAGACATATCTGATTGAAGTTCATATACTCGTTCTCTTTGAAAACAGATGAGGTGGTTAGTTGCTAACCATGCAAACTTATTAGTTTTATTTAATCGTATATGATGACGACTTTCGAGCAGTTCTTGTCGAGTACAATGATGCCCAATACCCAAGCGTACTATCGAATTCCGATTATACATGACGGAGTTTATTTTCCTAGTCTTACTGCACACCGCAAGATTGCACCGGGTGCAGCGATCTCGAGACTGATGTGATGCGTGGTGGCAGGCAGAGCTTGGTAGAGGACACCATAACCTGCGCCATCTACAGCGAATACTCCATAGTAGGGTAAGGTATACATTTCTTTCCTGCCCCTTCTATTGCTTATGATGACCGTGCTATACCCGAATCCTTATGTAGAAATCTATAACGTCTTTTCATCTTTCGACTGAAGCATTATCCCCCATAAAACACTGTCTTCATTTGACTTTTGACAAGGGCTAACGTTCCCGTTAGTATTCTCTGTAGGTATGATCTCGTTGACCAATTACTTCGACTGAAAATTAGCGAGCTCTGCTGCATTCCACCTGTCCAACTGTTAGCCGGAGACGACATGTCTGAGAAGGTTTTCGGCCACACCTAAAGTGTTTGCCAGTTAAAGTATTGGTGGCACCAATTGCCAGCTTGGCTATAACGGTACCCGGCTGGTCTGGCTTTAGTAGACGGCCATTCTTATGGTCAGCCACGAAACTGGCATGGACGTCCGGCGACATGCCGGTGTGTCCCTTGTTTCGGATCTGCTTTTGCATGGCCGTATCAACCTTGCCGGGCGAAACCGTGACAGCGGTGATAGAGGGCTCTTCGACAGCCAAATGCGCACAAAGGTGATCTAAAGCCGCTTTTGATGTTCCATAAGCTCCCCAGCCTACGTAAGCATTGCTGGAAGCTCCTGACGAGACGAATATGACTCGACCGTGTGACTTGCGTAGTTCGGGAATAGACTCTTTCACCTATAGACTAGTTAGAATAGAATACTATTTCTTCGCATCAGATTCCGAATTTCCGAGTTTTACCAATGCTACTGCGCTGAAGACGTTAATATCAAACGCGCGCCTCCACTCTTCGGCATCTGACTCGAAGAGCTTGGCAATCGGCGACAGCGTGCCGTGGTTCACCACCAGCCCATCAATCTTGCCAAAGGTCTTTAACGCCGAAGCCACGACTTTTGGTGCCACCTAACGAAACGAGCGAGTCAGGTCAGCCAGACCGTCGCCGTCCGGGTAAGGGGTTCGCGAAATTTTTCAATTCAATTCACCTTCAAATCGGATAAGTCGGCGCTCGTGTAGTCGACGGCATCTCCGTGCTCGGCCCTGAGCTCGCGCAAATCGTCCTCGGACCGCGCGACGAGGAACACCTTGTGCGATTCCCTGAGCAGGGCCTGCGTGATCGCCAGGCCGAGGCCGCGGCTCGCGCCGGTTACGATGAAGACTTTGGACATTTTTTTTCTTCCGCTGCTTTGCTTTTTGATTGTGCAATTGTCAATTCGATCAGGAACGGCTGTTAGATATGTGAATGTTGCGCAGGAGGAATTCGTTGGAGTCTGTTAATGTGTTTTGTGAGTGCTGGCAGCTCTGGTGGGGGGGGATTGTTGGATTTTGCGTGCGATGAGGGGCACGACATCATCGCCAGAGCCGCATTGTGCCTGGCTCCACTAGCTGGCGTGTTGGTGAAACTTTCATATATCAACATCGTTGGTATTATTAGAAGCCATGTTTGGGATGTGATAATGAAGTCTACGTGATTAAGCCCAATTTCATTAACTGAGATGTTATTTGAGGGGGGCTTCGTTTACTTCTCGCCTGCGCTATCTATCTCAATAGCAGAAGTTGGATTATATCAGAGTGTCATTTATTTCTCGTTCATAAGTGATACGAAGCGGTAAACATTCTTCTCGCAAACTGACTACTTCATATACAAGCTGAACAACTTACTCATTCTCGTACCTTGCATTGATTGTAAATGCTACCACTTGGCCCAGAGAACCCAGAAGCTGTCCTTTCGGCTCTCGCGATTAACTCTTCGAGGCTCCGAAACCGCGTTTGCAAATCTCCGCGGCGCGGTATCGCAGGTGCCAGAAGTGGATATTCGTACGAAGGACATGACAATGATCAGTAAGTATATGTTTAGGTAGGTAACAAAGGCCCTTTGTTACCGCCTCGTCGCGCCAAGGCGAACCGTTACTCGGTCGCGTTCAAGAAATTGTCGGCGCCAAGCGGTTGATGCCAAGGATGACACGCTCTTGACTCCATTGTTATGAGTAGGTAGCTTGCGAGATTTAAGGTTGTGGAGATGTTGACTCGAGGTAAGGGACTACTCGTCACTACGGGGACAGTGAGGAAAACAAGGTTGTATCTCGGGATCCTTGGGGGGGGGGGGGAATTTGCCGTGTTTTCGCCGACCCCATGGGCATGTTTCGGAAAATCTGATAAATATTGCTTATCTACCCGCAACTTAGTTACATTGAGGCTGATGGATGGATTGGATTCATGCCCGCTAGTAATGTCTCGGAGCCTTATTGATTAGGCACGTGTTGATAATATATTCATGTGAATCGGCGGTAATGGCAGCTTGGCAATTACTTACTGCCGAGGCTAAGAGCTGTCTTCTCTATGTTATTATTGTTTTTTCCTTTATTGATTTGAAAAATTAAGTGCAGCTTTACGTAGTTAGCTCGTAGTCGACATCAGAAGTAGCGCTAGGCGGGAATGCGATCGCCCGCCATGACGAGAAGCTTGGCCAGACAATTGCAAGCCCGTCAGCCGAAGGTGGCTTTCATTCAAGGTCGGAGCCGTAAGGCCAGTAGCGTAGCAGAACGTACAGTAGAGTTCCAAGTAAACATAGCAAAAAGCGGCGTTGATCTTATCGATCGATATCGCGAGCAAGAGATAGCGTGAATTGGAGACGACAAATTTGAGACAGTCGGCGCGTAACCAAGAAAACAGATCGACGTTTTTCAATAAGGGAGGGTTGGAGGATGAGTCAACGATTTGCGGACGTGAAGTCGGTACCTCCTCCTCGTAGGAACTGCCTGTGTGCATCTCTGAAACAGATCGGTGCGGACTTATGAGGTGAAGTGATGTCAAATTATCGCCGATCCTACCCGGTACCGCAATAAAGTTGGACGAATAGGCGCCGTTGTTGTACTTACACGCTGAACAAACCAGATACCCGGCCAATTAAAAGCTACGGATGGCCACGGCAGCCCTATGAACGAAGAGGAATGTCAGGCTTCTGATCGATCTGCTTCTCTTTGCGTCAATGACATCAAATGTGACGCGTTAGGGAGACATTCTAGAAGAGAAAAACTACTTGGTCCGACAATGGCTCGTAGGCGTTAACTATAGCTTGCGAGAAAGGCGAGGCGGTGAAAATCCTGGGGCTGCTGATCGGATTACTAGTAGCTCGGAAGTCGAGTGGTGTTTGGTGTTTCAAGAACGCCATCCGCTTTAATCCTGCGTAGATCTCTTTATGCATGACGAACGAACACCGCATTTACTTTCATGTTTAGCACATTACCACGGTAGACAGCATAGTTGTTGTAAGTAAGATGATTAATTTTGTATGAGCATAAAATAGTAAATAAAGTTCAAATTGGTATCTTTGGTCCAAGTCCCTGTCCCTTCCGCGCCGGCTGAATGCGAACCCTAATAGATTACAAATGAATATAGTAGTAAATACCCCGGTGGTGGTACAGAGATTGTCTCCCAAATTGACCCGAGCCCTTCCATCCGTGTCGCCCACCTGGGAACCGCCCATGCGCCTCAAAAGCATGCCCGACGTAGGAAAAACGTGACTCGTCATATGTTGTGGTAAGATGATACAAATTGTTTGAACAGATTGTTAAATGAGATTATGAAATGCTTTTTAAAAGATCGAATGTTTATATGTCGGTGAGATGTATGTGTCTCTCTCTGTGTGTGTGTGTGTGTGTGTGTGTGTGTTTGTGTTTGTGTTCTGAACAATATAAATGAAATAGTTGAGTGATAGACGTAGTGTAGATGTCGACTGTCGTCTACTCGGGTAGTTCGAAGTGCATCTCTTGCGATTCTTCGTATTTTTCTTCAAGATGGAAGACGATACCCTGACGCTTCCACGCCCCGCGTTTGACGAAGACGTCGGTATCGTTCATCCAATCTGCATTTCGTCGCCGGGGAACATCAGGTCGGGTCGGCGATGAGGCTATTGAAGAGTTCGATGAGTCAGACTCCAACAATCCGGGTGGGATAGTCTGCCAGTCTTTCAATGGCCATTGGGAGTCCTGGTCATATTCGTAAGGCCGTGTGTTCGGGCCTTCGAAATAGCAATTCTTCCCCTTGATGGGGGAGTACTCCGCTAAGTCCTGGATGTGGTCTTCGGCGAAGCGAGTCTGGTTGAAGAAACGAGCCTCACGTTCTTCGTCTTCTTGGTACCGGGCCATATCGTACTCTGGCACGTGGGGGGAAGTGTTGAAACTAAGTGGAGGATGTAAGGAGAGAGGGTTGAACCGGTCGAAACGGCGTGGAGAGCCCTCGGAAGAGGTGTGAGAGATTGTGCTGGATGAGCTCCATTTGCGGATATGGGTTGGCTCTGTCGGGATAATTGGGTTGGAGATGGAGAAGCTGTTCTTCTTCCGGTGAAAGAGAGATGGCTTCGTGATGTGTGCCATTGTGATCAGTGGGCCCAGTCAAGGAGAGGAACTAGAAGTATCCGTATCTCTTGCTGTATGGACATATATGGCGTGGCTAAGTCTCGCTAGAGCCAGAGGCCAAGTGTTGGAAGGTGTTCTCGATAAGTGTCGAGTTGGTTGTGTCGAGTCTGAGTCTAGATGCTTGGGGCCAAGAGACCAGAGACGAGAGGCAACAACAGGATGTGGATGGTTTATTAATATGCCAGTAGAGCAGATTTGAATCGGTTGGTTCCTGCAGCTCAATCCTTGCGTACAAGGTAGACGGACTAACTAGGTAGTTAATAGTTGTGTGTGAGACTGGTGCCTTGCAGAATAGCTCCGGCCGGTCGTCTCCGAGGTTTGTTAAGGTTGTGTGAGGGGAACGGGATCTGAACGGGAGAAAGAGGTGGTGTCCAGCAGGGTAAGGTTCTAACTAATGAAGTATATATTCACACCATGAAAGTAAGTACTGTAAAATATGTGAATCCCGGTTCTCCATCGCCCACTATACGCCTTCGCTGATGGAGACCGGATGCGTCATTGTTAATTGAGCTAGTGGCTTGTGGCACTCCATATTTGCCCTGCCAATCAGCTGCGGCTAGCTATAGTCGGGCACCAAGAGCAAGCTTATTAGAGTTGGACCGCGTGTCTCAAGGGCCGGGCTTATCTTAGTCTACTATGTATGGTTTTTATGGCTTGGTAAGCCGGTAAGGTTTTCATTATGGTTTGTAGGCACGCTAATTCCAGGTGACCGTCCAATAGTACAATACTACTATATGTTACCTGCGTGATGGGACGACTTTATGGGGACCTTGCAGCCGTACATCCGAGCACCGGTTCCGAACACGCCGGAGACATGAAGACTTTCTCTCGGTCAAGGCCGAGCATTTCTTGTCAACGTTAGAGATCACTCGCTGATATGAGGTGAATTGGCTAGGTTAGTCGCATTACTTCACTATCTAAAGGTACGGAATTTCTCTCTCTCGCGCGCTCTCTCTCTGTCACTGTATTCAGCTGTGACCTTTTTAACATAGACCTTGTTTCTTTTGCAAATTGCGTGTCGTGTTTGTGGCTTGCATTTGCTTGGCAGGTCCGAAGACCCGGGAACCCCCCAGTCTCTCTGCCCTGATCACGATGACCGCATGACCCCGAAAAACAATCAGGCTAGGTCATATCCATTATAGTATCATCCCAAGCGTGTGGTAGAGTCGATCCTGCGGATCCCTGCTGATGGGTCATCATGGTTGGGTGATGTGGGGATGATCCGTACCTTTTTTCTGGAACTTGTCTGGCTTTTTGGCCGTGACCTCGAAACCACGTAAGTATGTATTTGGTTGTGAGCAAAAGGGACCTAGTCAGGTATTCTTGGCCCTGCTCTTGGCACGCTCTTGCACGGAAAAAACCATCTGTACAGCCTTCTCCGAAAGCCTTATCTAGCGCAGATACTTGACAAGGCACCTCTTACAGGGGGTACACCGGGACGTAGAGCTGTGGTGCCGTTAAGCCGGACAGATATAGGTAATACTGTAGAGGACAGGTTCGAGTCCTATTATCGCTAGATCTATTTCGGTGTTCCCTCTTTATTGTCTGCCGCTGTCAAGAACAAATGGGTGGGCTTCCTTTGGCGTTAGCCCGGCGTCGAACAGAAAGACCTGTGTCAGCCACGCCACGATGACCTTCCCTTTCGAAACACGTCGCAATGAGCGATCTTCGTGATCTTCATGATGATGGATTAACGAATTCCACGCTGCGACGTAGCACTCTACTGCAGATGCAGAGTGCGGAACGCTGCATATGCCTGCAGCATTGCAGTCATAGGTAAGTATACAACGTACATACATGCAGACCTACATAATCTTATCATGCTTACCCCTCCACGTCGACGAGCTGAAACGCCCGACTACATAGACATTCCCTCATGCATTTACACGTAGGATATAAGAAATAGCGCGTTCTGCTGATGTCAGACAAATGTCACTGATGCCCGGTGGTCAGAAACCGTTGTGAACATCAGTTTCGGCATAATTGATAGGTCATGCCAAGACTAGGTAGGTTTAGGACTATAGTGTAGTCCACTCAGAGTTTTCACATGGCTAAGGATGGCAATTAGTTCTGGACCGGAGTCTTCTTACCTGAGTTCGGCTGCTTATCTAGTTAGGTTCACAGGTGCAGCTGTGGTGAAGTTAAAAATACTCCAGACTAGGTTCTACGCTAGACTAAATTGTTGGCGAGATTCTGGGGTGCAGGAGCCTGCCAACAGGCGGGGAACGCTGATCAACGGACATGTCGGGCTTCGGATAGCAGCATGCTTCAGATAGACACCCCTGCCCTATTCAAAACGTGGGCATACTAAAAAGCAGAAAGCGCATGAATTATCCCGGTCATCGTTGCTAGCTGAAGAATAGCTGTGATATGGATCGACAAGATATCAATCTGCTGGGATGACTAACTAACTACACTAGAGTGTCAGCTCACCATGAAACAGGCATAGAAATCCTAATTTGTTAGCGTTATTGCTATGGACGCGTTGCACCCATTATCGCCGCCATATCGATGTCATAGTCGGCGATGTACGAGGTGGTGGTCACAGCACTGGAACACGAGTCAAGGTATATGCTGGATTATTAATTCAATAGCGACAGCACAGCACTAGAGGGAAGGGGAGCAGATTGCTCAGTATAGAATGGACATGATTCAGAAGAGTTATCTACTTTTTCCAAATATTCCCAGGAAGTGTATACGATACCCATAACCTCGGGTTGGCGACAAGGGTACGGAAGAAAAGCGTCGGTACCAAAAAAGTAATCCAATTTATCATAATTTCGGCTGGTGGCGCATGACGAGCGATTATACAATCACCCAAGTTGACCACCGGTATTGAAGCCACTCGCATAGTGGCGATTGTTCGCGAAGCGACTTAGGATCCGCTGACGTGAGCCCTAGCATCTACAGTGGAATACCTAGTTGGGTGCTCCACCACAGGCCTGCCGGAGAGCATACCGGAATGGACGGAAGAGGAATTTGAACCTTTAAGAGCTCTACCGTCCGTTTTGGCGTGCTTAAACCTGATCTATATGATGATAGTCGTGCAAAATACACTGAACTGCTGGCTCCTTCCCCATCAACTTGGGCTCGCTACTAGGAGCTTTTCACACCGTAAGTTGTGAATAACTCCCACAAGGACCATTGGGTCTAAGTAGTATATGAGCCATGGTTCGTAGTTCTTCGTACGATCGGTTCGGATTGGCTAATAATAATCGGTATGATGCTTTTGCGTTCGTAAGGCATAACGTGTTTCGAACCATTGTAATTTCTCCACGATAATGATGCCAACCGATCATGGTCTGCGCGACTACTATTGCAGGAGGATTCGAAGCGGAGCTCTATTGTTAATCAAACGGAAACGGCCTCTCAGATATAGGATAGCGGACTCGGGCGAGACTGCCACGGATGATAGGGCCTATAATATGCCGTCATTTTCTCCCGCAAGCCTTTTGACACGTTGTTGTTCCCAGTCGTCGAGGTCCTTTGCAGCTAGCCTCTGAAGACGCACATTCCGTCAGCGCTATACTCCCTGGGCACGTGTGGATTGGAAGTCTTACATAGTATTCGTCTTTGATATTGACTTTTCTCCCTCCCTTGCCGACTCCTAATTCCTCGTCCCGGGTGAGCTGCCTGACTTTCCGGTCATGGCGTTCGTATCGGATGGCAGTCGCGGGTGTGAGGACGAAGGATCCTGCGACAATGATGGACACGAAAGGTAGACCAAATAGAAGGAATGGATGTTTGGCCAACATGACGCGATATTTGGCGGCGAAAGAGCTGGCGTCAGCAGCACTCCGATACTTCTTTGACTGGAAAACAGCCATCGTTGAATAATTAGGGTAATCGGGGGATATTGAGAGTTGCTCGAGTGTAGAAGTCCTGTGGCTTACACGAAGTCTGCGATATAACTCTCAGTATGTAGTATGTAGATAGTTAGGTATGTAGCTGAGGATTAAGCTAAGTGGAGTGCGACACGAGAGTGCATGAGGTAACTTAGAGTAGGCTGACGACCGCTAACTAAGGTTACCTAAGTAACTTACTTACCTAAGTGCTTGCTCGCTTGCTTGCTCAGACCAGCTTACCACGACACTCACAGCTGGTGGCAGCTGTTCGCATTTTGCACTTGGCCAAAATGGATGGGAACCTATTAACTAATTGTTTCTCACGTGGTTCCGTGACACCCTCGCTCGCGTCTCAACGCGTCTCATCATCCGCACCCTGGTCTCCACTGGCTTCACGGATCTTCCTCTATCTAGCTATCTGTCGCAGGTGCTTGACTAGGCGTCCTGTTTTGTTGCTGTAAGGAGATCAATAATGCTACAAACATGGCGCCCACATCTCATGGCAGAAGCATGACTAATGGTCGTGAGGCCACTAACAACGGCGCCATGAATAACAATGCTCCTCCGCCTTCAACTTTGGCTGCTCAGCTGGTAGAGAATATCTCGACTTCTGCTCGGTCCTCCCGCCCGGACGAGACTGCTGAGCTTCAAAGACTTTTCGCTGCCATCGAGAAGGTCAAGAATGAACCTCGTCTTCTCACTTCATACCAGGACCGGATCGAGCATAATCATATGCTTATATATGTCTACGCTCGTGTCGTGCTAGAGGGCCTCAAGTGGGATGAACCCTTTGCCAACACGTCGCAGTTACGGGCTGATGCTATGAGGGCTATTAACTTTCTGAAAATTACTGTCAACGAGACCCCCGAGGTTTTACTTTTTACCGTTGGTAACGGTGCGTTTCTTTTCCGGGGCCCCGAGCCACTATGGATATGGATATTCCCCAAGGTTCTCAGGATGCTCGGGAACGGCTTATGTGCAGATTTGACTGCCCCTATCGAGACCTTCTTTGATGAACTGTACTTGGCAGCAGCTCGGTCAAATCGCCTGTGGCCGCATATTCCTCAATTTTTGACCTATCTTCGTAGCAACTTTGACGGTTCGTCCACTTGATCTTTGCTATATTTCTGGTTGACTGACTATCCTGGAAGCTGTTGAGAATCGTCTGAAAGAGTTGCCGTCTTCTGCTAACCGAGACCCTCTCCTTAAACTGCAGTTGCCCCATGATAACTTTCTCGAGTCTCTCTGCTGCGGCCAGACTCGCCCTCTTCAAGAGCAGTGCACATACACTCTAAACCTAGCATCTCATGCGCTGCGGCATGCTTCTGACCTCTTATCGCTTCTGACCATTCCTCTAGTGGGACATCAGCTGGTCTTTAACGCCCTACCATCGTTTCAAGAGATTATCCCATGGCTAACGGATGCAGCTGTGCGTATGAATACAACACAAAACAGGTGGCGAGACCTGTCTTATTCCTGTTTACCTCAGTTTCTGCGAAGTACAATCAAAATTCTCGATGTCATGAAGCGCTTAGCGAACGCTGATATACTGGTCGAGGAAAAAGCCTACGTATTGCTGGTCCACCTCTGTGTCAACGCGCTCACGCAACGGCAAGCAGCCTTTGGGCTTGAGAACGCAACAGGTGTTGATGACAAGTTGCTGAGTGTGGCCGTCGTGAAAATATCGGAGGCATGCCTGTCATTCGCGACGGTATCTCGCCTTGCCTCATCACAGATAACCCTAATGCTAGAAAAGCCAATAGGCTACGAAAACATCACACCAAATGGAACTGATTTATGGGTAAGTTCGGCGAGAAGTTTGGGCATGCCTTCAATAGCTAAAGTGGCATAGAGGAGCTTAGAATTGCTACGTTGGATGACTCGTGACCCACTCCCAGAGTCGTTGGACCCCAGTGTTCAATCAGACCAGTTTCGTGATTCTGAGATTCGACGTTATGTGAAGGCAATCGCGATGAGCTCCATGGAGAACGTGGGCATAGAGCCTCAGTCGAAACGCAGGAAGACGGATCTGTCCCAAACACTACCTAGAGTAACTAGCCTCTTGTGGAAGCTTGTCAGGACAGAACCACAAGATACTCTAGCCGACTACTCCAACATTCTTCGGTAAGCCATCCATTTGACCATGTCATGAGACCCCGTCTCTTACGAAACTCACAGGTCAACTTACCCGGAACTTTCTGCTTCGGACAAGGTTCGTGTCATTCACTTGATTGCTGACGTATGTTGTGCCGCCGACGAAACTCTCACTATAAATACCTGTGATGAGGAGGAACCATCTAAATTCAATTGTTTCCATTGTCGTACTTCACGGGATAATCCTGATACGCCAATATGTATCGACGTGACAGCGAAGCAGTTGGCTATCGAGATATTTGTCTGCTTGTTGCAAACCGCTACTTTTCCCGAGTCGCGGAAGCCACGAGTAGCAGCGATGGTATCGCTGAGACGTATAGCAAAGCACTGCAACTCTTCAGAACTCATTGATATGGAGGTCTCTTTCGCCGCACAGTGGTGCTTGAAGTCACTTCATAGCTCGCAGAGAGAGTTACGTATTGCGGCAGGGTAAGAAACGTCAATAGTCAACAAGTTCATAGCTAACTACCATTAGACGAACACTCGCTGTCTTTCTTGCTCTTCCTAGTCGTTCCAGTATTAAGTATGCTGTGATTCAGAAGAACAGGGGGATTGCGCTCGGTGTCCTGAGAAATCTCTCCGATCAAAATCAACCTAAATTTATGGAGTCATGCATCTTAGCATGGTCTCAGGTATCATTGTAAGTAAAATGTGTGCAGGTGAACGAGCCTATGCTTACAAGTTGAAGTGTGCTCCCCGATGATGAACTAATACTTGTTCTCGTCAAGCTTGTGGAATACTTGGGCCACCAGAGTGCTGTCGCCTCTGCTGCTGCGTTCACTGAGGCAAGTAATGCGAGATCCTCATTCTTATTATTGCTTGTTGATATCATAGTCAGATTATTCAAATTACACGGCAGCGTTCTGTCACCCCTAGGCAGTTATTTGACCTTTACTGGAACTCCTTGGCCTATTTGGCTGTGAAGGATATAGTCACCCAGCCGAAGCTCACACTACTTCTCGCGGAATTACAGGACCTGAGTCTTACTCAATTACTTCTTCATATTCAAGAATACGCTCTCCCATATCTTGTTTTAAACAAGAAAAAAGATGTTATCCAAATGATAGCAAAAGTTCGCGACGAGACCGAACCGTGGCAGCCGTGTCTCGACAATGCTAATCTTGGTCGCATATTAGCCCTCTTGCTCGCCCAAGAAACGGCTGATATTCAGCAATATACAATGTCCCTACTCAGACATATTTCTCCCCATTTTGATGAGTTCAGTCTTGTCGACTTGCTCCAAATCGAGCCATTAACCACTACGCTTCATCTTTTGAAAGTTGCGGCTGATGCGGATGAAACTCACAAGCTACATGTAAGGACCAGCAGTGTTTGTTGATTTGTACTCTGGCGTTCTAACTCAGACTTGTCACAGATTCGTAGCGCACTAAATCAGATGGCTAGCATGATCCTTATTGCTAACGGAGAGCCCAAGAAGAAGAACCATGCGACTGGCCATTTCTTGCATCACCACGCACTTGGTTTGATGGCTCGTTTGACGGACGTTATCAACGATACGTCAGTTACACGACCCCCATTTCACGAGCGAAGGCGATGTATTATAGCAATGGAAGAGATGATACGGATAGGGAAGAACAACGTCCGCATCGCGCGTCCACAGGTCAGAAACTGTGTTTGGATGAAATTCAATGGCTATGCACTAACGTCTGATTAGATCTCTGCATGTATACTTGCGGCTATGTCGCACGACGAACTTCGTGTCGCGGCCTTCTCATGCTGGGCTTCCATGCTTTTCTTCTTCGAGGAATCTGAAGTTGATATTTTAATTGAGACGACGTTCTTTATCATTAATCATTACTGGTCTAGCTTTCAAGACATCTCGCAGCAGCTTTCGAAGGACTTAATCAACTTTCTTCTAGAGAAGCAACAACCCACTGTTGAAAAGTATATCGGCAAACTTCCGTCCTTTAGCCATATCAAAGAGCTATCTGATATTGAGCTCAAACTCAGTAAACTCCGGTCTCCGCTGGATAACCGTACCGCCTTCTTTCTGTTGGCGGAACGGATATATCATGAGACTTCAGGTGTCGTTCTACATGCCTTGCGAGAACTTGCCGAGTACCTACAGAGGCACCAAGGCTATCTGCAAGCATCAGCTGTTAGTGAACAGCCGGACTCCATTGTTTCTGACTTAGTCAGGGCACTCCTGCACTGCGCCTCAAGATACAATGGCTTCCACAATGAGATTAGTGACCTATGCACTCAATGCATCGGCTTGATCGGGTGTCTTGATCCAAATCGTATCGAAGCTGTTCGAGAAAAGAGCCAGATAATTGTCACTAGCAACTTTGAAGACTCTCGCCAGGTCACAGAATTTGTTTTTTTCCTTCTGGAGAAAGTGTTGGTTCAGTCTTTCGTGTCTGCTACCGACACTAAACTCCAGGGATTCTTGGCATACGCAATTCAGGAACTTCTTGACAGAGGCAACATTGCGGAAGCAGTGAAAATGGAAGGGCTGATGGAGGGTGAGGCGGTATATAGGAGATGGTGTTCGCTTTCGCAAAGTGCACAGGAGATTTTGACGCCTTTCATAACTTCAAGATTCAAAATCATTCCTATGGCCCACCAGAAAATCGCATATCCCATATTTACAAAGGGAAAGTCGTATGGGAATTGGATGAGGAATCTTACGCTTGATTGTCTTCGAAGGCCCCAAAACCCCTTTGCTATGCTTATATTTGAACCTTTGTGTCGATTAATTCGAATTCAGGATTTGTCTATTGCCGACTTTCTTTTTCCATATTTGATTGTCCACATTATTCTTGGCGAGGAGATATCAGAGCAAGAGCGGACGGTCGTGCTTCGTGAGCTGTTCGAGGTTCTACAATATGAGCTCCCAGCTGATGCGTCTTATGCTGAAAAGGAAGATAGGAAGCTTTACTGCGAGGTAAATAACGGAGTCTCCAACACCAGGGAAATTTGATAATGAGCTCATCTTTTACAGGCAAACTTCCGCTTTCTCGACTACGCTATGCGCTGGGTTTATTTGAAACGATTGACTCCCAACCCGTCTACTAAAGAGGCCGCTGATATCGAGAAAGTAGCTACATTTTTGGCTTCTTTCCCCGCCGAGTTGATCTCTCAACGAGCAATAGAATGCTCCGCATACTCTCGTGCCTTGTTTCATCTAGAACAACATATCCGTCAAGTTGATGAAGCTAAAGATAGCGCTTACGACAGAAACCGGCTGGTTCAACAAGTGCAGGATATCTATACACAAATCGACGAGCCTGATGGGCTTGAAGGTATCTCAGCACATCTTCATGTGCTTGATATCGAGCAACAGGTTTTGAGTCACCGAAAAGCAGGGAGATGGACCGCAGCTCAGACTTGGTACGAAATTAAACTCGCTAAGGAACCGGATAAAACCGATGTGCAGATAGATTTACTTACCTGTCTGAAGGAATCTGGACAGCATGGTATGTCTGGATTGCACCTGCCTATGTACTCTATGTACTAACTTAGTATCAGATGTGCTACTGAACTACGTTGAGGGAATCGAAAAGCATACAGCTGCCACCACTATCAACCGTATAGTACCATACGCAGTTGAGGCTGCTTGGGCCACTGGCAGATGGAAAACGATGGAAAAGTTTTTAGGCAGCTACCAAGGAGACCCCTCGGAAGACTTCAACGCGTCTATAGCCCAGGCACTCCTTTATCTTCAGAGAGGATGGACAAAAGAGTTCTTCCAGGCCATGAAGGCCATGCGAGAGAGAGTCGGTTCGTCCTTGACCTCTTCAACGACTGCGTCCCTGCAAGCTTGCCATGAGTCCATACTCAGGGCTCATGTCTTGACTGATCTCGAACTCATTGCTGGCATGAACAATGATGGAGACCAACATCCTCAGGATATCTTGAAGTCGCTCAGCAGGCGACTAGAAGTGCTCGGCTCTTACGTAAATGACAAGCAATATGTATTGAGCATTCGCCGAGCCGCCATGGAATTATTGCGGTAAGCCTCCTTATTAGTTTTTTAAATCAAGAACTTTTTACTAACTTTAAAAAGACCGCGCTTTAGCAATGCCGACATATCGGCACTTTGGCTATCTACTGCTCGTCTTGCTAGGAAAACCAATACTATGCACCAATCTTTTAATGCTGTCCTTCGTGCCTCGCAACTCGGGGATGAGTCAGCTACGATAGAGAATGCCCGTCTTCTATGGAAGGGGGGACACAACAGAAAAGCTATACAGACCCTTCAGGGTGCAATCGATAGCAAAGTTTTTTCTCAACATAGCTTTAGCGAGTACGATGCTTCTGATAGGAATATCGGGACTTCGCAGAACATGCTGACTGCTCGTGCCAAACTACTGCTTGCAAAGTGGCTGGATAATGCGGGTCAAACAAGCGCCTCAGCTTTGAGGGAACAGTACCGAGCCATCCCTCTGATTTTTGGCCAATGGGAAAAGGGCCACTACTATATCGGTCGGCACTACAAAAAGGTCCTCGAGTCCGAAAAAGCTTTGAAGCCGGATGATCAGAGTGATGAGTATCTCACAGGAGAGGTAGCGAAACTGGTGATTGAGAACTACCTGAGGTCTCTGAGTTACGGAACCAAATACTTATACCAGACTCTTCCCCGAATCTTGACTTTGTGGCTCGAACTTGGGGCCCAAATAGACAAGGCACCTGAGGGAAAAGTGTCCCTTTCACGAGAGCTTCATCATCGCCGAAAGACCCAGCTCCAAGGGCTCCACGACATTTTACGCAAGCATCTCGCTCGCTTGCCTGCCTATGTCTTCTATACGGCACTCCCTCAGCTTGTTGCACGAATCGCTCATCCCAATCAAGATGTCTTTAGGGTACTACAGGTCATCATTTTGAAAGTTGTCGAAGCATATCCCAGGCAGGCCTTGTGGAGCCTCTTTGCAATCATGACTACTAAACAGGCTTCCTCGGAGCGTAGAGCGAGGGGTCAACAGATATTGCTTCACATCAAGGATCGCAACGTCAAAGTTGAAGGCGGCGGTTTTAGCCTTCCTTCATTGCTACGGAAAGGCGAGAGGCTAGCAGAGCAACTCCTCTTAGCTTGCAACAATGGCGATTTCCAAAGTAATCGAACCACAATGGCTAGCATCGCCCGGGATTTGCACTTTAATCATAAATGCACACCTTGTCCTTTAGTCGTCCCTATTGAAACGTGTCTTACAGCGACACTTCCCACGTTGACCGACAATTTAAAACGGCACAAGGCGTTTTCCGGAGACGTTATTACCATTTCGTCGTTTCTGGACGAGGTTCTGGTGCTGGGTTCCCTTGCCAAACCTCGAAAGCTAACGGCTCGCGGCTCGAATGGCGTCAATTATGGACTCTTAATTAAGCCCAAGGACGACCTCCGAACCGATCAACGACTCATGGAGTTCAATGGAATGATCAATCGATCGCTTAAACGGGACGCAGAGTCTAGCCGACGGCAACTGTACATCCGAACATACGCAGTCACGCCGCTCAATGAGGAGTGTGGCATTATTGAATGGGTTGAAGGTCTCAAGACGCTTCGTGACATACTGCTGAACATCTACCGTTCACGTGGGATAGTTCCCAACTATCATAGCCTCCAGCAAATGATGAAGGATGCCGCCGTGGGGGACAAAAACACCCAAATATTTACGGAGGGTGTTTTGGGCATGTTCCCGCCGGTGCTGCCAAATTGGTTCATATCACAGTTCCCCAACCCTTCAATTTGGTTCACAGCCAGACTCAGATACACCCGGTCTTGCGCTGTCATGTCCATGGTGGGGACGATATTGGGTCTCGGTGATCGCCATGGCGAGAACGTACTACTCGAAGAAGGAAATGGTGGTATTTTCCATGTCGACTTCAACTGTCTGTTTGACAAAGGCCTTACCTTCGCGCAACCCGAGCGGGTTCCATTCCGACTCACACACAACATGATGGCTGCGATGGGTATATATGGATATGAAGGGCCTTTTAGAAAGTGTTCGGAACTGACGTTGAGCATCCTTCGGCAGCAAGAGGAAACGCTTATGACGATTCTTGAGGCATTCATCTATGACCCTACTCTAGATCTCCAGAAAGACAAGCGTAAGAAGCACGAGGTGGTGAGGCTCAACCCCCAGAGCGTGGTGCAGAGCATCAAGAGGAAAGTCCAGGGCCTGCTCCCCAATGAGAGCATCCCCCTAAGTGTGGAGGGACAGGTCGATGAGCTTATTAAGCAGGCTGTTGACCCGAAGAACCTGGCGGCTATGTATATCGGTTGGTGCCCTTTCCTCTAGGTGGTCCTGTAATGAGGTCTCGCGACGTGCTTGATATTTAAAACGACTTCGTGACCGAGGATTTGGCTACGTGCGGCGCATAGTTGGGGCGGATCAGGGGATGTAAAATATGAGAGATGGGCGTCTATGATTGCGTTTCTATCCGGTCAAGTAAGGGTGGTAAGATGGTGAGTTAAATGACATAAAAGTTTTCTGAGTTAGAGAATCTGCAAGAAATTTCATCCAAATGAATAGATGATTTCGGACCGGCGATTCCGCATCTTTTGTCTCGTGACATGCTGTAACCTTGGGATGAGGGTCCCGCGCGGGATACTCAAAAACAGGTGTATTTAGTGGGACTGCTCCGAATTATAGCGGGTGCTGCAACACCTGAAAGCAGGCGCTTCAGCAAGCCTCTCCTATCTTGGCTGGAATGTCTTCACATTTCTACCATCACTCTTGGTAGCACCCAAGGCATAATGGAGATAATCCAAATAATAAAATAATAAAATAATAAGAACAATTAGCAATGCTTTGTGTTGTTAATCAATCTACATGACAGCTGCCAGCATTACCTAGGTAAGTAGGTACCTAACATTTGGACCTTATTAGGCAGGCACCTACGTCTTAGGTAGTATAGCTTGTTTATCCCACCGGAACGCGTCTCGTCTCACCGTTACCTCGTCTCTACGTAACAGTGGCACTTCCACTTCCACCTTTTATCGAGATTGACTGCCGCAGCACACACAGCACAGCACATTTTCTCAGGCAATACCTCCCCTCCCCCAACCTATCTCTTCCTTTGGCAACCAAGAAAGCCAGGTCAACAAAGCCATTCTATTTCCTGTTGCAGCCTGCTTTCATGATTGTCGTTAATTAGTCTAATGTTTGCTTGATCTGTTCCTGCACATCCACCTGTTCTTGTCTCCCGACCGCCTCGGATGAGTTTTTGTCTTCTACCTATCTTCTATTGATCCCCCGATAGTATCGAGCACTTGAGAGTTCCACACCAAAATCTGTGCCGACCATCCATCGTCTATCACATCGCGACCCCATCATCGCCTACCTATTGACGTCAGACAGTTTCAACTGCATCACGTCTCCCACCTCGCATCTCACCTTGAAGCTCTGCTATCTGAGCCCGGGACAAGATGTCTTACCGTATCGGTGTGTTTACTTTCCCCTTGTTCAATTTTCTCCATTATTTCTTCTACCTGGATGTCGCGTCTCGGCAGTTTCATCTGTCCGCTCTCGGCGACTGTAGTCCAGAAATATGTGACAGAATGGACACGCAGACATTCGCTCTGCTTCCCGAACATTGTCATCACAAATATCATGTACTCACCTACGGAACCAAACAACTGATGCGCGCCGCATAGAGATTTCTCCCAACAACCGCGCCGGCTGCCAGGATAAGGTATGCAAGGACAGCAAGAACAAGATCGTCAAGGGCGAGCTCCGCTTCGGTGTCTGGTTCGTCGTGCCCAATATTGAGCACGGATCCTGGAAATGGCGCCACTGGTATGGCCTACCTAATCGCGATGTGTACTTTCGCGTCGTCGTGGTCTCTCGTGCTGACTTGGGTTGCGCAGGGGTTGCGTCTCCGGCAAGACCATTTCAAATGTCCAAGAGTCCATTAAGAAGGATGATGAGTATGATTGGGACCTGTTGGATGGTTTTGACGAGATCTCGTATGAGCCGCTTCTTTTCGTCTCATATTCTTCTCCTCTTGCTAATTGCATAAATAGCGACCCTGATATCCAGGCCAAAATCAAACGTGTCGTAGAGCAGGGTCATATTGATGCCGAGGATTTCAATGGCGTAGGTCTTTCGTGAAGCTTTTTCTATGTACTCCGTGGGAGAAGCGATGAATGTTATCCGAACATTTATGGTTTGCCAGCCGCATACCTATTCTCCATGATCACAAGGTATCCTTGATTCTTCATTCTACAGTTGTCTAACCGTAGTATTAGGATCCCGAGTTCAACGTACCTGGCAAGACCGCGATTCGTGGTCGCGCCAAGAAGCCCAAAGCTGACGACGAAGAAGAGGAGGTAAGACTATAAACGCCAATTCTGCTGACTATGCGTTTTGCTTACCTTGTGACTTAGGACGATGAAGATGTTGCGCCTCCTAAGAAAGCAGCTCCAAAGAAGGCCGCTGGTGCTAAGCGCGGCCGCAAGAAGGTCGAGGAAGATGAAGAGGAAGAGATGGAGGAACCTGAGCCTGAGCCGGTGAAGAAGAAGGCCCGAGCTGGCCGCAAAGCCAAGAAGGTTGAGGACGACGATGAGGAGGAAGAAGTTCAACCAGTGAAGAAGGCTCGCGGCCGTAAGGCTAAGAAGGATGACGAGGTTGAGGAGGCCAACGAAGAGGTGGCACAGCCAAGCAAGAAGACCAAAGGTGGTCGCAAGGCTAAGCAGGTTAAACCGGTTGCCGACGAAGACGAAGATGATGCTGTTCAGGAACCCGAGGAGCCTGCCCCTGCCCCTGCTAAGAGAGGCCGAGGCCGAAAGGCAGCGAAGAAGGAACCATCCCCTCCCCCTGCAGACGAAGAGGAAGCAGACCAAGAGCTCGTCGTCAAGACCGTCGCGATTGGTCGCAAACGCCGTGCTCCCCGAGCATAGGCTTGGGACGAAATGCGTTCGTTTGACTGTCGATTTCCTATATCAAGGCCTGTATGACGCGTAACCGTGTTGACACCCCTCGTAACTTGTCATTGCATTCACTGCCTAGTTTATTTCCTACATGTCATGTTCGACTGTTCAGGCGTCCTGTCCTATGCCATCGGAAGCCGATGGAACCTGTCTGGCGGTAATGATGAAAAAATGGTACAGTCTGCATGGGCATATAATTCAGACTGAGCAAGTTGGCAGAGATGGTCTTGGGGTGTTTGTGTGTATACTAGTAATCCACTGCTGAGAACCTTGCTGGGATATGAGACTTGATCTCCGGACCAAAGTTAATAACCTCGCGACGACGAGGATTTTCATTTGCTTGATTATTCTACTATATTTGTGACCCGTGTTGTGAATTTGCTTATGGTCATTTACAGAATTTGGAAGAATATGTATTGCAGTATTAGTACCTGTTTACCTACGTAGTATGACAGCTTCACAACATACTTACCTACGTATCCTGAGCAGAAGTCAACTAGACCAGAACTTCACCACATCTTTACGTATCCCATTGCTTCCTACCCCACAATCCCGCTTTCTAAAAAGTCGGAAAAAATAATTAACCACATAACTATAATCGCATTATTTTACTCTATACGCATTCATGGCACGTTTACAAGCAAAGTAATTATAGGTATCTAGTTGGGCGTGACAACTGGCATCGGCCGATGGCAACTGGGGTCGCAAAGGATGGACCCCACTCACTCACAAGCCCAACAAACGTCACCGATAAGCTTTGTGTACATGTACACAGCTGGCTGTTTAATGTCACTACATGTAATCAGGGCCAATGTTCGGGTATCTTGAACGGCTCTTTTCTCTTCCACAACTGTCATACATGGTATTGCCTGCGCCTTGCACATGAGGCCGCTTTAGCAAGATGTATTTATCCTTTCAGGCGCTGTCGCTATCTGTTCTCCTAGCCCTGCCTGCCACCGTTCGCGCCGTTTTCCAAGACGAGGTTGGCCATATCGACTATCACCACGAGCTTCTCGGCCTCCCACAACGCGAAACCACATTTTTCCACCGCCCTCGAACAGAAGAGAAGGCGAGCCTACTATACACTCTTAGCGATCTAGGCGTGCTCGGTGCTGTCAATCCTAGTAATGGCGCCGTTGTGTGGCGACAGTTGCTAACTGGCAATGTCACCGATGGCGGGGGATTTTTGCGCGCTGCTGAACATCAGACATGGCTGGCCGGCGCATATGGCAGTTCTGTGACCGCGTGGGATGCTCTGACCGGCCGTAATGTATGGGCCTTAGACTTCAATGGCGCGATTAAAGACCTCGAGGTCATGGAGATAACCGAGGGAGGGAGGAAGGATGTATTAACTCTCCACCAAGAGTTAGGCGTAACGGTCACGAGAAGAATACACGGCACTGAGGGACACGTTGTCTGGGAGCACAGGGACGTGAACAAAGATGTTCCGTTGCAAGTGAGTACTAGCTCGGAAAAAGTATTCGTCGTTGCTTTGCATGGGTCGCTCCTCTCGTATAGTCTGAATGTCATAGTGCTGGACACCTTGACTGGTAAGAAGCTGGATGAAATTCCGCTTGGCACGAAGAATGAGGTCCAGAAACCTGAAGATGTCATGTTCGTGGGCGCCAATTCGGCTGCCCCTATTGTCGCATGGACAAACACCGGGAAGACCAAGCTGAACGTCAATGTCCTTGGTCTCAAGAACAAGCAGGAGTTCCCCCTTGCTGCGGACACGGTCGATGTGGAAATTCACGCGCCACACACTGTTCAATCATCACCCCATTTCCTAGTACACAGCCGAACGAAGTCCGGCAACAGAGCCGACGTTTTCCACGTTGACCTGAAGAGCAACGCCATCACGAAGGCATACGAGCTTCCCTTGCTTGAGGGTGGAAGCGCGTTCTCAACAAGCTCATCCGGCGCTAATGTGTACTTCACCAGAGTCACAGATAATGAGGTCATTGTAACTTCATCTACTTCACATGGTATCCTCGGCCGATGGTCCCTGAACGCTGGGGCTGAGAAGCTTGGCGCATTACATGGTGTGTCTGAAGTCGTCAAGAAATCCGGGGATAGCTATGCGGTGAGGACCGTTGTCGTAAGAGACTCGGACGATTGGACACAGATCGTCAATGGCGAACTTGCCTGGACACGTCTCGAGGGCTTAAGTGGTGCCGTGGCAGCCACTTGGGCTGAGATTCCTGAGTCTGAGGACTTGGCAAGGACTCTAGAGGCTGAAGCTCACAGTAACCCCTTATCCGCATATGTGCATCGTGTGAACCGTCACATCAATGACCTACAATATCTCCCCGCCTACCTGCAGTCTATCCCTACACGTCTTCTCAGTAGTATTGTTGGCTCTGAGAGCACCGAGACTACGGACGAAGTCACAAGGGATAGCTTTGGATTTAATAAACTCGTCGTTTTGGCAACCAAACGTGGAAAGCTGTATGGTCTTAATGCCGGTAATCAAGGAAAGATTGTGTGGTCGAAGAATACCAATGAGGCACCACCAGGACAACATTGGGATGTGAAAGCCATCCACGCTGACAACGCCAATGGTCTTGTCACCGTTCGCGGCTCGGAGGGCCAGTTCATCATCGTGAAGTCCGATACGGGTAAAACCGTTGAGGCGATGCCATCTGGTCTATTCCCGCCCGTTGATGGCGCTGTTGTTGTAGACAGCAACGCTGGTCCCTGGCTTCTACCTATTGAACGTGACGGCAAACTTGCCGACGTTCAGGTCGGATGGACTCCTAAGCAGACCGTTGTCACTCGCATAAGTGAGAACGAAATCCAGGGCTTCCGTTTTGTAGAGAAAGACACTTTGGCCTCGGCGGTCTCCGTCTGGAGTTTTTCGCCTTTGGCCGGACAGCATATCGTCGACGTTACAACTCGTCCACAGCATGATCCTATTGCTTCTATTGGCCGAGTTCTTGGTGACAGGACAGTCAAATACAAGTACCTAAACCCCAACACGATAGTGGTTGCTGCCATCGACAAGGCAACCTTCGTGCTGTCCACTTATCTGCTAGATACCGTGTCCGGACAAGTTCTAGCTTCCTCATCTTATGAAGGTGTCGACCCCAACAAAGATATTACCTGCACTATCTCCGAGAACTGGTTCCTATGTACTTTCTACGGCCAATATCAACTTCGCGACTCAGAAGCACAAAACCTCAAGGGCTACCAAGTCGTCATCTCGGACCTGTATGAATCCGAACTCGCCAACGACCGCGGCCCCCTCGGCGACGCAGCCAACTTCTCCTCCCTCGACCCCGTGGACTTCCCCACCGGCCCGGCCCTGCCCTCGGCGGTCTCGAAGACGTTCATCCTGTCGGGACCCATCACGTCCCTGGCGGTGACGCAGACGCGGCAGGGGATCACGGTGCGGCAGCTCCTGGCGTACATGCCGTGGTCGCACTCGATCATCGGGATCCCGCGGATGCTGCTGGAGCCCCGGCGGCCGGCGGGGCGCGACCCGCAGCCCGAGGAGCTCGAGGAGGGGCTCGCGCGGTACGCCCCGGCGATCGAGCTGGACCCCCGCATGACGGTCACGCACGCGCGCGACGTGCTCGGGGTCCGCGACGTCATCGCCGCCCCGGCCATCCTCGAGAGCACCTCCCTCGTCTTCGCGTACGGCGTCGACGTCTTCGGCTCCCGCGTCCACCCCTCGGCCGCCTTCGACATCCTCGGGAAGGGGTTCAGCAAGGTCACGCTCCTCGGCACCGTCGCGGCGCTTTTGGTCGGGGTGCTTGGGTTGGGTCCTATGGTGAGTTTTCTTTTTCTTTTCTTTTTTTTTTCCCCCTACGATTATCTCAAGTTGTGTTGAAACCTCTTTTTCCCCAACGATTTTCTCAAGTTGTGTTGAGAGACCTCTTTTTCTATCATAATCTTAGCATTGACTCTCCTCTTCTCTCCATTGGCCTATGCTATTTCCTTTTGCGTATAAGCCAGGTATGAATTATGTGTGCTAACAATACGATAGGTCCGGAAAAAGCAGATTAATATGCGATGGCAGGCTCCTATGTAGAAAAAGAAGCCAATGGCCTATACGAGATAGAGAATATGTAATGAATCACAGTGTACCTAGGGGATGAATATACACGGTCCTAGTTTGAATGCACATGCATCCCATTGAACTTCCAATGATAGTGAGTTAGATTGCTACGGTTGGTCATACGAATGTAGGAAGGTGTATTTTCGTATATGTTAACGCCGCCTTCAGCAGATTCGCCGGGTCCCGCCGGTGATTTGAGATCCTAGCCGCCTGCCTCATCAATGGCCATGGATACATCCAGCCGTATTTCATGCAAGCTGTCGCAGCCTGCTTCCTGAGGCTTGCTTGGTCAGCCGACCGAAATTTTCGCATCCTTTTCCGCTGGATGAAACAGTAGATTGCTACCAGCAGCAGGCTCTGTAGCCCCCACCCTCGCTTGATCGCCGTGGTCCTTACAATAGGTACACCAGGGCTGTACGGAACCGTGTGTCAATGGAACGCCACAGCGTCTCTTTGGTTTCAGTAAGCCGGCTGTTCAGCGTCTCGGTCGATTCTCATCAGTAGCACAACAGGGGAGATGTAAGCAGATGCATGGTCGTGAGGAGTTGGACAGTGGACGGGACCGAATTGGTTGCCATGAATGCGGTGTGGACGTGGACATGGATAGGAAGCATCGATTTGGGGGTTTATACACTTCCCTCAACTAACAGTCCTTTTCTCTTAGTAAATTGCAACAATTGCAGCAATATCCCCGTGCCTATCTACACTCTTAGAAAGCGGATCGAATAATAAGTTCTATTGTCTCTATCGCTTATTGTCACAACTTCAACAGGCTGTCATTAGAGCCACCCATACTCTTTTACTGTGCAAACTTCCTTCGACCAAACAATGCAAGAGAGCAATCAAACGCCAGTTCTTACAAACCAACCCAAACACTCCCTTGGCACCACCGATGCTACTTCGCAACCCATAGAACGCGCGCCTTCGAAGAAGCTCACGAACAGTGACTACACTGTTGGCTGGGTTGCCGCGCTTCCTATCGAGAGAGCTGCTGCCGAGGCCGTGCTAGATAGCCAGCACCATAAGCTACCCAAAGCACCAGGTGATACCAACAACTATACTTTTGGTGAAGTTGGGGATCACAACGTTGTTATTGCAAGTCTACCGCACGATGGATACGGCACCATTAATGCTGCCACCGTAGCAGGTAACATGCATCGGACATTCCCCTCTTTAGAGGTGTTTCTGATGGTCGGCATCGCTGGCGGAGCCCCAGGGGTAGATGATGTGCGCTTAGGTGATGTTGTGGTAAGCACAAAACTAATCCAGTATGATTTAGGAAAAGCGTTGGGAGAAGACCGCTTCGAAACAACGGCCATCCCGCTTCGACCATCGCAAGAACTTCGGATAGCTGTTGCGGCATTGCAGGCACAGCACGAAGCCAAGCCATCGAGGATCCCGGATATTCTCTGTCAGATTGCAGAACAGAACCCGTTCATGGAAAGATACACATGTCGAGAATCACTCAAAGACTTTTTATTTGAGAGCGCATATGAACACCCTGAATCAGAGAGCACCTGCAACCGGTGCGATCAATCGAGATTGGAGAATCGACTACCGCGACATAGCAATGACCCAATGATCCATTATGGTGCCATTGCATCCGGTGACCAAGTTATTAAATATGCGACAACGAGGGACAAGTTAGCTCGACGGTTTGGAGCTTTATGTTTCGAGATGGAAGGTGCTGGTCTTATAGAGAGCCTTCAATGCTTGGTCATTCGTTCTATATGTGACTATGCGGATAGCCATAAGAACAAGCAATGGCAACGATACGCAGCTGCTACAGCTGCAGCATATACCAAGGAGCTGCTTGATCAGATGCCGATCGTAGAGAGCCAAGCATCCAAGATTGGTGGGTGAACCCTTCTACAATGAGATTGTATTTAGCTTATGGTCGTTATTCAGTCGTAGAAGAACTATCATCGGTTCGGAAGAAGAACATAATGGAGTCGTTATCATTTGAAAGCATGTACTCCCGAGAATGGAACATAGAGAGCGCTCACAACAAGACTTGCGAATGGATTCTGCAGCATCCCAAATATTCGGCATGGCTAGATCTCGAGAAATACTCTCAAACTCATGGATTTTTATGGATTCGAGGAAAGCCCGGAGCTGGCAAGTCAACGTTGATAAAATTTATCTCTACGCACGTATCAAAGAACTATCCTGCTGTTGTCTCATTCTTCTTCAACGCGAGAGGAGGCGATTTAGAGAAGTCAGTAGAAGGAATGTACCGATCGCTATTACATCAACTATTGGAGAAAGTGCCAGATCTTCAGTTGCTTGATCATCCCCATCTCCGTCATTTGGCTTCCAGCAGCCGTTTCGAGTGGACTGTTGGTATTCTTCAGGAGCTTTTTTCCCATGCAATAGTTGGGCTCGGCCAGCAAGAACTAATCTGTTTCGTTGACGCCCTTGATGAGTGCGATATGTCTCAAGTACGGAAGATGGTCAAGCACTTCGAAAGTCTGGGGATTCTCGCGTTAGAGAAGAAGTTGAAACTCTTCATATGCTTTTCAAGCCGGCACTATCCAGCAATTTCAATTAAGACTGATCTGAAATTCGTATTGGAAAACGAGGACGGCCATGGCCAAGATCTCGAGAAATACGTGGACCAGGAGCTTGACGTTATCGAGGAAGAGGACGCGCTGGAGATCAAAACTGCACTCCTCGAGAAGGCAGCGGGTGTCTTTTTGTGGGTCGTCCTCGTCGTTCGAATTTTGAACGAGGATTGTTCAGGGGGTCGCATGTTCGGACTAAAAGCCAGACTGGACGAGATTCCTTCCGAACTGCACGCTCTGTTGAGAAACATGTTGCAGAAAGATGATAAGAACGGGGCTGATCTCTTGCTCTCCATACAATGGATACTATACGCCAAAACCCCCCTAAACCCCGAAGAGTATTACTATGCAATGGCCGCTGGGCTCAACTCGGGGAAGGATTCTCTGGCCGAACGGGATCCCAAGAAGATCACGATAGACAAGATCAACCAATTCGTCCTAAGCTCCTCTAAGGGACTTGCCGAGGTCACCAAGTCGGAATATCCGGTAGTTCAGTTTATTCACGAATCTGTACGAGATTTTCTTATTAAAGATAACGGTATCTATAAGCTCTGGCCCGATCTTAAACTCGATTTTCAAAACCGGAGTCACGATCGATTAAAGGAATGTTGCTACGCTTATGTCAAAGCTCAACTCTTTAATATAGAGAAACTTGGTTTTGAGCTCAAGAGAGATTATGACGAGGAAATAACCACCGAATTTCCCTTTCTTGCGTACGCCACGAACTGCGTTCTATATCATGCCAATTTGGCGGCGGTTAGCGTGTCGCAGCAGGACTTTCTCAAGACATTTAACCTTCGAGCTTGGATTAAACTACATAACGTATTTGTTTACTTTCACGGAGATGGTTATACGCTGTCTGCAGACATATTCTACGTACTTGCCGACCAAGGCTATGCTCGGCTTATCGACAACGCTGTTGCTCTCTATGGCCCCATGGTGCACGCTTATGGAGATCAGTGGAAATACCCTCTGTTCGCTGCTCTGTATTACCACAACAATAAAGCGATTGATGCAATTCTACGGGCAGGAAACTCTCGCGTGGGTGGTGACAATTCCCTTCCAAAGCTGCCGCCCAATTGTGAGACCCTTGATCTCAATGGCTACACGCCTTTGACTTTAGCTGTGAGGGCTGGACATATGGAGGTGGTGCAGCTATTGCTTGATCAGAGTTTCACGCCCAATGCCGCAGATCCTAAAGGCCAGACTCCGCTGGAGATTGCTATAAGGAGAGGGTATAGTCGAGTAGCACGAGTATTACTCGATGAAGGCGCCGATGTTGACTTGAAAGATCAAAAAGGCGAAACACCTCTGCTTCTTGCGGCTAGATTTGGACGTCTAGAGATTGTACAGCTGCTGCTCGATAGAGGTGCTAAGATTGATTCACAAGATAATAACAACGAAACACCTCTGTTTCATGCGGCTGGATTTGAATCTCTAAAGATTGTACAGTTGCTGCTCGATAGAGGTGCTAAGATTGATTCATAAAATAATAACAACGAAACACTTCTGTTTTTTGCGGCTAGATTTGGACGTCTAGAGATTGTACAGCTGCTGCTCGATAGAGGTGCTAAGATTGATTTATAAAATAATAACGACGAAACACCTCTGTTTTCTGCGGCTAGATTTGGACGTCTAAAGATTATATATCTGCTGCTTAATAAAGGTGCTAAAATTAATTTAAAAAGTTATAACGGCAAAACACCTCTGTTTTTTACAGCTGGATCTAAATCTTTAAAGATTGTACAGCTGTTGCTTAATAAAGGTGCTAAAATTAATTCAAAAAGTTATAACGGCGAAACACCTCTGTTTTCTACGGCTGGATCTAGATCTCTAAAGATTGTACAGCTGTTGCTCAATAGAGGTGCTAAAATTGATTCAAAAAGTTATAACGGCGAAACACCTCTGTTTTCTGCGGCTGGATCTGGACGTCTGAAGACTGTACAGCTGCTGCTCGATAGAGGTGCTAATGTCAACGTGATCAATAACAATGGCATGACGCTGTTGCAGTGGGCTGTCAAATGGAGAGAAGAAAGATTAGAGGCGCTTTTACGAGCCCATTCAAGTCAGGTTCCGATGTTGCATACGAAACGGAAGTATAGGGAATGCTCTTCTTGATGGAAGCCCAGCAGTGTGTTGGTAGCTTAGGGACACCACACTTAAACTAGGCCTCGAATTTTCGTACTTTGTGTGCCTGCTCGACAACTCGGCCAATGCATCCTGCGACGGGATAGCGATGAGTATGGAATGGAGGGTCATATCTCACCAAGGCCTTGAAGTGTGAAGTGGCGCGAATTCTCGGTGGTCGACGACTTCGATGTACATGGCGTGCTTCTATGGGTGTGGCGGGTCTGTGCCATGATCTCGTTAAGGGGTCAACTATGTGGCTGAATGAAAATGGTTCTTGTCGCTAAATGTTTCTATTTACAAACATCTTGTTCGTGTTCTTTTCCCGCACTCCAGTGATGCGGCATTGGAAATATTCTACCGTTCGGGACTGAACGATGAAAAAGAAGGCCCTCTCTATAGTATTGATGAATTAGAACGCTACACAAAAGACCCTGTAGGTCTCTTTGGCTCGTCTTTGGGTGACGCCGGGACACTGTACTGCCGTAGATAATGCCAAGCAACTGCCGTCAATATAGTGATTGGCACAGCGAATACCCAGTACAACCAGAACTTGTCGGAAATGACCCATCCCGAGTCAGCGCTATAATTAAAGAATGACATGCTAAAGATGGCAGAAACGAACGTTGGCGGTAGGAATGTGAGCGTGACGAAGGCGATTGATTTCATGGTGACGCTGTCCGACTGCGTCGCAAGGCCAATCTTGACGGATGTGCTCGCGTCGTGCTGGGCAACTGTGTTGAAAGCGAGCTGGATCTCGTTGAGCATGCGTTTCTCGCTGGAGGTGGAGCGGCACCGCAGGCTGCTGATGAAGCTTTCGTAGAACTGAAGCTGGGAATGGATTTCTAGCGAGCCATCCTCATCGTCGAGTAATCGCATTAGGTCTTCGTGGCGAGCCAGCATGCGTTTCGTGGTCTGTGTGGCCACGTCGAGTGTTTCGGAGACGTGGATAGCATGCCGAGCAATGTCGTGTAGGTGTCTGTAGTCGGGGTCCGGTCTGCCCTTGGGGGTGATCTGTTTCTCGACAGCCCTAACCCGGTCGCGAATAGCCCAGACCGCAGACTCCTGGATTCGTGCTACCTCATTCAACAAATGAGGGTAAAACCAAAATGGATGTTGGAGACTGCTAGGATCGGGAGTTGTGAGTAGTTCCATGAAGCGCATCGCGACGACGGGGGCCGTATCAAATGCGAGCACAATAGTTCGATGAGTTGACCTGTTCCATCGTATGAATATATTCAGCTTATACCAACGATACTGAGCTCCCTGCTCGAGCTGCTTAATCTCGAAATATGCCCATGTATCTGAGGTTCATATTCAGTATCATAGCGACAAGCTGGGATGTGCCGATGTATCAAGCGTTGACATACCTATGTGATATGTGGTGACACGACAACCGAAGTACCCATTCGACTTCCGGCTGGAATCTGACCACCAAGGCTTCGGCATCTGGAACTGATGAATGAAATATGCCTTACATAACTCGCATTTGCGAATCGCATTGGCACTCGTAAAGCTTCATCAAAGCTGTCAGTAAGTTATCTCGTCTTAGCTTTAAAGCTATTATGACTGACATGACGCAGATTTCTGCTTCGGCAAGTATTGAGGACTTTTTCTCATCTGTATCGATCACTAAAAACTCATGGAAATCGACTTGTCTTCTTCTCCAGCCTTGACCTACATACTTAGTTAGCGGATAATCACCGCTATACCTGTAAGCCGTACTTACCAGCGTCCCATTCCGATACATCTAAACCCGTACAACAACGTGGGCGTCCTTTTGACATTCTGACAATGAGCGATGGGCAAAGCAAACTGGCTATATGAAAGACCTAGACTTGAATAGTCCTATACGGTAGAGCTTGCGGCTTCACAGGCTGTATTTATGGTCGGCTCATCAAAGAGGCGGTGCATATGCGGGGTTTTCTCTAGTTACTTGCCCAATTCCGCCTCACTACTGAAAAAGCAAGTAAGGCACCGGCTAACCGAGAATGATTGGAGCTAATGACAACGATGAGCCTCAAGAGGTTGTTACATCAGAGCCCATCAGTTCTGTTGCCCACATACGTCTATAATTAAGCGATTTGGTAAGAGAAGAGGTGTATCTATTAACAAGAATATTAAATTATTTAGATGTTCTATAACCGCTATCAGCAAGGAGCTTGACGGTTCAGCCAGACTCGCTAAAATGAACGACTGTGGGCGCGTGGCTGCTGTTCCCATATACGTCCCCTCCAAAAGTCAAATATCCTTGGACTTCTGGGATTCCGATATTTACGATGTCCTTGGTGTCACCAAATATAAAGGGTGTCTGCATGCCTTGTACCATGTGTTGCAAAATGTGGCAATGCACCATCCACACACCCGCGTCCTCGACTCTTACTCGCCAGGCACGCCATCCGCGGACCTCATTCGCGGCCGTCGTCGCATTGTATCTGAACAGCATGGTTGTATCTCGCTGGATGGGAAATGTGCCCTTTAGCTTCGCCTCTGCCACAGTAGGGTCGAACGTGCCCTCTCCGGCCCCGGCATCGTAGTAGTGCTTCCCGTGCATATGCCAAGGATGCGTATCTAAAGCTCCAGCAGGGGAACCGTCATAGGTACGTGCCCCGACATTCTGAAGCACGATCTCGAGAACCTCGCCGAGCTTCGCGGGGTAAGTCTTCGTCTTGGGATCAAGGCCGCCATTGGCGACCGCGCCTTTGTAGTCTGGAAGATAGGCCGTCTCGTTCTGGTAGAGAGCCACGAGGTATGGCTTGTAGGGCGTGGTGTGCTCTAATGGATCGGATCCATCCTCGGTCCATGCGACGCCGTTGTCTTCCCAGAGGAAGGACTTGTTAACGACCTGTTGGACGTTGATGATGATGCGACGAGTGACCTCCGCGGCAGTCGGGAAGTCGTTCGGTTCTAGCGGTTGCAGCTTGTAATCGAGAAAACCGTTGACGGTAGGCGGGAGGCTGATAGGCGCAATCGACGGGTTGGCGTTGACGGACACATGGGCTTTCGTGCCGTTGATGACGGGATTGCATTTGCTTCCGTCATATCTGAGAATCGCGTAGTTGGTGACCACCGAACTCCGGTCGCGGCTCTCGAGCTGCATATAGTAGTCCAGCTTCCCTAAGGCCTTGAGCTGGGCGCAGGTTTTCGTTTTCAAGAGCGTGCTGAACCGCTGGCCGGTTCCCATCTGCATGAAGTCCACGGGATACGGCTTCGTGTAATGCCCATCCGCCTCGATGACTTCTAGATTGGTATGGTTCTCGAACCCGAACGACGCGTATGACAGAGAAGTGCCCGCCACGAAGCGAAATCGGTACGTCTTCTGAGGCTCGACATCGATGATGTTCAATACTGCCGAGGACGGATCGACGATGCCGTAGCTGGAGATGCCCTTGCCGTTTATCAACCAGCTTTGAGGTTCACCGGGCCAACGTAATGGTGTAGCTTCGAGGCCCTCTTCAACCTCCGTGTCCGTTTGATTGAAGAGCTCCTGGAGAAAAACGATACGCTCGTCGTCATATTTGTAGGGAGACGGGTCGGCGCTCTCCACGATCAATGGTCCGGTTGCCGTGAGGGCCTGGAACCCTACATGAGCATGATAGAAATAGGTGCCGGCTGTTCCGTTCGTCGTCTTCAACTCATAGTCAAAGAAGTGGTGCGGGGGGATAGGCCATTGACTTGCGAGGGGCGTACCATCCGAGAATGGATAAGCAAATTGGGTCAATCCATGCCAGTGCTATAAATCACGTTAGTCTTCGAACACTCTGTGTGCTGTAATGAACCGACTTACCATCGTGACGTTCGCATCGTTCATGTCGTTATGTACTCGAATCCACACAACCTGGTTTTCCGGAATCCTCAACACAGGTGCTGGCAATGAGTTATTGACCAGAGTGCTATAACGCTGAATCCCGGCGACACTGACATTCTGTCTAGTCACGCTGAGCACTAGAACAGTCGAGATCAGTTAGCTCCATTTCGTTCGTGATTTGTGAGGGCCTCAGAAGCATTTAGACACGGCCTTGATAACTTGAACTCTGAAAGTTGCTAAAATAAGAAGAAAATGGATCCGAGATTTACTCACCGATGTCTGGTGTGAAAGTACTATCATGAACATAGGCCTTCATGGCAGCGATGCCGGCGACCAGGGTCGACATCACTGCCGCGAGTCTCGGAAGAGAAGGCATCGTCACGACCGGTTTCTTGTCTAGCTTGAGGTCGAGTCAGGTTGCATCCTGGAATCCGGAAACCTACCGCTACAGAATACTTAAATATGTTCCTCGACGCAACATCGTACTACATCTACACGAGCCTTGTCAGCTTACCGCCTAGGTCTCGGAGGATGTGGAGGATGCTGCCCTCGGAGACGAGAATATGCTTCGATTTCTCTGGCCATGTCGGTATGTTGTATTACGATGGGCATTAGCGCCGCAGGACGCCGTGCAGTGGGCGTCCTCGGTTCTTCCCTCGATCGACCGAGTCGCGCTTGTCGCCTAGTCTTTCTTTTCCGACATTCTCTAGTCATTCTGAGTCTGACGATATCCACCTTGCATTAGACTAGGGGTAGCGGCCCCGAGATAGCCGTTTGCTGGTACAAGATGCCCCTAAATTTTGATCGCGGACCGCCGAGCGGGAATGCAGCCGCCCGTCCTTCTCGGATCGGGTTCTGCTTGTGAGGGTCGAATCAAATGACTCGGACGTAGCAAGGGTATACTTCCACTGACTAACCCTGGGTCGGTCTTTAGCTAGGTTTCTCGGCGTTTAATAGATATTGGTCTAACCTTAGAAGCTTATTCCGCTCGGGAACCGAGCTTGAAAGCTTGGGACTGAAGGAACTCTGTCAGCAGCTAGTTAACATTTATATCCGCTAGAATCCTTTTTGCCTTCTATCCATCGGCCAGTTTAGTATATCCTGGATTTCAATTGAGGAAGACTTGATCAGTCGCCACAACTAGTGAAATATGCGCGTCTGAAATGAAGGACTGAGGTTTTCGAGACAGTAAGCCCCCGGCCCCTAGCCTTTGGAGCTAAGCGGTGACGTTGTCAGCTCATATTTAACACGCCAACCACCCCAATATCTTTCAGCTCATAGAATTCAGCCACCTTTACGGATCCATTGCGGCCACATGCAGTTTTCGCTTCTTGCTTCTTGCCAGCGACGAGAGCACGGTGTCAAGAAATGTAGTTTGTAGTATATACTGTATGTCTCAGGGGTGGCCTTTCAAGGCACATTGCACATCAGTATTAAACTCGCCCGCTCTTACGATCATAGCCCCCGACCGCCTCCTTGTCGATATCCAGTCAAGCAAAAGACAGCGTCTGTTCTCACATAATTTCATTTTAGCTTTAATATCAACATCGTGAACGCGGTCAATGCTCTTTAGTGATATCGCCTCCTAGCTGATCCGCTTCCCTTTCGCTTTTTCATAACGATATTATGAAAAGGCTTATGAAAGGTTAATGCTTCACTAGGGGTTCGCCTCTTCCTCATAACTCAACTTTCATAGCCCTCTCCGAAATCTAGTATGCGATTCATGATCACAGTGAACTTGGCATACCGGTCCTCGCTTATAGTGATGACCTGTGAGAGCGTTTTCAAGTACTTACTCTCATACCACTTACCAAGAGGTTCAGCAACTGGTTAGGGACCCTATACTTGAGGTGGACAATAGACACTTGTTGTTGTACGAAGGTCTCTGAAACCATCTTCGCGAGGGCTATCTGGGTATATACAAGGAGTCTCTTTGTCCACGTCTGTAAGTCTGTGCCTTGCCTTGTGACACATTTAGACCTCCATTTCCTTCAAGTAGCCTATTTTGCTTCGAATAAGGTATATTTAGACTTGAGCTAATTGCTACCGATGCATTCACCACTGTAGCTCACGCCTCGATTTGTAGGCAGAGAGCTTACCCAGGACTCTGGGTCAACTTCGCTTTAATTTTTTAAATTTACCTCAGCATGCCCTATCACATCGACTCGAGTTGAATATGACAGCTAGTGAGTCGTGGATCACATTATCTAGTCACTCGCGGTCTAGCGGATGGGGAGGCGTGATCCCGGAACGTGGTGTCCGGAAGCCAAGCCGGAACCCCATACCATATACCGTATTCCGTAAAGTCCACCTATCGCAAGTAGACCAAACCCCAACTAGCAAGATCTAGTGACATCATTAATTTAGAAAGTTCGGTGGTGCTGCGGAGGCTGACACACATTGTGTAAAGCTTTAAGCTGAATATTTAGAATCCAAGTTTCAACGTGGCGCTGTGACGAGAACCCCTTTTATACGTTTTCGAATTGGCCCCCCCGAATCTTCGGAGCGGCAATCCTCCGTTACCGGATAGTATCGCGGAGTCCACCATATTAAATGTTAAAAGCTCTCTTTACCTGAAGGCTAGCACGGTTAACCTTAAGCAAAAGAAGTGCGAGACTGAATTAAACGGACCGGAAAACCGAATGACGGCGACTCCCTTCTCCGAGTGAGTGCAAGAAACCAATCATTGTCTACCTCTGTTGTCGACGTATGAGTAAACATGTAGATACAACAATCTGAATATAGGAAGAAATTTAAGTTAAAGGTCGAGCGTGTTCGTGACCGGCTGAGTGTTAACTCCTCTCCCCTTAACCGTGAGCATTAACGCATCAAATTTCAATCGGCACTATGCACTTCCTACTATCCATCTGGGCATTAGCTCTGACAACCAATGCCCATTGCATCTTTCAAGTAAGCACCTGTTGACATCACAGTGCCTTCTCTCGGTCTTAGTCGAGTTGACTAACCATAACAACAGAAAGTTACCGTCAATGGAGCCGATCAAGGCCTATTGACCGGCCTCCGAGCGCCGAGTAACAACAACCCGGTGCAAGACGCCACCAGCAGTTCCATCACTTGTGGCGCAGCGGGATCTACATCGAACACTGTTATCAATGTCAAAGCAGGAGATGAGATAGGAGCATGGTACCAACACATCATTGGCGGTGCCCAGGGGTCCAACGATGCGGACAACCCCATTGCGAGCTCCCACAAGGGCCCGATTACGGCGTACCTTGCGGCCGTGAGTGATGCTGCGACAGCAACTGCAACCAGTGCCAACTGGTTCAAGATCTACGAGGACACTTTTAACCCGTCCACCAAGGTCTGGGGTGTCGACAACATGATCGCCGCTAATGGATGGGTCAAGTTCAAGCTGCCGACTTGCATTGCCAATGGCGATTACCTACTGCGAGTTGAGACACTGGCGCTCCACTCGGCGTATTCTCAAGGCGGTGCGCAGTTCTATACCTCATGCGCACAAATCAGAGTCTCTGGAGGAGGCTCAACCAAGCCAAGTTCGACGGTCCGCTTCCCTGGGTACTACTCGCCCACTGGCCCCGATATCATGATTAACATCTACGGTACTTCAGGACAGCCAGACAATAACGGTAAAGTGTATCCCGCCCATGGTCCGGCCAAGTTCACTTGCTAGGGGTGTTAGAGGATATTCTAGAGCTAGCACACGTGGTTGAGAACCTAGGCTGAATGATGTTGGGTATGAATTTCATCAGCATATTGGCACTATGGCGCTTCTATTATAAATACAATGTATATAGTTCCCACAAAGAAATTTACCTACACCCAGAGACAAAAGGCGTCTCACACTCCTTGCCTGCGCAGAAAATCTAACATCATCTGGAAAGCCTTCGGGGCGACCTTGTGAAGATTCAGGTTGTGACTAAAATTCAAATTAGCATTGAACCGTGGATAACAAGAGAATTTGCTCAGGGATGACATACCCCGCGGGAAGATCATCGACAGTCTCGACCGCTCTGGCACCAGTGAATAGTGCCTTGGTGCCCTCAAGTAAGCCCACACAGTTCCCACCACAGGCCGAGACATCATACTGTCCCTGTATAACAAAGACGGATCCCGTGATGGCTTCGTAGTCAATAGTGGTACTCAACAATGTTGGCAGCTCTGCCAGGGCAAATGGTTCGCTGCCCACGTTGTACGACCACTCGGCGACGCGGTGCTCGAAGTAGGGCTCGGTATAATAGGTGTATGTCTCAGCATAGAGGTCCGAAGAAGTCAGATACGCGGAGTCCAGCGCACCCCAGCGCAAAGGGTCTTGCATTCGGGCCACGCGGAGCCCGGCGCCCGCGACGAACGGGGCAAAGTAGCTGAAGTTGCCGCTGAAACCGGTGAGGACGATGGCGTCGACTTTGCTCTGACTCGCGGATGCGGCTGTGATGTAAGAGCCGTAGCTGTGGCCTACGAGCCCGACTTTCGTGGCGTTCATGGTGTTGCGGGCGTAGTCGACGAGGGAATTCAGCACAGCCGTCTCTACTTGGAACTGGGCATCATTGAGTGCATTGACCCTGACCAGTCATATATATGTTAGAAATGTGGTAACTCTGAGATCTTAGAGAGACTTGGCTGTTTATTTCTTGCTTACTTGGACGACGAGCCAACGCCGATGCGGTCATAGCTAATAACCGAGTAACCTGCGGACACAGCAGCGTCGATGAAACTGTATTCTTGGGAATCTTCGAGCGTGGGACGCCAGTATCTGATCAGCAACAGTTAGAAGACATCATCGCCTGATTCTTTTCAGGGGGGAACTTACAGCTTAGACTCGATGATACCGTGTGTCAGAATGAGTGTTGGGCCTCCGGTACCACACACAGTAGCCCCTATCTGGTAGGTGCTCTCAACCGCATTGGGCGTGATACCAGAGATGGGTAACGGGTCGGCTGGTTCTGCCGAGTCTCTTCGTGTTAGGTTAAAGGTGAGGGACACAGCATCCCAGTCGTCCTTCACTGTCGTGTCAATGATGAAGCGCGGTACCGATACGCTGATGGGGAGCTGCAGCTCACGACAAGTTGAATTGCTGGGGTATGGGAGCGCAAAGGCGCCTGCAAACCAAACGGTGGCTAGAAGTTGGGCGTACATGTTGGATTCTCTTCAAATGGAATCGCACGCTCACGTTGGCTGGATGATAGAATTGAGTTTTCATGATTACCGGTCTCATAGCTCCTTATATAATGATACTGTTTACAGTGAGACGAGTCTTATTAATTCAACAATCTCACTTCTACGACGAACAGAGGACTTCGTATTCATCAGCATTATTATCGGAGAGGAAGATCGTCGACTAGGCATTGAAGTGGTGCTAAGGCAAGTTCTAGGGACCATTTGCCTAATTGGGAAGTTTTCCAGACTGCTGGCCAATTAATTCCTAGTATTGAAGTAACGGAAATAATTAATAGTCGGCAATATGGATCTTGTAAGCATCTACTTAGTATGGAACATGTCTTTATTCTGGGATTATATAAGGGAAGTGTATTAGCGCTAGGTAAGGCTGCAGCTACTCCCCTGGATCACCTAATCCACGAGCAACTGTAGAATACGCGGTAGTGACCTAGGGTAAACAACCTCCCGCTAAAGGTGTGAGACTGGGTCGACCTGTGTAATCAGTCTATCTTAAAAAGACAAACTCATAATCGAATAACCATGAACACCAGGGCATTGCGGACTAGCGCGCTTAGCCTCACAGAGGTGGATATCCATGCGGCAAGGGTTTTGGCCTACTATGTAGATTTTGAGAAAGAAAACGTATAGGAGACTGTGGCAGGGTAATCTTTAACCCTCGCCACTAATATTTGAGGGCGTCTTCAATTCAGTAGAAGCGGAAGCTGTGAGCACCAAGAGCCCATTGGACATGCTCCTGGTAGTGCGAGCCCGAAAATGTAAATCTCGATAACAAGGAGAACAGTTCGGAGCATATACCAAGAACGTGTGTTAGAGAGGAGAGTTGATTCTTCATTTAGGGCTGATCGGGGGTTCGGAATTTAGATAGGGGGTTGGTCCTACAGCCACTCAAGCCACAAGCGCCACTACCTTGCTGGTAGAGAATCAGTAAAGATAGTCAATGCGGGGTAATAATTATCGCGGTTTGTTTGTATTTTTAATTTTTCTTCATCGTTGCAGTAATATAAGCTTAACGTAATGCAATGGATTATACGGTACGGCAATAGCTAGGTACTTATGAATTGTGCTATGTAGTTACTTACCGGCGTTATCTGCTCTTATAAAAAGAGGAATTAGCTACGCATTGCAGAACGATACACACTCAATACATAAATGAGTGGAGTTAACCTACTGTATGTTGTAGAACATAGACTCAGCATCATGACTTGACTGTGGCTATATAAGCTTCAGGTGCTCGTCAGCATCCAGTGGGTAGTCAGCAGTCAGCACTCCACATTCGGCACAGGCTAGAATCAAAACACTATTAGAGGAACAAAAATCCCGTATCTATCTATCACAACTAAGAAGCATTCAGAATTCAAAATGCGTCTCCTTAATGTGAAGACCCTCAAGCTCGAGGACTTCTTGTTGAGCAAAAAGCGCCCCAAGTATGCGATCTTATCTCATACATGGGGCGAAGAAGAGGCCCTGTTCTACCATATCGAGAACCTTGAGCGCCCAGCCTTGGAGAAGCTGAAAGGGTTCGCAAAGGTCAGAGATAGCTGCGCTCAGGCTCAGGCTGAAGGCTATGATTACATCTGGATCGATACGTGCTGCATCGATAAGTCAAGTAGCGCAGAGCTCTCCGAGGCTATAAACTCAATGTTCACCTGGTATCGACAATCAGCTGTTTGCTACGGGTTCCTTGCTGATGTAAAGGGAAATGATACAAAATCACTCTATAGGAGTAGATGGTTTAAACGTGGATGGACATTACAAGAATTGATTGCGCCCGACAATTTCATATTTGGTAAGTGTTATCGTCTCTAGGTTCGACTACTTAGTTCTCTATCAAGATCATTCGAGCTAACAATTTGTGTAGTAAGTAGAGCCCTGTTTCAAGAAATGGGCCACGTCATGACGAATATCGAGACGAAGGATACCGCGCCTAGGAGCAACACGTTAATAGACTGCAGTACGATATGAACTGGCAAGAATTAGGTCGGCGTGAGCGAATGGCCAGCTTGGTAAGTAATATAACTGGTATTGACGAAAACATATTGTCACGAAACCTGAAGGCTAGCCACGCGCACGACATCCAACCTAGAAATTCACTATGTGCCGTGTGCGGGTTGCCAGAGTCAATCGATGAGATCCTCCGAAACATCTCCGTTGCGTCTAAGATGTCATGGAGTGCCAAACGGGAGACAACCCGAGGCGAAGACCGTTCGTACAGTCTTCTGGGACTGTTTGGTGTCAATATGCCATTACTATATGGCGAAGGCGAGGCAGCAGCGTGGAAGAGGCTCTTGGATGAGGTCATCAAGAAAAGTAATGACCAGTCGGTTTTCGCTTTCGACTACTCTGCTGAAGCGGGCTACGAGTATACAAACACTGGGATGTCCGTTGTTCCATCTGGGGGCGGAATTTAGTAAGTGAAATTAGCCAAACTATTCTTCGTTTACCCAGTCTTTTGTCAGGTTCAAACCATAGCTGGACAAGCAGCTACAAACATCTCAACGCCCCCCCTTTTTTTTTTTCGTTTTATAGAAAGATTGATTGTTAACCCAGATATCACAGTGCCCAGAATGCTAGGCGATACACAAGAAACATTCAGCTTCTCAGCAGTAGGCCATCTAGAACAATGGGGTTTGTTGCTGGCGACCTTGTACTGGAGATCTGGCTTTGTCCCCTAATCCCCAAAGATCCAAGCAAGTGGACTGTGAGAAAGACCTATAGAGATACTTTTGCCGGGCTTCTCGAGTGTAAAGCAATAGGAGATTCTCTGGCTTGGCCAGTCATATTTGTCAAGCCAATTGCAGGCAGCGACAACAAATTTATTCGCATGCCGAGTCATCTGTTAAAGATCGACATGCAAGGATTGCCAGCATTCAAGGCTTGCAGAGAACCAAGAAGAGGTGAGACTATCAGACTAGGGGCAATAGCGGATGATTGTAAGTTTGCTCGTGCCCATATAAACCTAACGCATGATGTCTAATGATTGAAGGTACGTACGACATCACTAAGGCAAAACTTCGACGAATTACTATCGTCGATCATGAGCCAGAAGGACACTTAGTGAATACTATCAACCATATTACCAAACCACTTCAAATAGTGCCAATTAGTCAACCCGATTCATTTCATTACAAGCTTGACTCAAGCTATCCAGAATCGCAAAACGGCAATATCGGCACCATTCCAGTCTTTTGGGGACAAGATTTTATGGGCATGGCCAGTGAGTACTCCTGGAGTCATTTCTTCCCCTTCTATTTACTTGTCAAGACTAGGAATTTCCTGTTTGATCACTTACGCCAAATGGCAGTTTTCAGCAATGACAACCGGTTTCCGTTCGTGGTGACGTGGGGTCCAGGCCCGTTCCGAGACGAGCAGCCTTGGTGCAAATTATTCACGCTCAATAAAGCCGACCCTTCTAAATACGAAAGCCAGAAGCATTATTTGGCCCGTGCGATCCGACACAACGCCTGGGAAGAGCAAGAACACAAAAGCCTACGGCTGGAGGACTTCAAGGTAAACCACAAGACCGTACACGACAAAGACGCAGTTGCCTTTGGCGACGTGTATGTTACTATTGGGATACAGGATGTCAAAGTGTTGGACCGTGAGATATGGCAGCTCCATATCGATGTCAAACCACTTGCACGAGATCGACAGCCGGAAAAGGCCACTAAAGAGAAAAGTGACGGTACCAGGAGTGATGCCGCACGGGAAGTAAGTAGAGCAGGCTCGGAAAGACGAAAACAAGAATAAAATCTTCACACAAAGTCTCATGACTAGTTTAAACCCACAATCGACTGGTCGGATAATCTACAACATTTTTTATTGAACTTGAGTAATGGTGTCTTGGATTTCAGCTGTATCTATAATACAATCTCTAGAGAATCAAGCCTTGGGTAGCTAAACCAACCACAGAGGCTACAGCCTCACTAGCAGTTTGATGAGAAGATAATAGGTTAAACACCCACATTTGCCTTCGTTTTAACGATCTCTTACCTCGTCTTTTTTTGTTGACACACAAGAACAACAGCCATTGCGCCGATGTTCCATTATAGCCAGTATTTTATATCAAGAGCTGACCGCCTAGCTATATCCCAGCCATAGTCGGCCATGACGTTCCTAAGCCGTAGGCCCCCCCGAAAAGAGAATCGAGAAAAAAAAAAACCAGGAGCGAGCGACCAGGAGCCAATAGGTATGAAAGTGAAGCGGGGAGTGTGGGCGAGGGGGGAAAAGGGCCTGCTTCTGGCAAGTGTCCTATGCAACTGGCTGTGTAAGCGTGAGGGCAGATAACCTCCGGACTCTGGCTTTTTTTAACTACAGCACTGCCACCAACATAGCCTACCTACTAAAGGGCAACTTTGGACTAACGTAGCCAATAGCTCTTCAACGCGCTCGCATATCGGCACCGGTTTGATAATTATATTTCGTCCCTTCCATTTCCGAGGGAAATTGCTAATTATTTGATACGTAGATATTTGATCATTTGAAGTTCAAATGGCGGTGAATCATACAATGTCTAGTAGATCAATCGGCTCTTTATTAAGCCCCTATGAAACAGACGTCTCCCATAGTATCTTTAGGTTGCACAAATCTAAGAATCACCAGGCCGAGCGGATCGAACGCGAATGCGTCATTTATAATCACAATGCTCGGGGGTTCGAACGGAACGAACTACGCCCTCATATGGGTACCGGAGTGATGGTGGTTCTATCGGAGCCGAGAGCCCCTGGGTCCAGGAATCTAGTAACGACCAGAACGGCTACGGCACCGCGGGCCCACAAGCCAAGGATGTCAACTGTAAGGATGAGAATGAAAGCAATATACCAGGTTCACAATTACAGCTCTCGTTGCAGCCCATCGAGGAGGCAGGTGGAGAGTCTAGCACGCGAGCGCAAATACAAGTGCCAGCTAAATCCAGCCCGAATTTCCTCGGCATTCCTTCACAGTCCATCGCCCAGGGCTTTACTATCCCAATTTATGTCCTTATACCCGTGATTATGCTATCTCGGCTGCTGAGTCAGCGCGAGGACGACGCTGGCACCAACGAGGTGAACAAAAATTTGTCTCACGTCGAGGCGGGCGAGGTCTACAGTCTCTCTCGTGTATCTCGGGCCGAGGCCAGGTCAAATGAAAAATTCACACTCCACTGTAGCCCGCCATAGTAAAGTGTGAATTTTTCATTTGACCTGGCCTCGGTCTCGGGGTCTACACCAGGGTTCGGCGATTTATCAAGAGGACGCAGGGGGATATGGGATCCACTGCATCGCCGGACCGGGGAACCACTTCTAGCGTAGCGCAGCCGGACGTCACAATAACGGCAAGGATATCACCTGTACCGCTACCGCAAAACAAGAGGCCGTGTTACTACCTCCTGGGCGGCCTGAGCACCGGCATCGTGTGTCGAGCTTCGCCCTCGCGCTGTGGTGGGCGCGCAGCCGGGGTGATCTGTCTGCGGGATTTACCCTTGGGAGCTACGTTGTGGGCGTAGATGCCTTGGTGGTGGCTGCAGCAGGGGTGTTCCACGCACCGAGCTGCAGATGCTGGACGACTTCGGTCAAGTCTGAAGACTAAGCTAGGTGGTTTTGGCTTGTGGTGTCCCAGTAAAGGTGGTGATTGTCAAAGCAACGCAGGACTAGGGCTGCGAGCTGTCCGATCGAACCGTTATATAGAAGCGCTGCGACAGTTCCCTTGGCCACAACTGCCGGCCCTTCTAGGCGAATCTGGGGACCGGATCATGATATTTATTTCTCCGTTGCGCTATTCCCAAATCTGCTGACACAGGGGGGGATAGCGTCTGTCAAAAGAGCGCTGGATTACTTTACTATATTAAGTCTTCCAAGAAGTGCTTGATTAGGGTCCATAATGGAAGATCTTATACTTCCTCGTCAGTTGTTTGATGTGGTAAAAATGCTTTTAATTAGACACCTGGATGAAGAGCTCACGGGCTAACTATGTTGGCGGCGAGAGCGCCTGAAGAGACAGTCGCTAAAGCTCGCGCCTCCGTCTCATCCGAGCAGTCCTTAGCAAGCTTGCAGGTTAGGTCCTGCAGCGATCAAGGATGAAAATTGGTGTTCTCGAAGTAATGGAGGTCATTGACAAAGCATCCGCCGTGAGGGGTAATTTTAGTTCATTTACCTCCTCCATTTCGAGAAGGGAGAGTAACTGAATGCTTCCTATCTCTCAATGGACAAATCGTTGGATATATGATATATGCGCTAGTATTTATGCAGGTACACATATATCCTAGACAGCGACAACGCTCTCAAGAAGCGATAACGATAAGTTAGGATTCCTTCTTAGAGGAGGCGCGAACAGCCGCAGCCGCGTCGCGCCCAAACAGACCGAGGAGATAAGCCGTTCGAGTTAGACCAAGAAAGATCTGTGGAAATTTGTATAAGCAAGGAGAGGGAGGAAGTAGTGGCAGGAAAGAACTCACGGTGAACCCAACATTGCCCCATGTGACGGCATTCCATCCGGCCACGTCGACGGCTCTGTCGTAGCCCAGTCCCCAACATGTGAGGCCTACGTGAGTTATATCGGCGATGCTGTTATCCGGTTGGGTTAGTGGAATTTGTTCTGGTGTCAATGAGCAGCTACGTTTTGGGGTGGTATGCAGTTGTTTGGGGTATGTAGCAGAAGCTTGTTTTTGTACATGCTTCTAGGAGTTGACTTAGGTTTTAGGACAAGACGTAATAATTTGTCAAGTCGTCACAGAGACATGGACGATGCATATTTGGTCATAGCGTCGTCATATAGACGCACGTAGAAGATAAGAACAAATCTGCAGTCAAGGAAACACGGGGACTCGGGACGGGCAACCTACAGCAAAGCAACGAGATAGTTCCGGACAACCTTCAACTCGCTCGTCGTGTACAACACGGCGACACCCACAAGGAAGAGCAGGCCGTACGCATTACCGAGTTGCAGGGCAACGAGGCGGGCGTTCCCGGACGAGGCTGGCAACGCGGGATTGTCGATCTGGCTGGCTATGAACCAATCCACATCGATTAGGGGCCCGAGACAGCCGGCAACGCTGGGGGGGAGGTATCGAGGTGTTAAGACTGATCAGCAGCGCGAGAGGAGACGCACGGGACTTACAGGGAGATGGGCTCGACGATGGTGAAGACTGTGCGCGGGAACGAGGGTAGTCGAGAGGCCATTGCTCTGTTTGAGTTTCACTTGTTGTAGGCTTAAGGGCGCGGATATTATGTATGCAACGGGGATTGGCAGAGTAACCTAACCTAAGTGTCTTGTCTGCACTTGACTTATACAGTCTCGGTCAAGATCGGCCAACCAAATTGCTGAGGAGTCAGATATCAATTGGTTGTATGGTGCTTTATATGACAGATCACGATTACGAGATTGGCAGCGGCAGGCGTGTAGTATATTACAGTAGCAGTGAATGTATGTATGTATGTACCTTAGGTATGTACGCTGTAACTAAGTAACTTAGTGGTCGCCCGGGGGCAGGGGTAGCTTCTCAATCTGCATGTGGGCAGTGAGAGGTCGTGATCGGCTCCTGGGTTCGTGTCCTGCTGTCTTGGGCGAACCGCGCTTGATTGGCTCATTGGCGGTTACCGGAAACCATTACCGGAAAACACCGATGTCACACCGTCACACCCTAGTGGCGAATGGGATCGACAGGTCTGGAGCTTCTGGACCCTCACTAACGTCTGCATCTGCATCTGCTAACTAGCATCTGCATCTCGCTCCAACCAAAAGCGACACCACCATCCATCGACCGTTGCGACTACGCTACCCAGTACCTACCTACTGCGACTGCGACTGCGACTACCACTACCCGGCTACTACAGTTCACCCGTCTCTCTCTGCCTCTCGTCAACAGCCAGCCATTGATTGATTGTTATACGTATCTCTGCTGCCACTGCCACTGCCACTGCCGCTGCCGCTACCGTTGCCGCTGCCGCTACACCACTGACTACACTCTGCTCCCATCCCATCCCAGCCAGTGAGCAAACGGCCCGGGGGCGTTCACTTGTTGTTCCTATTCCAGTAGTAACCACGACTACCTCGGGTCCTACATATATGTATGTGTTATTACAGCTGCTACTATGGTTCTCGTCCTAGTCCTAGTCCTAGTCCTAGTCCTGGTTCTCGTTCTGGTTCTGTTTTACTCGAGTTGCCGCTATCTTGTGTTACGTCAGACATCAGGTATCGCAGGAGGTAGTTATACCGTATGCCTGCTCCTCGCTTACTCTGCTGCTAGACTGCTACGAGACGCTCAGACACATGCTGCTGCAAGCGCACACACTTCTACTTACACTTGCGCTTTTCTACTTCGTACCGTCGTACTGCGAACGCCCTGGAAGGCTGTCTATCAGTCTAGCCGCGCCAATTGGCTCGTGAAAACATCTTCCTGCTGACTTGTAACAACCCATCCACTTCCGGCATTGCAGCATTACATGGCCTGCCTAGCTTCCGCATTGACGCATATACACTACCGCATTTACCGTACCTCTCTACCTTGCCTGCCCAGGTAGCTTCTGCAGCTGCTCCTGCATTCGGGGAGCTCCCGTCTTCGTCTATGACGAAGACTCGGACCTTGATTTACTTGTTATATATCTGTCCGTTTGTCGAGCTATCTGTCTATCTACAATCTACTATCCTGTTATAACTACTACTGCTTATGACTACTGCTGCTACAACTACAACTACTGCTGCTATCTACTACTCTACCGTCTTGTCCCAGTTCGAAAAATCACCTATTCCGGTCCATATTCGTTGTGCTCGCCCCCGTTCTGCCCCCTATACAGATACGAATAAACAGACTCGCTTGCTTCGATGTTGCCTTGAGACAGTGGCTTCGCCAATTTGGCTCAGCTCGCTTGATACTTGATCCAAACCCAACTCCCCTTGTTTGGCTCTATTCTCTCGCTTGGATACCCTTTAAATCCGCTCTTCCCATGTTCGCTTCCTACCGCCTACCAATTCAGTATGGCCACGATCGAGCCGCGACTGATCCACCTCCTAAATGAGTCGACCAGTACCCCGAGACCATACAATGCCGAACTCCCTCCCATCAAGGTTCTGCCTTACCCTCAGGCCTCATCCAGGCCCTTCCCGCCCATCGAAACCACTGCCAGTCAAAGACCTGATACTTTTGATGCCAACGGAGGATCAATAGCCTCGCAATATATACCGTCGTTGTACACCATCACCGACGAGGGTCTCCCGGCCCCCTCCTCAAGAAAAGAAGTCCCGAGCTACCCCCCGACGGATCGTCCGTTCTCAACTCATGTCTCGTCCCAAGACCTCCGTATGATACTCGAAGATACACCAGCCGACAATACCGAAGATGTTTCGACCAAGAAGCGCCCGGTTAAGGAGGACTTTCCTCAACTGCCTCAGCCTCCTAAGAAACAGAAGGCGACAACGCACATGTTTCCTCCCATCATAGTAGGCTTACTCGAACCACCATCGAATGCCGCCCTCTTCCCGCCTATCTCATCCGCGTCTTTCGAGAATCATTCACCTTCCGACCCTCCACAGGCTCTTAACCTCACAAAAACCCCCGAGGTGCAAGGAACCCCTGAAGAGACTGTAGGCCCGAGCCCCCCTCCAGACCCTGAACGAACACCAACAGGCAAGGTGAAGCGGCGAGCTGCAAAGCCACGTCGGAAATGGTCAGAGGAGGAAACCAATCATTTGCTGCTTGGCGTTAGCAAGCATGGCGTCGGTAGATGGACTGACATACTCGAAGACCCAGGATACAGGTTCAATGAACGAACGGCCGGGGACCTCAAGGACAGGTTCCGTACTTGCTGCCCTGAGGAGTTACGCGGTAGTACCGGCGCTAAGGGCGACGGACCGGAATTGACAATAGTATCCAGGGGTGATAGGCGACCCAAAAAGGGACTCATGTCGGAAAATATTCTGAATGACACCGAGGAAGAAATCGACGTTGAGAGGGTCTGGCCGGGGCAGAACGACTCGGAATCAGCGCCGAAACAACGAAAGAGCAGGGCACACCGGAAGAAGTTAGAAGACCTGGCAGAGCTTGGCATCAAGGGCCCTTTTAAGAAGTCGCAACGGAGAGAGAGGCGGCCCTTTTCCGAGCAAGACGACCGGGAAATACTTGAAGGCTTTGAAATGTATGGCCCTCATTGGACGAAAATTCAGAGGGACCCCAGGTTCAATCTAAACACCAGGCAACCAACAGATTTGCGAGACAGGCTGCGTAATAAGTACCCCGAGAAGTTTATCAGTACCGAGAAGACTACTATGCAAGTTCGTAACAATGTACTGGAGCCCTCAGTCAACATGGATATCGAAAACTCCCTGAACCTTTCCAAAACATCGCGTCTCGAGCCCCAGCTGAACAGGACAGGTTCTCGCGAGGATATTCCTAAATGGACATCGTTGAGCGGTTACATGGAGAGTGGGGAGCAGGTCCAGACACACTCAGGCTTGTATTGGAGCGAAGGTGGCGGCGGAGGTTTTACGTCTGGTGAGATGGACATATCGCGTCTTTTACTGGATGATACGCAGATCATGAGTGAACCAATTTCTACTGATCGGAGAGGCTACGGCTGAGCGGGGCACCCTAAATTTCCCAAGAAGATTACGTTTGCACGGAGTTAGGGTACATCGACCCAATAATGACAAAAAAGCCGAACGGAAACCGGCTTTCGACGACAATAATCACTCTACTTAATGCTGGCGGCGGTGTGTCTAAGCGGGCAGGTGTTCGGGCCCGCACGTCAACAGACAATGACGAGTGTGTATGATGAGATTTCTATATGCTGTGTGACTCAGGAACGGCAGATGGCTGCCATAAAGAATGGTGATGGGGCGGGAAATGAGCGACATAGCCGAATAGACCAACACGAGAGGAGGGTGATTGTTCCCTTCGCTCCGGTCGAGTCGGATTCAACTTGAGGGCCAAAGTTTCTGTCTCTACCGATTTGGGGAAGAAAAGAAAGAAAGAAGGTTGCCTAGTGAGCACACATGTATGTACGGGGCTGTCCGGTGCGTTTTGTCGGTTGGAAACACCATAGAGAGAGAGGAAAAGACCAAAAAAAAGGGAAAACCAGTCCGCGAACAGCGCAATGCATTACAAGATGGTCACAAATACACAGTGATTACGGTTAAGAAGACTCAATGAGAATTTCTGTCAACCTAGTGATGCCTTTGTAATGGTGAAACTGTTTACATGTGGGCACTGCTCTCAGCTTGGGTGTTTATTGTCTTTTTGTACAGGTGTTAAGGATTTTGATCCCAGCATTCGATACACATATAACTTTGATCAAGGACTCAAGTTATGACTGAGGTCCGTCGAATGCGAGTCGATGTCTGTAGTACTACGTATTTAATATAGCTCTAGTTGGGTTGGCGATATAGCGTGTACATCTCTTTGTCATCCTGCTTTGTCACTTTTGGCGATTAGCGGCTGTGACTTGTACAGGGTGGGGATTTAAAAAAACAGTGTTATCCGATTGGCTTGTCTGACTAGGTTCGGAATGCGGTCGACCAACAAGCTTTACCAGCTGGGCTAGATATAGTGTCAGCTGCCACAAGCTGACAGAAATCTAGCAACAAGCTCGGACCAATCCGTTATCAGCCCTACCTACCCACAACTAGCACACCTTTTTTTGTCGTGCGTTATTGATAACCTCCAGACCACTTACGGCGAACGACGACGACGACCAAACCTCGCCGACGCATTCTCGCACAACACCACCAAAATGCCGACTCGTCTATCGAAAACACGCAAGCACCGTGGCCATGTCAGTGCCGGTAAGGGTCGTGTAGGAAAGCACAGAAAGCACCCTGGTGGTCGTGGTATGGCCGGTGGTCAGGTACGGCAGTCAATCAAGCAGCCAGCACTGACTGGTATCACGGGCTAACACAACCTGCGACTTACAGCATCACCACCGCACAAATATCGACAAGTACCATCCCGGTTACTTCGGTAAGGTTGGTATGCGCCGCTTCCATCTGTTGAGAAATCATCAGTGGAACCCGACCGTCAACGTCGACAAGGTACGCAACTCATAACACCACACAACCAATTGCCCGTCTACCGATATATCTATCTATCTACCTAGGTCCCTAGTGAAGAAGGTCTAAACTAACACCGTCTCTCCCACTCACAGCTCGCCTCCCTCCTTCCCGCAGAAATCCGTGAGAAGTACGTCTCTGGCGAGGCCAAGGACACAGCCCCCGTCATCGACCTGCTAGCCCTCGGCTACTCGAAGCTCCTGGGCAAGGGTCGGGCCCCCGCATTCCCTTTCGTCGTAAAGGCCCGATACGTCAGCAGGGATGCCGAGAAGAAGATCACTGAGGCCGGCGGCGTCATCGAGCTGGTGGCATAAAGGAAGAGAAAAAGGGAGTAGGGCTGGCATGGCATTACATGGCGTGTGGGCAAATGGGAACGAACGATAGCATGAAATGACAAAAGTTCCGGTAACACAAAATCTCGGGCAGTCAGGTCACAACTGGTCTACACAAACACACATTATTCATTCATTGTTTTTGATGACGATGATGTATGATGATGGTGGCGCAAACAAGCGGAATAATACCCAATACACAACACGCAAAACTGACCTGAGGCCGTGCCGTGTTGTGGTGTGCTATCCTGGTCTGGTGTGCTGGCTATACTCTCCGTGCAGCGTATGTCCCCATAGTTACAGGGTCGATGGTAGCTTAAGATTATATCTACCTACTTTGAGCCGAATGGATGGGCTTATTGCGTACTGATATAGTTTCATACCTGGATATGCCAATATTGCCCAGTTTCGTCATAGGAATGGCTAGACAACTGCGTCAGGAGAACCTGTTGAAGCATTCGCCTTACATCGGCTAAGAGACCCTATAGACTCACCAGAATAGACCTGTTATTGCCCTTCGTTTTATATTCTGCTCGCGAAGTGATGCTGCCTACCTATCTTCAATTGATATGTGCGTGCCTCACTATAGGAACGTATAGTAAATGTGTTAGAAAAGTCCAGGGAATCCCTCGCGTTCAATTTTAAGTCAATCGCTCAAGTCCATCTACAATGTCAATACTATGCCGCTATCAATCGCTTCAAATATGGGTCAAGATACATGCACTACGAGGAGTCAATGTGAATTGCGATACGTAGAACGGTATTATCTGATTGGTCCAGAGCAGGAGCAAATTGACTCTGAGTAAAATCTGACAGGTGGGGGAGGATATTCAGCGACCGACAACTAAGGTGGATAACATTACCTAAGGTAGGGACCAAGCGCCCCCACAAGTATGACCTTATCTTATCAATTTCAGCTAGGGCACAGCAGCCCTTTTTCGCTTCTGTCCCAAAAATCTAGTACTCGAATATTCCGTCCTCAACTCTTCGCAGGTCCCGAATTGTGAGAGCCAGTCGCCCATCGTCCACCACCTTCACGACAACCCATTAACCAGTAAACCGTCAACATGGGTCGAGGACCGTAAGTCAAATCTTTTGATTCTTAAGGCTACAGCTTTTCGAGTCTTTATTATTATCGATTCCGCGTCGCGATGTTCAATTCTGCATTATCCAGAACATGCACTGCGCAACGCAACACCAATTACGATGCATGATAGACGATAGATGATATTGACTGACCCTTTACAGAAAGAAGCACCAGAAGCGCCTGAGCGCCCCCTCCCACTGGCTTCTCGACAAGCTCTCGGGTACCTACGCCCCCAAGGCCTCGCCCGGTCCTCACAAGCAACGAGAGTGCCTGCCCCTCATCATCTTCATCCGCAACCGTCTCAAGTATGCCTTGAACTACCGCGAGACACGCGCCATCCTCATGCAGCGCCTTGTCAAGGTCGACGGCAAGGTCCGCACCGACACCACCTACCCCGCCGGTTTCATGGACGTCATCACCCTCGAGAAGACAGGCGAGAACTTCCGCCTTATCTACGATACCAAGGGCCGCTACACCGTCCACCGCATCCAGGAGGAGGAGGCCGCCTACAAGCTGGGCAAGGTCAAGCGCGTACAACTGGGCAAGGGCGGCATCCCATTCTTGGTCACGCACGATGCGAGAACGTAAGTGTTCTGTCAGACATCATTCAGCCGTTGGATCAAGCTTTGGTTGAACCACCCTTCGACAACGCCATGGCGGCGGCCGCGACGAGATCTACGTCGTGTGTTGTGCTGCTATGCGCCAGTCGAGAGCTTCGAACCTGATGGCTGGTATGTGTTTCCCTTCTGGTCCGATTGCTAACGTGATACCCTCTACTATAGCATCCGCTACCCTGACCCTCTGATCAAGGTTAACGACACCGTCAAGATCGATCTCGCCACTGGCAAGATCACCGACTACATCAAGTTCGACACTGGTGCCATTGCCATGATCACTGGTGGTCGTAACATGGGTCGTGTCGGTGTCATTACTCACCGTGAGCGCCACGACGGTGGTTTCAACATCGTCCACATCAAGGATGCCATTGACAACACGTTCGCCACGCGCGAGAACAACGTCTTTGTCATCGGCTCTGAAAAGCCTTGGATCTCTCTACCCAAGGGCAAGGGTGTCAAACTCACCATCGCTGAGGAGAGAGATCGCCGCCGGGCCCAGGCTCTGGCTGGCCACTAAGTGGTTTGTTTTTAATTAACTGCTACAACGTAAAATTCAAAAGGGGATATCTGGGCAATAGGTTGACTGACGACGATTTGTCTTTGCGCATGGGAACTGGAGTCTACGGCATATCCTCTTGTGTGCTTTGCTTTACCGCGGACCCGGAACACGCGGTTTAGGTCGATGATGAAATGAGAAATTAATTGACCATGATTCCCTATGAAGATGTATGCATCGCTCTGTGATAGTAATGTGTCTGTAATTTTGGGACATGTTTTAGATGCGTTTATGTGTCACGGGTCACATTCCGTATCTACAGACAGTATGGATGATTGGGTCAAACCCCACAATTAAGCGGCGAGACCTACAGTAGATCGAACCCACTTCAGCTTCTCCACCCAGGTATGCGTACACGACCTAGATCTGTTCCTGAGCCAAATGCAAGCTCATAAGTCGAGTCCAGAAATATGATTTTGATGATTCAAGATTTTAATACTGGAACAACCTGATATCTTTCCCAGGTATTTTGTTCAATATTCTTCTATTCAGATGTTTTTGACCACTTCCCTTTCCCCGATCTCATCATGAAGACATTTCCTAGGGACCTTTTATGTTTAGTCGTCTTCCCTGCTCTTCTCCTTTCTTGCCTTTTGAGAAAAAAAAACATTTTAGATGTAGCAACATGTTTGATATCCTTATTCATCCTTGTCAATGTTTCCGGCTTCTGTGGTGTTTGTTTCTTTTTATGAGTTGATGTTCAGATTGCTATTTTCGATTTTCTTTTTGGTTGAAGTATTACAAGATAGGGAAGTAAACTTAGAGGAAGAGAAATATGTACGTATGTAGAGCGGATAGGACAACCATTTAGGAGTGAGTAGATGGATGAGATGATAATAACCCTTTGAAAGTATATAACGTTTCGATAAATTAGCTCGTACGATAAGTTTTGTGCGCGCTTGGGATATGAAGCTAGGTATAGACTTTTAGATGCATTACTTGATGAACTTTTTTAGGTGTGAAACGCGTATATCGAATTGGATGATGAGATACATGGCCGTGTTGAGATGGATCCTTTGGTGTTTTGTATGCAGCTCGCTTAAGGAACTTTCACGGGGTTGGTGTATGTCACGGCACGTAAGTACATAATAGCTGCAAACGTTCAAGTACCCGACTTAACACCGTTCTATCTTTTGCTAGTGTTATGATCAGTGCTGCAGTTCTGTTCCGTGACAGTGTACGTGGTAATTGTCTCTTTATTCTTTTTGTTTTGTCCTTCTTGTTACATGACGGTATTTGAGCAGTCTTGGCTTCTCAATACCCGTTTATGGGTAGGTTGTGAGTGCTTAACCCACGCGGATCTTAATCATATCGGAGTGATGAAGCATGGCTACCAATATACGACTGCCATACGGTCTTAAGACAAGATCATGGACAGAGCCATATGAGGCCTTTCAGCTCCCCTGCGCTCGCCAGATAGGTCTTATTAGTATACGTGGTCGAAAGAAGGCGACGCGGAGCGGAGCGGAGCTGACGAGTGAGAACGGGACGATCTTGGAGGAATATTCTTCCCAGCCGTTGATCACAAGCCTTTGTTACACGTATGAGTTGTTGATTCACATGCTGCATTCTTAGCTGCATTAGTAGGTATACGGTATCGGATACACTGTCCGACAGACATTTCAATTTAGGTATGCAATCTAGGTGTGGTAGACAGCATTAGTAAGCTAGGAACAGGTGGTCGGGCTATCACTCCAACTCTCTGGGTTAGGTTAAGTGAAGCTGACCGTATTTCTCATTTACGCTGCAATTTGGGTCATTATCGAGCATTGTACTTAATGATAAACTTAAATATATCTGGATAAGCAAGATAATTACTACATACGAATAAGAGCGGCGTGGACATAAGCTACTTAGATAAATAACAAGATACAACAACGGAATAATATTGCGTAGACAAAGAAGGGTAAATATAAGCACCTAAGGGCTGAAGAGCAGTGGTTGGGGGGGGCTCAAAGAGAAATTCTTAATTTACAGCTTTGGCATGGGAGACCTGGCAATCGCAAAGTCATCCAGAATACAGTTAGATAGGACTCAAGTTCTTGGGACATCTAATTACCGACTACTGTATGCATGATCTGCTCGTCATGAAACCCACGGTGAGGTCACGAAAAAGAGGAGAAGTGCAAATTCGACAGACCCAGTTCGGTCAAGGACACAACGGTCGCGTCACAGCCGAGGCAAAATACAACATCTCTTTACTTGGGCAGGCAGTAGGCTGGGCCGGGACGTCAGTATTAGGTACAGCATACCACCTCGTTGACATTAGTTCGTGTGAGCCTGTAACATCGGTTTACAATGCCCACTGTTTGCAACCAGGACCAGGGTGTCGGCAGGCTAATTCTGCGCAACATACTTGGTACATTTAGCATGGGATGCCTCGGTTACAAAAGTAGGAAGGAGAAAAAATAAAAAGGACTGTTCGGTGTAATACCAAAGTTACAGAGTTACTACTTAGGTATGAAGTCAATTATCTTTAGAAGTACGTGCATACTGCCCTTATATCGAAACCAGCAAGCTGCGCCGCGCGCCGCGCCAACGTTATGCAGGAGTCCAGATCGGGCAGCGTTGGAGACAGGGAAACAAAAACCGTTGAGCAAATACCGGTAAGCTTAGATCCTTTCGATCTGTCGTTGAAACGTCCTTCTTCACCGGCGCGGCTCGGAATTGATCCCCTGGTAAGGTAGGTAGGTAGGTAGGTAAGGCCCGCTGTTCTTGGATGCGTCGCCTTGCAAGCCTAGCCGAGCCCTTCACCGGTGCCGTAGCGAAAACCTGCCCTTTCTTGATTTGGAGCGCAGCGCAGATCTTGGTTGCTGTGCGTTTATTCCTAGGCGAGCTGGTGATGTTCGTTGGTTGCTGGAATTGTTATTTTAGTCGTGTGTGTCGGATTGTCATTCGTGTATGAATGTCTATGTGTATACGTAAACAGAAAGCGATTGAGATCCATTACTAAAGCAGCATCGGGCATGGCGTATTGACGTCGACGAGGAATTCTCCGTGCTTAGACGACGTCGGTGACAAGGAAGTTCTCGACCCTTCTTCGACTTATTGACGTAGGTGTAGGCAGTCCCTGGAGTTTTGTTACTGTTCGAGAAACATTTGTTCATCAACTGGATCCTTATCTATGTACATGTCGTCCCCCATCGTCTGGGTATAAGAGTTGATATATGGACGACGGCACCACCCGTATCCAAACTTCGGTCACCAATTGTCGTGTCGGGTCATTCATGACGCTACTCGCGGCAGCGCCAAACCCGTATATTGCATGCACATACTTATAAGCCTTATGTGTGGAAATGGACGTACATACATAGAAAGGCAAGATATGTGGCCATCTCTCACTACAGCACGTGGCTGGGCCTGACTGACGGGTATATGGGATGTTATGTGCGTACAGGTATGGTATGTAAGTACGTGCGGATGCAAGTGTGTCCATTCTTCATCACAAAATGAAACGAAAAGTAGGTACCTTGGTAATGTAGTGTATGTAGCTGGACGCGGCAGAGGCAATACGCGGGCTGCATTGGTACCTGACCTGACGACACCACTCGGTCTACATGTATAATAGTGATACTTATATCACACATATCAATCCAGGATTGCTATATAGGTAGATAGATACTTACCTGCCTACCTACAAGGGAGATTTGCTTTTTACTCCTGCGTTATCATCCCTGCTGTTGGGTGCCCGCTGTCATGCGCGGCAAATAGAAAAGATACCGGCTGTGTGTATAATTTAGGAAAGAATGTGATGCATGTGTCAATGGATGCATGTCGAAGGTGTTGCAAGCTGCAATAAATAGTGTTTTGGTGCCGCTGCAGGTAATGTGAGTTAGGTATATCGTTTTCAAACGCAATTACTGTAGAATCTGCGCAGGAATGGCCGATCCTGTGCCCCTCAGTGGGGCCTTCCATATAAGGTTTTCCTAAGTACATTTCTTCTTCCAATTCCTACAACCCCTCTTTCCTCTTTTAGCGTCTTGTGGGGAATTGTCTGCAATAGACCCCTGGTCATCATTCTATTCTGTATTGCACAATCCTCTTTCTCTACTTCCTGCATTCCTAACAGTCTATGATTACTATATACAGTACACTAACGCAGTATTAGAAAATCAACGTGCTGTTTAGGCATCCTGTAAACGGACATCCATATCGACCGTGTGACATACAGTCGATACCTATTTCAAGGCCCCAAACTACAAATATCGCTGAGGAGTGCCTTGGCCCCAGACTTGCGACCTGACTGGTTGTCTGTCGGCCAATCGTCGAAACTCTGACCTACGGTATGTTACTGGGTTGGGGGTCAAGCGAGTCTGACACTTGCCCGATGCAAGGATTAGCCTCTTTGAGCGGCTTCCACCCAAATTGAGAAATACACGGCGTTGTCTCGTACCAATTGAAGCTATCGCCGACGTGCACCTTCTGTTTTTTCCCCTGAATCCCTTCGCTGGTGGATCTAAGACAGAAGTTCGTTTTCATCGTCTCCAAATTCTAGGTGAGCATGGGTTAGGATACATATGGAATTCTTCTAGAACCTCACGCGACTCTTTCGTTTCAGCGCCTATTGACCCCCCCAATGATCGACACCCCCATGCTTCTTCCCCTTGCATCCTCTTCAGCCTCTCGACCACGGTATGCGTTTGGATGACACGATTTTATGAAAAATTGGTTCCCGTTGGAGAACAAAAGATTGGGACTCATGCAGTATCATGTATCTGGGCTCCAGCGCTTCATCGTCTAGTCCGCGCCCGCAAGGATTGGAGACATATTGGACATATTGTAGGAGCCCAAAACAGTTGCTCTATGACCATCATGGGAACTTTCTATTCAGCTACTTGTCAAACTGCATTCTAGCCCTTTTCTACGCAAACGTGAATGGCCAGCCTTTGCGCCACACCAAGAGATTAGGCTCAATTTACACATTCTCTCTCGTGAAATATGGTATAATATCCCGAAGCCTCGTCTCGCGACGTCCACCTCATTGGTCACAAGATTCCATCTTACACACCATTTCGAATTTTCAGTCTGCATCTTTTGACAATATGCAGGCTCAGGATGACGGCCCCGTGGGTATCTGCCCCTGTGCCCCATCACGACCTTCAATCGGCCTGTCTGGTCCCACTTCCGGTCACGAGTGGCTACATCCCCCACGAGCCCGAGGTGGAAACAAGAAGCTCCGGCACTTGGGGAAGCACGCTATTAGTCTGTCGGTGACGGAACGTAGGAAAGGGGACTTTGTTCGATTGTCTATGGCCTGAACATTCTTGGTCGAAGAAGTATGCTGTCCAATGAGCCGCGTTGAATACACTCTTTGTTGGGTCCCCCATCGTGCGTAGAGGACGCCTTCCGACATGAAGTTCCATCACATATATGTACTCATAGAACAGTTCCGATTCCGTCTACCCGATCCCAACCCTTCGGATCTGACTGTTTGGCATTTTCCTCGATATCCCGACGAGTAGACTAGAAATTTATTCCCCGCTAAGGGAATTGTAGCCCGTCTCCGGGTATTCTTTTCCTTCTTCGGATTATCACTAGTCTAGCCCGGCGTTCGTTCCGGGACATCGCCATCTTCCGCATTCGAGAGAATTGGTAATCAAGTTGTCCTCAATTTGTTATTCTCATGATACCGGTCGAGAATAATCTTAAAATTTGAAGCGAAAAAGGCACCTTCGGATCACTTAGAAGATACATTTTCGTTGCCTTTGGAGGTATTGTCTCGGACTAAGTCGGTCTACTGTACGCGTGCCAGGGTTGCACATACTTGGTGTGGCGCCTGGTGTCTCCAAGTCATGTTGGCGAACAATGCCACTCGGCGCCTCATCGGCGGGTGGCGGCGCACGTTCTCTGCCAATGCGATCGTGAAGAGACCCTCCTCTACTGGCAAAGCCACCAATGCGGTCAATTCAGTGCAGGCTTCGAGATGGACGGGGCGTTCGGTTCTCGCCCTGGCAGCTTCCGCTGGAGCCATGGGCTTTGGCCTGGCTGCTTTTGCGTTGGACGGCTCTCCGAAACGTACCGCGTCTCTGTTCGACGACAAGATTCCAGGACCCAGATTTGCCTCCGTGAAGGAATTGGAAAATGTGAGTTATCCGACACCTTACCCATTGGGCATGTGACCAAAGGTGTCTTGAAGAATGTGAGTTGACTGTTTTCGAGGCACTGAAAGAGATACGGCAAGAAATAAAAGCTCTTGGAGAGGACGAGGACATCATTAGCACCGACGCAGATGAGCTACATGCCCATGGCTACTCTGAATGGTCGACAGTCAACCCAGATGGCCTCCCCGTAGCCGTAGCTTATCCGCGGTCGACGGAACAGGTGTCAGCCATTGCGCGGATCTGCCATAAATACCATGTTCCGATCATTGGCTACTCGGGGGGCTCCAGCCTGGAGGGTCACTTCTCGGCGCCGTACGGTGGTATCAGCGTCGACTTTGCATACATGGTGAGGAATGTCTCGGTGCACCCGTGCTTTGGATGAGGGATGACCTCTTTGCATATGTGTATGCAGCAGAAGCTAACCTGAATTGTGCAGGATAAAATCATACAGTTAAACAAAGGTGACATGGACGTCGTCGTGCAACCGAGTATTGGGTGGCAGGACCTCAATACGCAGCTCAGCCAGATGGACAGTGGCCTCTTCTTCCCTATCGATCCTGGTACGTGCATGTCAAACAAAAAGACGCCTATCGTCCCACCCGCACGTCACGGTGAGCCCGAACCCATCCGCTAACTGCTGCCAGGCCCGAGCGCCAAGATCGGCGGCATGATAGGCACCAATTGCTCAGGCACTAACGCTGTCAGGTACGGCACTATGAAGGTGAGCCAGTTATCTCTGATTGCGAGCCCTGGGTTGCTTGACTAGATACTGTAAGCTAGCTATGCGGCTGCCTGTGCCTGTAGTTTGATACCGCCCATTGTAGACTACTTACCCCTGAGTTGTCGAGAAATATGCCGGAGCCAGAGTCAGAGGAGAGGGGTGCTGTCTTATTAACTCTCAGATAAGCGGGAGTGTTGGAACTGACAAGACACTAGGATTGGGTCATTAATCTCACCGTAGTGCTGGCTGATGGGACAGTCATCAAGACCAGGCGGCGCCCGAGGAAAAGTTCTGCAGGATACAATCTCAATGGCATCTTCGTAGGGAGTGAAGGAACGCTCGGTCTGGTCACCGAAGGTGCGGTGATCTCCCTCGCTAGATACTGATCTACGAGCCAAGCTGACAAAACATAGCTACTCTTAAACTTGCCATCGTGCCTGAAGAGACGTCGGTAGCCGTCGTCAGCTTCCCCACGATGCGGGACGCCGCCTCGGCCGCTGCGGGCATCATGCAGGCGGGTATCCCCGTTGCCTCGATGGAGGTTATGGACGACGTACAGATGAGGGTAAGAAATTCTGAGGGTTAATCTCTTGTTTGGATAAATTTGAGAGGAAACGTGCCCCTTTTTAGGTCAAAATAGTCTCTAGAAGCCTCTGAAGCCTCCCAAATCACACTCAAGAAGGCCAGTAACTGACTCCAAGTGTTCAGGTGATCAACCTGGGGGGCGCGACGGCCCCGCGGGTGTGGAAGGAGGCGCCGACGCTGTTTTTCAAGTTCGCTGGCACCAAGCCAAGCGTGAACGACAACATCGGCCGAGTGAAGGGCATCACGAAGGCAAACGGGGGAAGCAACTTTGAGTTCGCCCGCGACGAGCGCGAGCAGAAGCTGCTATGGTCGGCACGAAAAGAAGTCCTGTGGTCGATGCTGGCGCTCAGGAAAGAGGGCGAGGAAGTCTGTACGTCCATTTGCGAGTTCCGTTCACTTCCCTACCTCCTATCTATTCGTCACAAGACGTACACTGAGTAACGAAATACAGGGAGCACGGACGTCGCCGTGCCATTCAGCCGACTAGCGGAGCTAATAGAGATAAGCAAGAAGGAGATGGACGACATGGGGCTATTCGCCTCGATCCTAGGCCACGTCGGAGACGGCAACTTTCACGAGAGCATCATCTACGACCGGACCAACCCGGCAGAGAGGGCCAAGGTGGAGCGCTGCGTCAAGAACATGGTCAACAGAGCCCTGGACATGGAGGGCACCTGCACGGGCGAGCACTCGGTCGGCTGGGGAAAGAAGGCCTCGCTGCTCCGCGAGGTCGGGCCTGATACGCTGGGAGTCATGAAGCAGATCAAGGCGGCGCTCGATCCCCTGTGGATCATGAATCCGGGGAAGATCTTCGATGTCCCCTGTGAGAGGTAAGGGGAGGCGTTTGGGAGATTGCTTGGATAGGTATAGATAGATGCCGCATGCATGGGTAGGTACGTGTATGTAGAGATGTCGCTTGTGGGACGAGCGGAATAGATTTTGTTCTGGTGCACTTAGGTTTGTTTTAGATGTTCCAAGCGTGTGAATTGGGAAATAATTTGCGCGATGGTTTGTTTCCCCTAGGTCCATCTGTAGACCACCACTATGATACTGCGCGGTATTGAGCATTGTGCGTGTGCCGCATCTGAGCACTGGAGAGCTATTGATTAATCACTTTCAGCTGGGTATCGATGGACGTCCATGTGGTTTTCCTTCGTATGCTCAATTGTTTTACTAACATACATGTAGGTTTGTGAGTTGTAATACCTATTCATTATGATACCTACATGGGCTGTCATGGTTTGCTTGAAGTTACAAAAAGCATCAAAGCTTAAACATATTTATATTTGAAAAGACTCGATCGAACGTTTAAAGGTTAGTGCCTAGGTAGCTTATCAAAATGCCCAGTGGTCAGCTGCATCGAATCATCCGTACCTTCCTAAGCCTCAAGCTACAAGGTCGTCTCGGTGCTTTATCATCTTAAGTACCTGTATGCCTGTGTGTACGTCTGTTTCATATCGGGCATTGAACTTCGCGAAGCACTTTCCTACTCCAGGTAACTATCAGGTAATTACCTAGTTCGTGTAACTTCCTAGTTGCATGAGCATACTTCAAGTTACTGCCACATCAACGAACATTTCCAAGGTTCCTTCTGGTTGACCTTCAAATATTTACATCACCCATCTTCTACACTCCTTCACCATCATAACCTACTGATGACTATTAATAGCATATGCTACAAACAACGTGCACTCAAGCCGCCCGTTCTGGTTTACCATCTCCCTTTTACTTTTTCTCTGGGCACTTGCGTAATTGGAAACAACCAACCCGTTTGCAGCGGCAACGGTGGTGTTTGCATGTGCCTGCTTATCTCTGGGGCTTGCTCACTCCTCGACCACACTCCCACTCTAACAAACAAACACAGTGAACCTGGAATATCTAAGCAATGGAGAACCTCAGATCATGGCCTCCTGTTCGATCTACTGGAGCTGCTCATGTGACATCGTCCGGCAGCACGAACAGTCGCAGAGGTTCCTCTACGATGCACCGCTCCGATATCAGACCAGACTGGAAGGACTGGAACGATCTGGCCATCCGCATCGAGCCTCTGCCACCGCCTCTAGCCACAACAATGCAGCTAGATGCGTACTTCCAACGGTACGGTAAGGTGGTTTATATAGAGATCTTCGAATCGAGGCAGGATTATGCTATCGTTCGATTCTCACCCCCTCCGTCTACGCCATGCTGGCATGAGTTGAAGGACATCACTATCAAGGGGCAGAGATACAGAGCCAGAGTCAGATTGCTAGGGCCGAGGGACCCCATGACCGTTCTTACTCCTGGAGGACATACGTATCCCTCACAATTAAGCATCCAGCCTAAAGAATTGCAGTTCGGCCTGCTATCGCAGCCCGACGAATTCATGTCAATGAGGACAGTCGAAAACACAGCACAAGGCGATTTCACCTTTCTTGCGGATCTCAAGTTTCGAAAGCTTGAGATTAATTTTTCTTGCATTATCGAGGACCCTCGCCGGATTGGCCCCAAACTCAAACATCCGTTGCCCGCTGAGGAGAGAAACCACGTATCCGTGTATAGAGCACGAATTTTCTTCCCACAACTCACGAACCTCGTGGTACTCAACCAGAGCGAATCTGAATTTTCTGTGCTTATTCCACTGCAACATCCACCGATATATTTCAAGAAAGGTGAGAATGAGCGATCCCACTCCGAGGAGAGGTGTTCGTGGACCGAGTTCGATACCTGGAACCGGGCCGTAGATGTCGTCTACGACACGACCCGATTGAAGAATGACAAGATCGCCCTGCATAAAGAGAACCACTTTGTGGATATCGGACAATGGACAACGTACAAAGTCGTATTCGCGAAGTCCAAGTCCAATATTTCAGTCTGGGATATGATGAAGAGAGCATTTCAAGACTTCAATATACCAGTACGGCACTTCGCGGCCGATAAATTAAAAACAGTCCCAGCAGCCAAGTCAAACTTCTGGAAAGTCTTGGAGCCGGGAGCCACTAGTGGAAATCTCGCACTTCTTGTCGCAACCGAGGAAGTGAATCTTCCATTTGATGTGCGATACCAGCTAGAAGTATGCATATCGCAGGGACGCCTAAATGAGGTCAATCTCAGCGGCGATTTCCTCCGCAAACTCACAGAGCTATCTAACGCACGTAAGAGAAATAGAAACCGCGCAAAAGACCTGCTCACTTACGTTGCCGAGTCGGGAGGCCGGGGCACATTGCGTGACCTTGATCTTTATCCCAACAGGTTCTACGATCCGATGGCACTATTTATGGAAAAGAAGGCTTTGAGTTACTACCCAGAGCTTGGGGTACCCTCACACTGTGTTTGGGTCAGAAAAGTGGTAGTCACCCCTTCCACCATATACCTAAGTACCCCGACCCCAGAAGCTTCGAATCGTGTTCTACGCCATTTCGCTCAATATTCTGATCGCTTTTTGCGAGTTCAGTTCACCGATGAGCAGGCGAAAGGCAAAGTTTACTCGTCGCCTAAGAGCAAGCAGCAAAATGCCCTGTACAACAGAATACATCGTACCCTAGTCAACGGTATCAAGATAGCTGGCCGCCATTTCGAGTTTCTCGCTTTCGGAAATTCCCAGTTCAGAGAGAATGGGGCCTACTTCTTCTCACCTACCGACAGTATCGACTGCAACTATATACGGAAGTGGATGGGCGATGTCGCACATATCAAGGTCGTAGCCAAGTATGCGGCTAGGTTAGGTCAATGCTTTTCTACCACTCGAGCACTGACGGATAGTCCGATCAGCCAAAGTGTCCACGAAATTGAGGACATTTCTCGAAATAACTGGTGTTTTACAGATGGCGTGGGGAAGATCTCACCAAAGCTGGCCGAAATTGTCGCAAAACGGCACAAGCTGACAAAAAAGACTGTCCCTTCGGCGTTCCAATTTCGGCTTGGAGGCAGCAAAGGTTTGCTAGTCGTCTGGCCTGATTTGACCTTCAACCAAGTCTGTCTGCGACCATCCCAGAAAAAGTTCCAGGCCCAGTCTACGCTTCTAGAGATTATCAAACCGTCCCGTTTTTCGGTAGCCACGCTGAATAGACAGACAATCACGATTCTAAGTTGCCTAGGCGTCCCAGATGCTGCCTTCCTGCAGCTGCAACAAAACCAGCTCATCGGTTATGATAATGCTATGGAGGATGCCGCGACAGCCATGCGTCTGCTGAGCCAGTTCGTCGACCAAAACGGTATCACTACGACGGTGGCGCAAATGGTAAGTGACGGCTTCATGCGAGTCAAAGAGCCTTTTTTTATGTGTATCCTCCAAGTGTGGCGGGCTTGGTCGTTGCGACTGCTTCGCGAAAAGGCGCGTATCGTGGTTGAACAGGGTGCTTTTGTTTTTGGCTGCATCGACGAGACTTTTACACTTCGCGGTTACCAGGAGCCCGAAGATCGTGGAGCTCGAGACTTCTCGTCCGCCGGTTCTTCCAAGCAGGAATTTCCACAGATTTTTCTTCAAGTGCCGAGACCAGAGGCCTCACCAGACGATCAAAACAGCTACACGGTCGTTACAGGGCTTTGTGTGGTGGGGCGCAATCCATCTTTGCACCCGGGTGATATGCGTGTCGTCGAAGCTGTAGATGTACCTGCGCTTCAACACCTGCGTGATATTGTGGTGTTCCCAGCGAATGGCGACCGCGATATTCCGTCAATGTGCTCGGGCGGTGACCTTGACGGCGATGACTTCTTCGTCATTTGGGACCACGATCTCATTCCGCCAGAGAGGAACCACCCACCGATGGTCCACGAGCCAATGCAGCCAGTAGAGCTTGATCGAGATGTCCGACCTAATGACCTGGTTGCGTTTTTCGTCACGTACATGAAGAATGATGCTCTCAGCACTATAGCCCACGCACATCTGGCACAGTCAGATAGACTTATGAGCCAAGGAGGACCGAAAACTGAGGTTTGCGTAGAACTGGCCCATCTGCATTCCAAAGCCGTCGACTACCCCAAATCTGGCCAGCCCGCGTACCTCAAAAGTGAATTGCGCCCCAAGCAGTATCCGCACTTCATGGAAAAGCCAAGCAAAACATATCATTCCAATACTATACTGGGGCAACTCTACGACGTAGTTAGGAAAGTCGAGTTTCATCCTAACTACAATGGCCCCTTTGACGAGCGTATCCTCCGCCGATTCGCATTGGCGGACGACGTTTTAGGGAAGGCGAGGATCATTAAGAGGCAGCACGATAGAGCGCTTAGGAAGATCATGAACCAGCGCGAAATCTGCACTGAGTTCGAGGTCTGGAGTACTTTTGTGCTTACCAAACCGCGTGTCGGCAGTGACTACCAAATGCAGGAGACGATGGGCCCTATCATAGCAAACCACCGCGAGCGTTTCCGGAACGCGTGCATCCGCGTGGCAGGGTCGCGCGAGCCCGAGGTCCTATATCCATTCGTCGCGGCTGCTTACCGCGTCACGTGGGAAGCGATCCAGGTAGTGCTTCGCGAAGGCCGCGGCGATGTGACCGCAGACCAGCGCGTGCCGTTCATCAGCTTTCCTTGGGTCTTTGAACAGGAGCTCGGTCGTATCGCCAACCTCCAACAGGACTACCAGTTGGAAATTCTTCCGGAGGTCTCAGTGGATGCTTTTAAGGGTGAGGACGAAGATGACGAGATGGAATATGACCGATTGCTTGGGCTTGGAGTGTTTGCTCCCACGTTGGAGGAGGGTGAGGGTTCGGAGTTCGGGGCTGTTGGGAGAAATGTCGCCACTGCTTCTGGGCCTACTCAGCCTAAAGAGGAACTGGTCGTTTTGGAAGACATTGAGACGGGTATGGATGAGTTGGAGAAGTTGATGGGCGTGGAAAATAATCCCCATATGCTTCAACCGTCTCAAACATTCGAACCATTTGGATGGGTGGAGGGTGAGGCGTCAGGGGTTGCAGACAACTCTCCTGTGCCTCAAGGACCTCAATCGCTCATATCGCTTCACTATGAGATAGAAGAAGAGTCGATCGTGCTGGATGAAGCTGAGACAGGCATGGATGAATTGGAGAAATTAATGAGGGAGGGATGATGTAATTACTTGTTTTATAGCTGACGGCTCGGGAGCAGATCGCCACTATCACATAGCTAAGAGGCCGCGGCTTCCAATTTGGGTTCTGAAGTGTTTGGTAGATGATGCGACGATGATTTTATTCCCAGGGCAACCGGTGGAAGTGATACCGAGACAATTACTTTGGTTGATCCAAGTATCTAAATCTTAGAGGGATATTTAAACTCACTGAGAGCATGCATATTTCTAGGTAATTGACTAGTTGAAGAGAGTCCCTAACTCATATCAAATATGAAGCAAATGAAATTTCAAGAGCTTGTGTTCGTTCTATTGATGGGATGATTCTGCTCATCATGATGGTTTTTGTGAATGGCTTCAATTCTGTATAGGTATCTACTCCTTGTATATACATATAACGCTAGGTAGTTTTACTTACACACGTTTAGTGACTTAGCGAAGCTCCTATTTTTCAACATTGAAGCGGGGAGCTCCCTTCCATGATAGTTAGGGCGGGGTCGGGACCCAGCGGGCTGGAGCTAGGAGCTACGGCCTTCTGGGCAACGGGAGAGCTTGTCACTAAGCCTGCAGGTGGGCGGAAGAGGGTTTCTCCTTTGGCGAGTGCCTGAAAAAGTCTTGGCGACGCACATCCAATTTTCTGCCGCGGCCAGCCCAACATTGGAGCACCCACTGCACTGCGGATTGAACGATATTATTGAACAATCCCAGACAACCAACGACAACGACGACGACGACGCAGGTAGGTAGGTACACTACAGCCTATCTCTAATTTGTCCATCTTCGAAGCGAGTCAGACAACCAACTTGGCTTGCTGTTTGTTGTGTGCATCGCTAATACATACGTCTCTCCCACTATCTAGCACCTCGACTCGACTCGACCCATCATCCCACCCCCTCCCCCTCACCTCACCCATCGTACTACCGAAATCGCCTCGTCCGACACCATGGCCGACGTCCAGGAGCTGCTCAAGAAGAAGTTCGGCGGTGCCGCCCCTGCCAGAACCGGTATGTCCACCATCCCGTGCCTGTGCCTGTGCTCGTGTCCGTGCCGCGTGCGGACTGCCCCGACACCGGCAAGAGTCCGTCATGCATCGCGAGGCTGACGACGGACAAATAGGTGGAAAGGGCACGCCCAGACACAAACAGAAGCGCAACGTCGCCCGCAGTGCCAACGATGACAAGAAGCTGCAGGCGACACTTAAGAAGCTGAACACCCAGCCCATCCAGGCCATCGAGGAGGTTAACATGTTCAAGAGCGACGGCAACGTCATTCACTTCTCTGCTCCCAAGGGTGAGTCCCCGTTTGACCCGACCTAGTCATACCGGTCTTTATTATCCTTTCTGTCGTCTTCTTCGTCCTTGTTTTTCGTACATTGTCTACCTATACATATACATATATTTACATGCTTTGTATATATACATACTGGGATATACATATAACATACTTACATATACATGCAATCACCTACCCCCCTCACCACATAATAGGACTGAGGATCTTTTACTAATGCTGCTGTCCAGTTCATGCCGCTGTCCCCTCCAATACCTTTGCCATCTACGGCAACGGTGAGGACAAGGAGCTGACCGAGTTGGTTCCCGGCATCCTCAACCAGCTCGGCCCCGACTCCCTCGCCTCCCTCCGCAAGCTCGCCGAGAGCTACCAGAGCATGACTAAAGACAACAAGGACGGTGATGACGACGACGGCGTCCCCGATCTGGTCGCTGGCGAGAACTTCGAGAGCAAGGTTGAATAAGACGACTCCGGCGACGCAGAGCTCCCCGCGCGACATGGAATGACTACCTCCCGCCGAAATGACTTGATGAAAACATGGTATGGCATGGTTATCTGGCATCGTATCGTGATCCTCGACGTGAAAATGAATGGACGGGGAAGGGCACAAACAAAATCAAGGCACTGGGGAAATGGAAAACAATTTACAAAAAATGAACCCTTAATTGGCATTTGATCTTGAGGCCCGGGCGTGGAGAATCTCTTCACTCCCACCCGTCTCTTCTTTCTCTCACACTCTCATGACACAGGCATGGACGGATGAATACAAGGGGCTATAGAGGGAGTTTGGTAAAGCCCTGTCCTGGCATGTGGAGTTCTTTTTTAGTTTTCCGTTCGTCTTTTCGTACGGGGTAGTTTTCAAACCGGCCTTTGGCGGTAAGATACTTCGTGTCCATGTCATCCCATCTGCCACGGATCATTTCAGGAAATGAAAAAAAAGATACGATACAAGATACGTTTGACTCCGCTGTTTGGTATCGTAGTTGTTGTTGTTGTTAGCCATCTTCGTGTGGGCTTTCTACGTTACTTATCCGCGTGCCTAGCTACTTACTGGACTGGGAAAGTCTGGTGATAAGTAGTCGAGGGTAGATAGGCGGTGACGACGTAGTGCTTGAGTATTAGAGGAAATATCTGCTTAGAAGCTTGGGCTGCTAAGACTTAGACTACACTGCTCTCCCTAGTCGAAGGCAAGGTCGGTTTTAGAAATGCGAGGCGATGCGGATTTCTCGATGACTGCGTGGATTTGTCGGTTTTACGGCCTCATGTTTGTTTATTGTGCTGGGAATTTTGGTGCATGATTGGCTTCTGCTAGCAGCAGGTAGTGGATAGGGGGTTAATGGGTACGGGTATGGTTTTTATTACTGTAGGGTTTTCCATAGGTGACGGTTGTGGTTTGGTACGTTGATTGCTTGCTTGGTGCTTTAAGGTAAGGTAGTGGCGGTTAACTACTCGCCATTGATCTAGATGTGATTTTGCTACTTGCCTAAACTGGAACCGTACGATGTTACCGACATGCGCATATTTTCCCTCTCTCTTATTTGCTGTCTGGCGTGTGCTCTATCCAGTGCTTGTCTTCTTATTCCTGTCTTTTCTTCTTTCCTCCGTCCCTCCCTCCCGACAAGGTATCAGGATATATATGAAAAATCGACATGTCTGCCTCTGTCTTAAACCCGCACCCCATATATGTATAAATGTATTGACATTGACCTTAACCTAAACAATGGGGTCTCAAAGTAAGCAAATAAATCCTAGAAAGGCCTCATAGCACAAAATCCTCATCTCCTAAGTTGCGTACCCATCCTCTCAACGCTTCCCGTCTCGCGGCCTCCTTGGCTCGTCTCCGGGGTCCCAGGGACGCACAGTTCTTAACTTGCGCGTAGGTGAGCCCCGTACCCGTCCCCGTCCCCGCCACAACAGAGATTGCGCCCAGCGCGTCTCGTATATGTAGAATATGCAGTCGATCTGGTTGATTTGGAGCGTCTAACGCGAGTAAACCGGCCACCTCGATGGCGAGACCCCACGTCCGTCGCCGGCTGGCGAAGCTCGCGCCCCGGATCTCCGCCGCCGACGCCTTGCGGCCCTGTAGCACGCCGTTGAGCGTCGTTTCTGTGCGGTTCGACGCCGTGTGCGCCGTGGAGAGGTTGCTTGGGGTGATCTTGGTCTTGACGAAACATGATGGAGGCATTAGGAGCGTGGACGCAGCAGCAGCAGCAGCAGAAGACCGGCGCGAGAATACGAACTCGAGATCCGTCGTCTCTACGCTGAAGGGGCGGAAGGCGTATCCGCCGTCTCCTTGGATTCGAGTGGCGAGGGGCGCCATGCGAGCTTCTTCTTGCTGTTGTCGTATGAGGCCGGCATCTCCTTCATCCTCCTCATCCTCATCGTTACGCCGGCCGGCGCCATCGGAGAATGCCCGTCGACACCCCGACGCGCTGTATTGCGCCGCGGGGAGGATCAGGGTGGCTATGTAGGCGTGTTCGGGACTCACGAGGAGCGAGGTCACCGAGGAGAGCAGAGACGTGCATTGGTGGAGTGAGAGCTTGTCCGAACATGATTTCGATAGGGTGGGCGGCGCGTCGCCTCTCGATGGTTTCCGGCGGACGATGCCTAGTTGCGAGAAGTACGCTCGTCCCGGGAGAAGCGTGTCTGTTTCTCCTGTTGTTGTTGTTGTTGTTGTTGTTGTATGATGAGTGGAGGAAGTAGCGGAAAAGGAGGGGGAAGAAGGGTTTTCCTGGGGTGGGATGGTCCATGGTGTTGCGTCTGCTTGGGATGCCATCGTGAGCTCCATGCTTGCGTCTCCGCCTGTGAATCATGTTAGTTAGTGAGTAGCTGATTTCCGATGACAAAAATATAGGAAACAGATAAACAGCCAAGTACACTTTTTTTCGGCATAAAATAACGTACACGGAGCCTCAGAGCAGTACATATACAGCAGTACATCATCTCTCCACGCAAAGGGCTGGCCATGCCAATTACCCTCCTCCTCCTCCTCCTCCTCCTCCTCCTCCTCCTTGTCCTCCTCCTCCTTGTCCTCCCCATCACACTTACTCCCGACACACTCAGTGGAAGAAGAGGTCATCATCTCAGCGCTACTCCGATGCCGTATGAACGGAGAAGAGCTCTTAGAGCCGCTCGCTAGTGCCTGGCACTCGTCCAGCACGAAGCAGTTGAAGGCCCGGATGGCGAGGATCTCGGCATGCCAGTCGTGTAACACGTTGCCCTTCGCCTTCTGGAGCTTGGACGAGGGGAGACACTTCATGCCTGTTCTACTTGTTCTCCAGTATTAGTAACGAGTAGGGGGGTTGTATGTGTTGTTGTGTAAGTCGGGTAGACAGACGTACGCCAAGGATAGACAAGTTAATTGGCCATCTTTTCCTATGGGATAGATTAGTTAGCTTTTGATTTAATTTGTATTTTTTTTAAAAAACATATCGATCAAGTATGAGGGAACTTTTAGTATTCAGAAAAGATTTGAAGTAGACTACTACTTTGCAAATCAAACATCAAAGAGAATACTAGGTTACATGAGATGGGCGTAAATAGATAGATACCTTCAGCAACAATGCCGCTCAGGGGCACCCATTCGCGGAGACCATTGTCACGAACGACGGGCTTGCGCTTAGCTGGCAGCTTAGCGAATTCCTGCTGCACCAGAGATGCTATGAGATCTGACTTGACGGTCATATCACGGTAGGCGTGACCATACTTTAATACCTACCTACATATGACGTGGATTGTTATTTCATGTTGCCTGTATGATAAGGTACATACCTTACGTCCTCTTAGCATATGTAACAACCGGGGTGCATGTACTCTGTACCCAGCCACACTCGCGGACAGCGTCCAAGCCACAACAAGTTTGCATAGCGAGAGTGAACCGACCCTAATGCGGAGCCGGTGGCAGGTGTCAATTCTCTCGGCTTAGTCATTCCAACCCACAATTGCACGCGCACTTTGGACTTTTCGAAATTCGAGCAAACGCCGGGTCCTGTCTTTGAGCCGCCTCCTCCTCCAAAATCCCAACATCACGACTCTACTAACCACCACAGCAGCCGACCTAAGTTCTCCCCACCACCAACCGTCAACATGAGAACTTACGACGACTCCTTCTCTGGCCAGAGAATCTACCCTGGCAAGGTACATACATACATGCGCCCGTCCTTTTTTGTCTGGTGAACGACCGTCACAACCGATCGCATTCGAGTCTTTCGTCATCGCAACACGGTTTGGGAGTCGGCGGGGTTTGGCAGTTTGGATGAAAAGGTGGAATATGGAATATTGCAGATTGGCATATCAAAGAGACCCGACCGATTGTTGCGTTGCTGAGATCGATGTGTTGACGTTGTGACGGCCTCTTCATCTTCTGCTACCTTGTTGTTGCAAGGGCTTATGCTGATGCGCGTTCGGATTCTAGGGTAAGCTCTACATCAGAGGCGACAGCAAGATCTTCCGTTTCCAGAACGGCAAGGCAGAGTCACTCTTCCTCCAGCGCAAGAACCCCCGTCGCATCTCATGGACCGTTCTTTTCCGACGCCAACACCGCAAGGGTATCACTGAGGTACGACATACTATTCCTCTCTCTCCCTCGCCCCCGTCTATGCCTCGACTGAATGGAATACACTTGCCCATCTGGTCAATTCTATATCTATACGTTCATTCCACAATGGCATGAAGAATGGGATAAAGCAATTAAGAAATAAGATATATCACACAACGATCACTAACACCCCATCATAGGAAGCCGCCAAGAAGCGCACCCGCCGCACCGTCAAGTCTCAGCGTGCCATCGTCGGTGCCTCTCTCGATGTGATCAAGGAGAAGCGATCCATGCGACCCGAGGCCCGCTCCGCCGCCCGTGCGCAGGCCATCCAGGAGAGCAAGGACAAGAAGGCCGAGACCGCGGCCGCCAAGAAGTCCGACAAGGCCAAGAAGGCCACCGCCGCCTCCAAGGGCCAGACCCAGCGCATCGTCGGCAAGCAGAGTGCCCGGGGCGCCCAGCAAAAGATCGGCTCCAACACCCGATAAATCAACAACATGGAATGTGAACGAGTTCCTGATTAGCATTTTCATGATGGGATGGGCCGGAGGAGAGAGAGAGAGAGAGCCCCGTGTGTGTGCGTGCCTGGTTGGTCGACCAGTCCAGTGGATGACAATGCAATTGATGGTGGAATGGATGGACATTCTAACAAAACGTTTGTCTGGCGGCGTCTTGGGATGGGAATATTAAACCTCGACTTTGTCATTTCGGCCTATACGAATCAACCAAAACATGAATACATCTCTCGGTTTGGGGGGGATTTGCATGAAACAACACGTCTCCTCTGTCTCTCATGGGTATGAGAGAGGGATCCTCCCCTGGTAGCTCATGAAATGTCAGCATTGTTCCCTAACTTGACTTGATGCTATTTGTTCACGTGATGTGAATCGGCTTACAAGTATACTTACCTCTCTCGCTGGTATCTCTCATGACCTTGGGTCAGAAATTTGTGATTAACTCCAAGCCGCTGCGCGAATTTAGCCTTAACATGCTTCTAGTCTCATATTTGTATGTAAGGGTGAAGTGTGTCGTCGGGATCGTCATACAGCGCAATACATGGTAGCATGCAACGTCATACCCCTCTACTCTTCAGTAACTACAGCTCTTGAGGTAGTCTCTCACTGATAGCAAGTAATCAATCACACGATGCATAACAAAATAGGAAAATAGCTTCATGATTCATATTTGTTGAATTTACTTTTTTTTATTCATTATGCCCCTCTATTCTAATTTATGACGTCTATGTAGCCCTGTCCCACCCATGCCAAGCAACACCTAAAGTTTAGGGAGCGGGGAGGAGGAGAGAAGAGAAGGAGGAGAAGACGACGTGGTTCATAGAACGGCGAGGACGGCGTCGACGCCGGAGACGCCGACGTCGCCGGCGGGCTCCTTCTCGGCGTAGACGACCTTGCCGTTGTCGACGACGATGGCGTAGCGGGCGGTGCGGGGGCCCAGGGTCCAGCCTAGGGTCTTGCTGAAGGCGGCCTCGTTGTCGGTGGCGAAGATCTGTTGTTTTTGATTTATATCATTAGTTTTCATTATCATATTATATATGTGTATCCTCATAGAAGCAGAAGAAGAAGAAGAGAAGGGGGGAAATGGAGAGAACATACGATAGAATCATCCTTGATGCCGTTGGCCTTGCCCCAGGCGGCCTGGACGAAGGGGTCGTTGAAGGCGATGACGATGATGGTGTCGACGCCCTTGGCCTTGAGCTCCTTCAGCTTGTTGATGTAGCCGGTGACGTGGGTGACCTGGCAGGTGGGGGTGAAGGCGCCGGGGACGGAGATGAGGACGGCCTTCTTGTTGGCGAAGTCTGTAGGTCGTTACGAGAGATGATTAGCAAGCCATTCTACTACGGTATGTTGGATAGATAGTATGGGAGATTCGTACCGGCGCTGGCGTCGAACTTGGTGGGGATGCCGCAGGCCAAGACGTCGCTGGTCTCGGGGGTGGGCTTGACGTATAGGAAGCTCACGTCCTTGGGGAAGGCATCACCGGCTTTGAGGGCAGACATTATTGCGGATTTGTTTGTTTGGTGTTGGGGTATGTAAGTGGGTTGGTTGGTGGGGTTGGGTATGTCTAAGTTTTTTTATCAGAATAGAGGAAGAAGAGAGCCAAGTCGAGAGAAGTGCGTGCCGAGACCGCTTATTATAACGACAAGACAGACAGACAGACAAGAACCTGATGGATGGGATGGGATGGAATGGGGATGGTGGGGTTTATTTTTTTTTCACTTACTTACAGTAAGAGGGATTGGTGACACCACAAATACAAATACTAACCTACGGTGTTCATGCAAGCAGCAGCGAGCGAGCGAGCAAATGAATGGATTGGATGGGATGTCAGACTACGCGAGTGAGAGAAAGGACGACCTCGGGACCCTTAGATTAGGCATTATCGCGTTATCCAGGGGGCATACACAGCACAGTACCAGTGCAGACAAGGCAGGCAGGCAGGTAGCCAGGCAGGTAGCCAGCTACTAAGAGGCGGGCCCGGTGGTGTGCTCGAGGGCTGGCGAGTGCATCATGGCGGGGTTAGAAGAAGAAGCGTGGTGGGGTTTGCTTTTTTTGCTACCTTACGGTGTCGCCAGTTGCCGAGCATAGGTAGGAGGAGCCAGCATAACCTGCCTTATGTTGGCAGGTAGATACAGTAAGGCAGCGGCGGCGGACTGGTGATTGTCGAGGGAAAGAGCGCCCATCAAGGTTCTCTCCCCCCTTTTTCTTCTTCTTGCTGTTTGTTCAACGCAGGTGAAAGCGAAGGAGAGCGCAACCCGGACAGCGGAGCCGAAACCCGAGGCATCCGTACCGTAGCCTGATACGCTGCCGCCCCCTCTCCCCTCTACCGGTCAGGGTCCAGTGTAAGTATGTACGTTACGTTGCGCAATGCGACTAACTAACTCAAATCATCAATACATGGAAATTCGTGGAACCTAACTACACTTATCTGTCTGGAATTGTTGTCGATCACGGGAAGGGGAAAAAAAAAAGATTCGCTTATAGGTTGCGCTTTGTTCGGCTTACTCGCATGCAGATATAATAACATACATACAGACGTACCCCTCCTCCTCGGGCGGTGTGCTATCCGCGCGCGGAGGGGCAATCACATAATACTGCGGCTTTTTTACGTGCAATTATTTGTGTTCTTTGCTCGGACTTAGATGACCATCGAGTCTTTTATCAGTTGCCACGCTGTCGACATGAATTATATTAATCAATTGATGTCAATCCATGATGTACAATTGAATACTTCCCTTTTCTCTCTCGAGTTTTGTTTTGTGTAGCTCTTTCCCCTCCCCCTCACTTAGTCTACCTACCCTGGAGAAGAAGCTGCAGGGACCCCGCGCCGCACCTCTCCCGCACAAATACATGAAGTCAACATTTGGCCCAGAGATCATCGCTTGCGTGCGATCTGAAATATTTGCGGGCAATTCTCAACATGGGTAGTATACAATCACCGCGGAAACGAGGAAAACTTGGTCGCCTCAATGAGTTACGTCAAACTCAAATCCCGTATTCGTATTTACGTGAGGCTCCGAGCCAGACCGAGCAAACGCCGTCCGTCCCATCTATTTTACTCATTCATTCCCCGATCCTGCCGTCTCCGACACGGCATCGTGGAAGACCGGTGTTCGCTCACGGGCGACGTAGGTAGAAAACTCACCGCCACGATAGTTAATCGATAATCCTCGTAGACGTGTAGTCGATTTGTATATATAGAGAGGTAGATAGATGTGCCATGCGATTAGAAACTTTAGATGATGTGCTACAAACCGATTGTTTGGATACTAGCTATTCCACTTCAGCTCTAGTTTTGAGATCGGACGAGCGCTACTTCATTGCGAACCAACTCTCTTCACTTGCAACGTCATTACTCATTTCACGATCGAATATCCGTAATTGAGTTTTGATACTTTGACAATGGCTGCAAATGAGGGAAGACCACCCTACCCACCCTTCACAGCCGAGACGGCGCAGATAAAAGTGAAAGCGGCCCAAGATGCGTGGAACACCAAGTACGTTTCTTTCTCTCCCCGCCATCCCAAAACCATCTCCATCTCATCAGATCAGCATCCACCCCTCCCTCCCAACCTGCCAGTCAATATCGCTAACCCGCGGGTGGGGGCGGCCCAGAGACCCCGAGAAGATAAAACTGGCCTACACGCCCGACAGCGTCTGGCGGAACCGGTCCACGTTCCTGCAGGGCCGGGACGCCATCGCCGCGTTCCTGACGCAGAAGTGGGAGCGCGAGCTGGGCTACAGGCTGCGCAAGGAGCTGTTCGCGTTCACGGAGGACAGGATCGCCGTGCAGTTCTGGTACGAGTGGCACGATGCCGCGGGCCAGTGGTGGCGCACGTACGGTCTCGAGGACTGGACCTTCGCCCCCGACGGCCTCATGCGCAAGCGCCAGATGAGCGGGAACGATGTCAAGATCGACGGCGTGGACAGGTGGTTCAAGGACGGCGTTGATGTCAATACGGTCGAGATTGGGGAGAGGCATTGGTGAGTTGGTTGATGGAAAGGGGTAAATCAGAAGGAAGGTTGCGTGCGTGCGGTTACTGCTTTTCGTATGTTTTGCTGAGGTCTTAGGGCATGAACACTCGCTTGTTGATTGATATAGGTGGGGATGTTGGAAGCTGATATACAGCTTCAAGGCCTCTTTGGGGACTTGTCTCGTAGTTGGTTGCTATTAGGGCTCGGTATTCTCTGAATGATCTGCAGATCCCCAGTGTGTTTTAAGAAGCTCATTATGAAATTCCATGTTGAAACTGTCACTCTAGAGATAGATACACTAATGAGAATTCTCTAATATCTGCGAAGAGCTCTGTTCGCATGGGAGAGTTGTCAAACACTCATTCCACCTCCATAGAACGCTATGATCCGACTATCATAACTATCGCGTAATTATGTAGAACAGACAGGTTTGGATATATATAACGTAAGTTCACCTCTTCACTAAAAATGAGGCACTTGCAGAAATACGGTGGGCAGGTATATGGAGCAAGATAACTATAGTAATCAGAAAGCTGAGCAATGCGACAAGAAACCGAGCTCTCCAAGCCACTTCCCGGTCACCATGCCCCCAGCACCTCAACTATCGGCTTCGTTTTGCCCCAAGTTTGCTAACATAACTGTACGAATCCCGTATCGTTGGTTGCACTGCGGCGCGTGAAGTATGCGCTTCATATCTAGGTCAGCTAGCAGATATTATGGTCCCGCTTCTAAGATACTTGTTCCGGACCGGTAAATTAAACAGATCTATCAATTTCACGCATTGGCCTTACGGAGCAATGGGCATTTATATGTTTAAGACTTGTAGAGCCTGCGCACTAAACTGTCAATTACTCTAGGATGCTGAAAATGGAAGCAGGCTACTCAAACTCACCATCTTACTTCTCGAGCTATCGTGCCAATGAGGATTCCGACATAAAATAACAATAACTGCAAGAGATTTGGAACATGGACCCGTCGTAATGATGGGGCGAGCCTCGACAGGTTTCGGGAGAAAACGAAAACAAATAGGAAGTGGTGCTGTGGGGAAGCAAACTATAGGTTAACCTTGGGTTGTATTATAACTAAGTATACAGACTTCTCTACTTACCGATTCAGAAAAGCGTGAAGACATGTAAACGGTACACAGTTTCTACGTTATACACAGCGTGAGGAATTTTTTCGTATAAATTGTTTGTGCATCGTTAAATATGACTTCCCTTTCATCCTAAACCACTTGTTGATGGCAAGTTAGGCCGAGGGATTTATTCGATTCCGTGAAGATTCTTATCAATATCGTAAAGAGCAAATGAAATAAGGAGGCAAGAAGTATATGTTTCCATGACAACTCATGAAGGCGCAATTCCTTATTTCTCTGTTATGAAGCATGAGAAGCAAGTTTAATCCCCAGGAACTACAGCGTCGTCTCGTATCCACACTTTAGGGCGTGAAATCTGAAGCTAGTGAGAAATACCTGGCACTATGAACTGGTCGAGTAGTGTAGTGTTCTACTTAGACTACTTAACTAATCTCTAAAATAAAACCTATATAGTTTTTCCCGTATCTATCTGAGTCCTCGTACTGAATAATAGTCTTAGTGATGTGCAGAGGTGCTTGATGTGTGACTGAACCTCATGCTTCTTTACGTGCCATGCGTTTCCAAAACATCGAGCCTGCGAGCCAGGTTTTTACACTTATTTTAACGTGATGTTCATTGGTACTTTCAGCGGAGATGGACTTGAATGTTTTATTTAATGCAAAGCCTACTGAAACAGCACATCACCGTACACAGCAACCAACCCATTGACTGAAACCCACCCACCTAAGTACCTACCCATCCCACAAACTGGCCGGCCAATTCTAAGCAGTCATGTCTTATCTTGTCTCGCCTGCATCAATCCGTCCTACACAAGTTGCCTCGAGAAGAGACATGGCTCAAGTGGCGTGTGACAGGCTGTGACGACCTGCCGCATCCATCTTCAATATTCCCACCTGCGTGTGCGCCTCATGCTTACCATTCAAAATCAGCAACAGACACCATAAGAAGGAGAAATAATCGCTTGCTTGCTTGCGGGATAATTGAATGGATGGGTAGAATACTATTGGTAGGTGGCCTGTGTTACCCTAAAGCAAGGGACGACTCGGCTTGGCAGTGAGGCTTGAGACACACACATAGGCACTTATCTGTCTAACCTACCTACTTAGCTTCGATCACAGACATGGCCGAGTACTTAATCTGAGTAGTTTTGGGGAAGGGGGGTGGTTACTACCTGAGTTACCAGCCGCCTGCCCATTCCGAGTTCCAGTGCCTGACCGGTAACCTTCAATGGGAAATCCAGACGGATATCTGGGTTTAGGAAGCCCACCCTATCGAAGACAACGCTTGCATCACGCATTGAACAGTATCTAGACCAGGTACAGTAGCTAACGACGAATGATCGAACTCATATCGGCGCGCGCGCAGATTCGGCAATGTCGGTTTCAGCTACGATGTAGGTACACCCGCAATCTGGATCTCTTATTGTCCGTAATCCCTATTAGGTAGGTATACCCCTTGTGCAACGGAACAAATGGCGCATGGACGGGCCTTGAACGGCGACCTATCTAGATTGTTGTTCTATTGACGGCTGTCAAGGTGGAAGGAGATCTGGTTGGCAAATGGTTTCGAAGCCGTCGCTTATCTAGTTTCCCTCAGCTAGTTAAGCCTCCGTTAGGGTCAGATTAGTTCAGCTGAGTTGTTACCGCTAAAAAAATAACCCTCGATGCTAGCTGCGATCCATACCGAGTCATTGGGGCTACCTATTGTTATTTAACAATAGCGCAGAATCCCGCGTGAGCTTTTACCTTGCCTATTACTGCATGTAGGTCGGATGAAGTTTGACAATCACCTCTACTTCAAATCAACGTCTCTTGAAGGCCATCTTGTAATCCGGGATTCCTCAGTCTTAAGTTGCTTAGTCCCATATTTACCTTTCCTAGCTTTTCAAATTTGCTTCTTGGCCGCCCAACGGCGCCATTGATGTGAAAAATTGATTCAGACTCTCGCTACACACATAAGCTAACTCATATACTATTGGGTCGGGGCTCCGTCTCGTCTCAATTCTATACTAATTAGTTATACGCCGCCGTTGCCGCTAATTCTATAATGGTTAGTTGTAGGCCTCCGTTGCTGCTGTCTCGGTGATCTGGGTCGGATCTTGACTGTGGCATCAGTTACTAGTCCTTGTATGCTAGACTAGAGCATGTTTCGTGACGGCGGGCGGCGATGGCCTTTGGATGACATCGTCCGCACTAAAAGAAGCCTTACACGGCAGTGCTGGCGCCCCTATATATGACCGTATGATTGAATTGACGTGAGATGACTGCTAGAGACTGCTTTAGTCTGGTCTATGAGTGCCCTCTAGATTGATCGAAATTGCTTCTGGTGAACATAGTACTTTGTCAGCCGCGTGGTGGCTCGAGACATATCTTCAAAATCTGAATCTACACGTGAGTTGTCTGTCTTGTCTTGAGCGGAGAGATTCTCCGTGATTGATCAACGTCTTGGCGTAATCGCACACGATTCGGTTCGTATATATTTAGCACACCGAACCTTTCGTCCCAGACGTACGGGTCGTACCAAATCGAATACCCACTCACCTCGAAAAATACCGTTGATCTACACACTTCTTCCAGTATTTTGAAACATGGGCTTGCTTCCGCTAAACTACCGACGTCCCGTCTATGTCGAGAAGGAGATATCTAGACGTATCGAGAATAACGGCGAGTTCGACGAGAAGAGCAATGCCTCCCTGAAGTCCGGGCGCGGCAGCACCGCCTCTGGCATTCCCAGCGCGCTCACGTTTGACAAGATTGTCAACGGTGGAACATGTCCTGTGAGTTTGCGTGTGAGAGCGTCCTATGCAGCCCTCAGTGCTAACGGTACAAAAAGCCTTGCACCCTTCGAGATTTCATGAACTACCTCATCTATATCGAGCATTCCGCCGAGAACCTGCAGTTCTTTCTGTGGTATCGTGACTATGTCAAGCGTTTTTGTGAGGCGCCCGCTTCGGAGACCGCTCTGGCGCCCGAGTGGACACCGGCGATGGAAGAGGACGCGATAGTCAAGATCCAGAAGGACGCTGCCGGCAAGGTCAAGAAGGAGTCGCCTATGGCCAGGGAGATTTTCAAGGGAACCGACTTCGATAAGACGCCGGAGATGCTTCGAGTTGAGAGCAGGGGGGATCCCTTCTCTACTCCGCCTGGATCCTCAGCTGGAGATACTATCTCGCTATCTGGATCCCAGGCCACGACATACATCGGCCATACGGGGGATGCGTTTTCTGCGGCAGGTGTCAAGCGGCCTTGTAAGACATATCATTCAGATGCTTAGTATCTCAACCTGTTCTCATTCTTTTCGCAGTTACGATACAGCCTTTCCGAGCCGAGATCAACCGAGTCATCGGCACATACATCGTCGACGGATCTCCGCGCCAGTTGAACTTATCCGCGCGTGAGCAGAAGGCCGTGGTACAGGCGCTTTCCTACACGACGCACCCGTCGGCCTTCAGCACGCTCTTCCTGACCATCGAGACCACGCTCCGAAAACAGGCACACCCCAACTTCATCCGGTGGACCATCTGCAACGGCAACCCGGCCCGGGTGACGTTCGCGCGCGGTCTCGGGGTAGGAAGCATTCTCCTCGCGACAGTCGGGTCGATCATCCTGACGCTAAGCGGCGCGGGCCGCGGGTGGAGGGCGCTGTTCGCGATCCTCTGGGTGTTCGGCATCGCGACGCTGATAACGGCGGTCAAGGGGATGTGCGTGGTGCTGCACGGCTTGCACCACCGACACGTGCGGCCGTGGGAGCTCTTTGTCACTGGTGATAACGACTCCGAGATGACGCTGAGTGAGGGAAAGCAGAGCTTCGAGTCGTTCGGGTCGTGTAATAGCTACGAGGACGAGCCGTGGGTCGTCCGCTACCGCCACCGCTTCATCATACGAAAGATCTTTGACAGAGAGCTCTGGATTCAGGAGCCGGCGCTGCGCCAGATCCAGGATACCATCTTCCTGCAGTCGATGCTAGCGGCGCTGTTGGGCGCCGGGATCTTCACGGCTATCTTTGTGGCTGTCCCGGCTGGCGGTTTCTTCTAGTTTGGTGACGACGTGTACTGCTTATTATCTGTATGGTATACGTCCTAAGGCTTGCATGGCTAGCTTTTGCCCCCTATCGTGAAAAACATTCATCTTGGAGATGGCATACACATTGCACCCTGTTCCTTTTCTTCAGGTCCATATAATCTATTTTTCCTGTTAGTTCAAGAGGGGACCTGTAGCGAGAGCAGGGGGATACCGGATTCCGAATTGGGATCGGAGTCGATATTTGGAAACGGGACTGACTGGTTGATATCCTTGGGCGGGTGGATTCGTGTCTATGTAGCAATTGTAGATAATACCGATATTGTGGAAGGAATAAAGTAGTGTAAGTGACTAGGTTACCCCTACGGCTGTTGTGTTTGCTCTGGTTTGTAAGTTTCTTTTATTAGCAACTCATTCAAACCATGTTTGAGCAGTACCGGGCTAGCATCCTTCGGAAGCTTACCTAACAAGACTGATTAAGTAAGTGATTTGGAATGTGAGGCTGATATTGTGGTAGCATTGATGCGACATGGCCATCGGCCTCGTTGATGTCATTGCTTCAACTCAACATGGGCTGTTCAACTTTTTTAGTATAGACAAGGATTTCAGAGTCGTTTCTCATCGGTCCTGTAGCACCAAGACTCAAGATGATGCATGCCCGTATTCGTATTGTCTCGGTCCCAAGGCTGGGGGATCTATTAAGCGATGGAGCCTCTTGTGTCGCGACTTTTTTTAACGGGCGTACTGTAGATGTTGGTAGGGGTCTTTGAGATACGCGTGGCTCTGGAGCAAGACGGCTCCGATGGTCTCCACTAGCTAACTAACTACATCCAGGGGGTATGATTTGTGTAAGTGAATTTTGATTAAGTACCTATCTGACCTTGTTGGGATATCAGTAGAGATGAGTCAGCGTCCAGTACCGACTTCTCATGCTAGCTGGCTATCCCATAGGCTCTCTAAGTCCCTACTGGTCGGTTTTTAGGGGACGGCAACAGCATGCATGTAAGTAATCTGGCTTATAACTACTGTCATTTCGAATCGGAGTGTCGGGACCCACCCACTTTCACATAGTGTGCGACACACGTTTGTTGGAACATACCGACAAACCCGTTTTTTAC